>CM022705.1:6971541-7024041 GCA_012295165.1 Asparagus setaceus
ACTAAGCCTTATTATGTATTCACATGGTTTACTAGACTTTCTTTTCATAAATTGCTTCAAAGAAAGTATTCTATATAAGCATTAACTTGCTATTGACACTTTTAAAATTTTCTATGTAAGCATTAACTTGTAATTGACACTTAAATTTTCATAGTACACTGTTATTGTTAGTTATTATGTCAAAAGTTAAAAAATCCTTGAATATCATTTCTTTGTTCATATAACTTGTATAATTTGGATTTTATGCAGTTCACAGTTATTGGGGTACATTCCGCAAAATTTGATAATGAAAAAGATCTTGAAGCCATTCGCAACGCCGTCTTGCGCTACAATATAACACACCCAGTAAGCCCTTGAAACCAAGTTATATGTCACCACTGGAATGATGGCATCATATACTTTCTGAATTGGACTAGGGAGTCTATGTTAATACCTGAAAAGTTGGATATACATCTCTCCCACCGTTAATTCTATCAATTTTCAGTTTTGTAATGTTAAGTGGAATTAGTAGAGAGTTGAATGATGGTAGGTTTGCTACTTCTAATATAGTGGTATAAAGGGTGTTAAAACCTACTTTCTAAACGTATGCCTTATTCATAGTATAGTCAAGTCCAATTTTTTATATTACTCTATGCTTGTTTATGGGAGTATTGAATAATTGAAATCCCTCACTCATTTATAAGCTGAAATGTAGGCATGTTGCATTCTGCATCTGTTAAATAGACATGTAACAGACATTTTCATCTTTTGAGATGTGCTGCTATTATGCGATGGTTTTGCAAAAGTGCTAGTCCTTAAACTTGCTTTTGGGTAAAAATCTGTGAGATGAAATGATTCATAGATACTTTAGAGATTGTAAAGGAGTGTTGGTTTTCGGTATGGGCATGTTACCGTTGATACAGGAATGGCTTCATGATAGAAGTAGTGAAGTACGAATGTAACATAGGTCCAGACGTAAAGTTAAAACGCCTTATTTTTTTCTCTCTTCTTTCCCGTTGTTTTTCATATCCTGTCAATTGGTATCCTCAGAGGGTCGAAAAAATGTTTATTTGATTGAATGAATGTTTTACAATCAAATTCTCTCGACATGTAGAGGAAGAGGAGATTGATTTGACTCCTCTTTTGTATGGGTTCTTGGTGGCGATAGGATGCTTCCCTCGATGCTCACGTCGAGATTGCTTCCGTTGACGATCGGACCAAAGGCTGCGAATGATCTTGAGGTGGCCGGCGAGGAGCTTGATCTTTTCTCCCGCCCAGCGTTGATCTCCCCGATTCCAAAGCTCCACCAGCCTCTTTTAATGGTCGCTCACCGCCATTTATAGGGTTTTCTAGCACATAGCGGTGTGCCCTCATTGTGGAAGCGTGGGTGAGCGTGGGCATAGCGATGCCCACGACCCGGTTCACACGGTCGTCGTGTCCCCTCCCTCATGTGGAGATGATGGCTTATAAATAGACAAGGAGAGGCATGGCCACTTCCTTGATTTGTGGGATATGGCCATGCTTTCGGTTGAGGAGAGCCATACCCGTGGGATGTGACCACCGTGAGGGGAACCATGCTCTCGTGGGATGTGACCACTATGTGACATTTCCCATGCTTCAAGTGGGCGGTCTTGGTTGGATGGTGAGCTTCGGTTGTGGCCCTCTCTAAAGAGTCGAGGTTCGCTGGCGTAGGCGAACCTCGGTTGAATGTCGAGCCTCGGCGCTGGCGAGCCTCGTCGAATGTCGAGGTTCGCTGGCGTAGGCGAACCTCGGTTGAATGTCGAGCCTCGGCGCTGGCGAGCCTCGTCGAATGTCGAGGTTCGCTGGCGTAGGCGAACCTCGGTTGAATGTCGAGCCTCGGCGCTGGCGAGCCTCGTCACGAATGTCGAGCCTCGGCGCTGGCGAGCCTCGTGCGAATGTCGAGGTTCGCTGGCGTAGGCGAACCTCGGTTGAATGTCGAGCCTCGGCGCTGGCGAGCCTCGTCGAATGTCGAGGTTCGCTGGCGTAGGCGAACCTCGGTTGAATGTCGAGCCTCGGCGCTGGCGAGCCTCGTGCGAATGTCGAGGTTCGCTGGCGTAGGCGAACCTCGGTTGAATGTCGAGCCTCGGCGCTTGGCGAGCCTCGTCGAATGTCGAGGTTCGCTGGCGTAGGCGAACCTCGGTTGAATGTCGAGCCTCGGCGCTTGGCGAGCCTCGTCGAATGTCGAGGTTCGCTGGCGTAGCGAACCTCGGTTGAATGTCGAGCCTCGGCGCTGGCGAGCCTCGTCGAATGTCGAGGTTCGCTGGCGTAGGCGAACCTCGGTTGAATGTCGAGCCTGCCGCTTGGCGAGCCTCGTCGAATGTCGAGGTTCGCTGGCGTAGCGAACCTCGGTTGAATGTCGAGCCTCGGCGCTGGCGAGCCTCGTCGAATGTCGAGCCTCGGCGCTTGGCGAGCCTCGTCGAATGTCGAGCCTCGGCGCTGGCGAGCCTCGTGCGCCCACGAAGAACGGTCGTAACTTTCAAACCGTGCGTCGATTGGGCCGAATTATATATGGAAATCGACCATCTCGGCGAGGCGGAGCCGATTACTCGGTCATTTTGCCCAGTTCCTCGGTTCAAGAGATATCAGCACTTTTGTCTATTTTGTAAAGTCAAGCATTGGTGAATTTAACCTTTAGGCGGGCGACTTCACTTTCGGATGGACCCACAGCTCTTACGCTCATTCAGGATTGCTGTGTAGGGATTAAGGCAATTTTATTGCCTACAAAACCCTCAAAGTTTTCGGACGAATGTGGTTGAATGGAGTGCGGAACACTTTGGATATGAAGACTTGCAACGATCACCACTCAAGCGGTGCGAGGAACCTTCCAACGAGCTTCGGCAAATTTGAATTCTTCACTGCGACTAATGATCGCCACGGGATTTTTAGCAAACCCCGACTATCAGCAGTTTGATGTGCCTTTAGATTCTGCGTTTGAGTCGGGCTAGCATGTAGATTATCTAAGTCCGTTCTACATGTAACGTTATGCTAAAGAGTTAACTCTCTTAGCGCTACGATATTGAATCGTAGACTTTGTCCTTCTTACGGGAATAGACTACCCTCACGTGTGTTAGGCGTAGACTTATCTCTAATAAGGGATCGAGATAAAGTCCCACATGCGAGAGGCATAGATTGATTGTTGTTTAACAACAAGCGGCTACGATGGAATGGCGTATAGACTTTGTCTTCTCTTGGAAGCGAACCCGTTGTGTCTTCTCTTGGAAGCGAACGTTGTGTCTTCTCTTGGGGCGAAAACGAACCCGTTGTGTCTTCTCTTGGGGCAAAGACAAACCCAGAATAGTGGCACATCGCATGGTAGGCCACTATTCGGAAATGATCGAATCGTTCAGTGACATAAAAGTATAACGATCGTGATCAAAAAGCAATCAAGTTGTTCAGTGACGTGAGAGTATAACAACAGTGATTACGAACAAAGTCATTTAGGAAATGACTCTGTGGGGGTAGCTGAGTCGTTCAGGGACATGGGAGTATAACGACTATGGTTGAAATAGAGGCACATCGCATGGTAGGCCACTATTCAGAAATGATCGAATCGTTCAGTGACATAAAAGTATAACGATCGCGATCAAGAAGCAATCAAGTTGTTCAGGGACGTAAAAGTATAACAACTATGATAGGGTAGTAGATATCGTTTGTGGTGATTTGACAAACCGGCACAACACTTAGTAGGCAGCGCCAAATGACAATGTGGAATTGATCAAATCGTTCGGTGACGGAAGTATGACGACATATGACCAAGAAGAATCTAGTTGTTGTTGACTTCGGAAGTATAACAAGCGTGATGGGAATAGAATACAACGACTTGATTGGATAACGTCATTTCTTGGCGGTCGCGGACTATCGAGGTGATTGTTAACATGACAGTTATGTGGACCCGCCATCCTATTGACAAGGATTGGAAGGGGAGTTTGTCAGAGGTGATTGTTAACCCGACAAAAATTTGTTGCGATCGGGGCAACTTTGAGGACTCACCATCCCATTGAAAAGGATTAGTAAGTTGATTTGCGGAGGTGTAATATTAACATGACAGTGGGAGTGGTCCCGTCATTCTATTTGAGAGGATTGACGGAGGAAATCTTGAGGGAACTATCGAGTAATTGCTAACATGATAGTTTTGGGGTCCCGCCATCCTATTGACGAGGTTGGCGAGAGAATTTAGAAAATTGGTTATCGAGGTGATTGTTAACATGACAACTTAGTAAAAAGACTGGCGGTACTTCTTTAAAATTTACCATCGGATCTTTGGTCCTCGGCAATTGATGCATATAAGCATCAACGATCATCTTTGGCGATTGTAGCCAAGTCTTGCGATCGGTCCCATAGCTTTGGTTCGCGTTGGCGAGCTTTCGGATGCCATCGAGGGCTTACTTGAAAAGAGTTTTGATGAGGAAGCGGTCGCCACCACCAAGTTATCTTGGTCGTCACTTTCTCGAAATTCAAATAACTCTTCAACCTCCATGCAGCTTGAGCAGCTCTCGACTTGTTCTCCTTGGCGGGTTAAGTCTTTCCACGGCGAGCTCTGCGGCATATTAGACGAGAATGTTGATGGAGAGATTGTCGACACATCGGATGAGAGTGGCCTCGGAAATCGCTCGCGGGCACTGCGGCGATTGGTTCACGAATCTCTTGACAAAGTTGCTTCGAGACTCTTTCTTCCTCGCTTTAGAGCTAGCGGGGTTGCCATAGATACTCTGTGTCATCGTCGAAGAATCGGCCATGAAGAGCCTTTCCATGTCCTTCCAACGGTGATGGACCCGAGTTCTAATCTGCGAAACCATTCAAAAGCAACCCCTTGAGGGTGCGATGAACAACCGAGTCTAGCGGGATCATTTCCCATTATGTGTCGGTTTGCTTTGGAAGTAGTAAATGTGTTGGGTAGGGAACCCTTGCCATCGGCTGAGGAGGTCAGTGGTTTGAATTTCGGAGGATATGAGACATTATCCCATTCTATAGGATATGGCACGCCACCCCGACTCTTTAGATGCGCCCTTGGAGCTTAAGGGCATCCAACTGCTTTGGAAATCATGTAACTTATGATCTCGCTTTTCATCGCGGATTGATTCGCTTCGGATGCCAGTGGACATCATGATCCCCTCATAGCCTTCGCTTGATTTGGAACCTCAAGCGAGCTTCTCCATCATTACTTCTAAGCGTCGATGGACTCTTGTTGAGCAACAATGAGAGCTTGTTGCTCTTCGATCTTCTTTGCCATCTCTTCCTCTTTATCGACCATGAGGGCCGGCTTGATCACTTATATCGGTGTTTGAAGGTTGAGATGTGGCCATGCGAGTTCTCGGATTCTTCACGGGTACCCCAAGCCAATTGGCTATAGTCAAGCGGGATTGCGCTCAGGCAGGCGGGTGCTTTGATAGGCACCTTGACCATTGATTAATCGCCTCGTAACCACGGGAATACTCGAGCGGGCGATTCGGGTACTTTGTTGGGGTCTTGCTCCTGCTTCTCCCAATCATGTTAATAGTCACTCCAGGGGAATGACCACCGCGGGCCGCTTGTTTCTTATGGCGAAACCGCCTTCGTCTAGTTGACGGGTCAGATAATCGCTCAAATACAGAAGGTTGATGTGTCGATGAACATTGGGCGCGCATGGCAGAGATGAGCTTCTCACAGCAGCAATGGTATTGCATTTGACTGGCATCACGCTTGCGAGTGAGATAATCACGGAGATCAGAAGTGGGTGTACCCCCAGTTGATCCTGAAAAACGAGCCTCATATGAGAGAGGCTCTTTGAGTCGAGTTTGGCGAACCTGGCGAGGTTGCCGCTTCCTTTGGTTCTGGCGGCGAGGTTCATATTGGCGACAAGGTTCGCTGCCCTGCCGAGGTTCGTCCTGTTTAGAGGAGACCTCATGTTGGCGAAGTTCATTGCTTGGACGAGGTTCATCCCTTTTAGAGGGGACCTCATGTTCTTGTGAGATTCTCCACTCAAGCGAGGCTCATCCTTCAAGGGACCTCGCGTTGTGGCGAGGTTCGCCACTTGGACAAGGCTCATCCCTTTTGGAGAGGACCTCATATTGTTGGCGAGGTTCGCCACTTGGACGGGTTCCGATTGGGGCAAGGTTAGCGGTAGGCGGCGTTAAGCCTTGTGGGCGTGGTTCGCGGTAGGCGACATTTGTCTTGTTTTAAATGAACCCCACGATAATGGCGAGGTTAAATGCGTTTGAGCGAGTTCATCTTGTTTAGAATGGACCTCATGTTGTCGGAGAAATTTGCCACTCAGACTAGGCTCATCTCTTTTCAAGAGGACCTCATATTGTTGGCGAGGTTCGCCACTTGGACGAGGCTCGTCGTGTCTCGAGCGGACTTGTTGTTGTCGAGGTTCGCCACTTGGACAAGGCTCATCCCTTTTGGAGAGGACCTCATATTGTTGGCGAGGTTAGCCATGCGGACGAGGTTAGCGGTAGGCGGCGTTAGTCTTGTTTTGAATGAGCCCTTAGATGAAGACGAGGTTCACGACTTGGGGTGCAATGACGAGGTTCGTGACGTTCCTCCTCAGTTCGACCCTCAGTTCGTTTGACCATCTTTGGACGATAGTAAAACCCGTCCAACGAGACCAAAGCTTGAGCCCTACGAGCTTGGTTCGTGGGCCTTTGCCAGCGCGTCGTGAAATTGGACCCTTGGCAAATCCTTCCTTTCCACGGGCGGCGAGGTTCGCTGCGAAGCCAAGGTTTGACTAATGGCTTAGAGGTTGGGTTGGGCGCTTAACCATCCACTTCTTAGCTTTGTTGGCGGCTTTGGAGCCTTGTCGTTGAGAGGCAGTGATTGTCGAGTTCACTCGAGGAGATTCAACATGAGCCACGAGTGAAGTCTCATATGAGACTTCGTCGACACTTGCATGTCTTCAGGGCTAGATGCCCGGAGGAGAGGAACTCCTCATACTTACGATCAAACTCAAGGACCAAGGTTTGAACCTCGGTTCCAAGCGCAACTTTGTCGATTCGCCACCACCAGTTCATGAATGAATGGTTGCTCCCCTGTGATTAGCCGTCTTACGTAGAATCGAAAAATGTTTATTTGATTGAATGAATGTTTTACAATCAAATTCTCGATTCTGAGAGGAAGAGGAGATTGATTTGACTCCTCTTTTGTATGGGTTCTTGGTGGCGATAGGATGCTTCCCTCGATGCTCACGTCGAGATTGCTTCCGTTGACGATCGGACCAAAGCTGCGAATGATCTTGAGGTGGCCGACGAGGAGCTTGATCTTTTCTCACCTTGCGTTGATCTCCCCGATTCCAAAGCTCCATTGACCCCTTTTAATGGTACGCTCACCGCCATTTATAGGGTTTTCTAGCACATAACCGGTGTGCCCTCATTGTGGAAGCGTGGGTGAGCGTGGGCATAAGCGATGCCCACGACCGGTTCACTGTCGTCCCTCCCTCATGTGGAGATGATGGCTTATAAATAGACAAGGAGAGGCATGGCCACTTCCTTGATTTGTGGGATATGGCCATGCTCGGTTGAGGAGAGCCATACCCACGTGGGATGTGACCACCGTGAGGGGAACCATGCTCTCGTGGGATGTGACCACTATGTGACATTTCCCATGCTTCAAGTGGGCGGTCTTGGTTGGATGGTGAGCTTAGCGTTGTAGGCGAACCTCGGTTGAATGTCGAGGTTCGCTGCGTGGCGAACCTCGGTTGTATGTCGAGGTTCGCTGGCGTAGGCGAACCTCGGTTGAATGTCGAGGTTCACTGGCGTGGCGAACCTCGGTTGAATGTCGAGGTTCGCTGGCGTAGGCGAACCTCGGTTGAATGTCGAGGTTCGCTGGCGTGGCGAACCTCGGTTGAATGTCGAGGTTCGCTGGCGTGGCGAACCTCGGTTGAATGTCGAGCCTCGGCGCTTGGCGAGCCTCGTCGAATGTCGAGGTTCGCTGGCGTGGCGAACCTCGGTTGAATGTCGAGCCTCGGCGCTTGGCGAGCCTCGTCGAATGTCGAGCCTCGGCGCTTGGCGAGCCTCGTCGAATGTCGAGGTTCGCTGGCGTAGGCGAACCTCGGTTGAATGTCGAGCCTCGGCGCTTGGCGAGCCTCGTCGAATGTCGAGGTTCGCTGGCGTGGCGAACCTCGGTTGAATGTCGAGCCTCGGCGCTTGGCGAGCCTCGTCGAATGTCGAGGTTCGCTGGCGTGGCGAACCTCGGTTGAATGTCGAGCCTCGGCGCTTGGCGAGCCTCGTCGAATGTCGAGGTTCGCTGGCGTGGCGAACCTCGGTTGAATGTCGAGCCTCGGCGCTTGGCGAGCCTCGTCGAATGTCGAGGTTCGCTGGCGTAGGCGAACCTCGGTTGAATGTCGAGCCTCGGCGCTTGGCGAGCCTCGTCGAATGTCGAGCCTCGGCGCTTGGCGAGCCTCGTCGCCACGAAGAACAGTCGTAACTTTCAAACCGTCGTCGAATTGGGCCGAATTATATATGGAAATCGACCATCTCGGCGAGGCGGGCCGATTACTCGGTCATTTTGCCCAGTTCCTCGGTTCAAGAGATATCAGCACTTTTGTCTATTTTGTAAAGTCAAGCATTGGTGAATTTAACCTTTAGGCGGGCGACTTCACTCGGATGGACCCCTAAGCTCTTCTCGCCATTCCGAAGTTGCCGTAGGGATTAAGGCAATTTTATTGCCTACAAGATCGGTCAAAGAGATCCACTGTCGTGCATCAACATTGGCATCGTTCCAATCTTCATATCTTTTTAATGAAGGACGTTCTTCAACAAAATCAAAGTTGTAATCAAACTTTAAGTTCATAGTAGTGATACAAAGTTCTTCATGATCTTCAGTTTTAAATTTGAGGTCGATTTTTTTCAATAGGGCAAATTTTATGTAGAGTGACTTTCATTTGAAACAATGCAAAGAAAAATATGTAGAGAAAAAATTACTATAGGCTATAGCTGAAGAAGAATGACTGAGAATTCTTTTAGTATTAGAAGTTTGATTTTTAGTAGAATTTTTCTTGTAGCCTTATCTATAAGAGATAAGTTTTAGTTTATCTAGATTATTTATTGATTGGAACATCTACTTCATAGCCTAATTATTAGGAATGTTGTTTAATCTAAGTATGATTGGATTCTTTCCTATTAAGGAAGTTCAACCCAATGACAATTATTTGGCTTACTTCAACGTTCGCAATTTTCATGGGCTATAACCCATAATTTTTGTCCATTTTCATTTGTTTCGACTCAATTACAATTAATTGGGTACTTCAAAATTCTCAATTTTCATGGGCTATAACCCATGATTTTTGTCTATTTTCGTGGTACTTTTATCATAAAGCTATACCCGTACCCAACACGTACCGTAGCCTTATCAGATATACACCTTGAATATATGCATGCATTTATTAAGACGTGTACTCAATTATATAATACGAGTTTTAATTTAAAACACTTGTCATACACTTCCTAGACATATATCGTATGCTTCACAATAGAAGTTTGAAAAGACCCAAATGGATGTATATGACACAAACATTTATGTGTTTTTGGTTCATCCTTTTGGCTGAATGGTATTTTAGCAAAATAAGAGCATGTGTTGGAAGTTAGAGCAGGAGGCAAGTTTCTCTTATTACGAAAATACCTGTTCTTTATTATGAAAATCAGATTCTTCAGTAAAATAATCATAAATACTTTCACCTGTTTATATTTGGATCACAGTTCAATCCTTCACATGTTTATATTTGGGTGTTATGCTAGGTTGTTAATGACAGTGATATGTATTTCTGGAGAGAACTAGGAGTGAATTCTTGGCCTACTTTTGTTGTTGTTGGTCCTAATGGAAAGCTCATAGCTCAAGTAGCAGGTGAAGGTCATCGCAAGGTATAAATTTTCTCCAGAGGTTTATCTCCTTGAATATTATGGTAATGTATCATTGCATACAAACATTGAAATCAATAATTATAGTTTGCTTTCTTCTTATTAGCTCATGAAATTCAAAACTGGTTTACGATTTCACAACTGAATTCTTATGTCATGCTATACATTTATAAGAAAAGGGGCATACCATGTACCATTGAGGGCTCGGCAGAGGGTCAGATGTATCGCCTACCCCCTCACCATTCACCAATTTTGATGGTGAAATTACATTTTGGAGGGTACCTTTGCACTTTGCTTTAGCTGGCATGCGATCATAAAAGGGATTGTTCCATTTTACTGCTGAGTTATGAACTGAATTTGACACTCTTATGAGCAATATCATGTCTTTTTCATTTTGTTTTCTTGTTTGAATTTATGTAACAGCACTTCTGTATAAAAACTCGATTGTTGCTTTTATATGGATTGGCATACCTTGTTCCTTTGCAGGATCTTGATGATTTGATAGATGCAGCTCTTCAATTTTACGGGGAGAAGAAAATATTGGACAATACTCGTATTCCTTTGGCGTTAGAAAAGGATAATGATCGTCGCTTGCTGTCCTTTCCATTAAAATTCCCAGGGAAGCTTGTGATTGACGTGCTAAATGATAGACTGTTTATTTCAGACAGTAATCACAATCGCATTGTGAGGTTCTTTTAACTTAAATGGAAACATTTGCACTCGTTCGCTTAGAAAGCTGTTCCTCATGTAAAAGGACCAGCTTACATAGCCATTATAACTAACATTCCTTAAGTTCTGCTTTGGATCATCTGTGTCTCTGAGCTTTGTTTTCACCTGTTAACTCCCTCTTTCTGAAAATAGGTGGTCACAGACCTGGATGGAAATTTTATAGTTCAAGTTGGGAGTAATGGAGAAGAGGGTTTAGCTGATGGCAACTTTGATGATGCTTCTTTTAATCGCCCTCAAGTAAGGAACATATCCGAAATATATCTTTCTTAATTTAAGGCATATATTATCGTGTTATGATTTCCGTAATTAGTTATATCGTGTTGTTAAAGTCCCTAACCATTACACCAAAACTCTAAAGTTGTGGGGAGGTTGAGGGTTATATATATATTTTTTATATTTCTAAAATTCCCCGCAGGTTTGAGCGCCCTTTTATGGGCCAAAAACCCGGGCTCACGCGGCGGTGTCAATTTTTAGAAAATCCACGTTTAAATTCGTGGTTGGTGGGATTTAAATTCGTGGTTGGTGGGATTTGAACCTAGGTTGCTTTGATACCATCTTACCTGGGTTACTTTGATACCATCTTAAAGTCCCCAACTATTACACCAAAACTCTAAAGTTGTGGTAATGGTTGATTGTTATATTTTTATATTCTAACATGCCCCCCCCCAAGGTTGATCGCCCTTTTATGGGCAGAGACCTTGTCTCACACAACACAACATAGTCAATTTTTAAAGAAAATCTGTTTTAAATCCGTGGCCGGTGGGATTTGAACCTGGGTTGCTCTGATACCATGTCAAAGTCACTCCGAAATTGTGGTGAGGGCTAAGGGATATAATTTTATATTTTAACACATGTCAAAGGTACTAATCAGCTAGATGGCATGTGGAGAAGGACCCACTATTTTTAACTACACATCGCACCGCATACCTCATCAGGAAAACTACAATTAATATGTAAGAGTTTATGCATTAGTTATATGTCAACTTATTGATGTTAGTCCTTTCTTGTCATAGTTATGTCTTCTTTAAGCCAAGTGGAGTTCAATATTTGATTCAAGCTTTGTCATGGCCCAATGGGAACGTGTGACGAGCATGTAGGTATAGCCTCATCAGTCTTACATCTAGAACTTGAGACATGATACTATCACAAGGTAGGCCCACACAGATAGTATAATCTAGAAAAATTAACAATAAAATACAATCACACGTACGCGGGTGGAACAACCTTATACCAGCCCACAAGATATTATTCTTGTTCATGTTAGAGAGGCATGTCTAATTACCGATTTAGCAATACTCTTGCCTGTGTAGTGGTAAATTGTTGCTCATACATGCCACTCATTAATATTACCAAGTCTTCAGTTCATATTCAGGTTTTAGTTTCGTAAATCTTAAAGGATCATTGTCTGGGGATATGTAGATTTCTCAGATCCTTGACCTTTATGCTACTCCTGCATGTCTGATACTTTTTTTTAAGGCCTGCTAGCGGCTTCTTGTCATGTAAGAGCCTTCCAGTTCTTCTTTCACCTAGGGTTCTGTTTGGTCTCTATTGTTGACATTCTTTCGGACACAGGTGGAGTCTAGCAACCCACTTTACAAATGAGATAATAATGAAAGAGACGGAACTAACAGCATCACCTTTGCAAAGAGAACAATCACTCAGAACAAAGAACCAATGCAAGGTAGCTAACAAAGCCTAACAGGGTTTATGCATCAATGAGTAGCCCAGTATACCACGAGGTAATAAATCCTATAGTCCAGCATAATAAATGAAAGCTTTAGATATCCTGTGATATCAAAATGCAGTTGGGGAAAAGGTCATTGTTGCGTTCATGATGAATGCGAAGCTGCTTAGTAGAGAATGTATGCAGCCTTTACCTTCCCTCCTAAAATACCACTTCTTTTGATGTAGCTAAATTTCCAGCTAAAATGCCGAAGTTATAGTTGCTCCAGTTATGACTCGTGCTAGTGAATCCTCCCTCCTAAGTGTTCTCTTCCCCCTTTAACCATATGGTATTTTGAGGTGTAGACTGTACTCCAAAATGTACCAAACTTCCCACAAAAAAACATTGGTGAACCCTGTTCTCAGTTTATTCCAAAGTATACACATACCTATGCTGATAGTTTTTTTCTTATTAAGAAGGATTTCTCTGATGAGAATTGCATTCTCGAACATTAGCCATAAAAGGCATTGTCTTTTGGGGTGCCCCTGTCAAAAGAGTAAAGGCATAGAACAGAACTTGACAAGCGACAATATTAAGCTATCTGCCAATGTTATGGTATTTGCAGGTTATCACAGAGTAAACACCTCTTGTTCCAGTGTTATCTCATCTTGTGTGGGATAACCCTGAAAGAGAATCCTGCATCTTCGTTTCTCTTCTCCATTAGTAGCATACCAGATCATTTCACATTCGTTCATTGTTGACATGTTTGTTGTACAACAAGCTGACTGCGAACCTGGCTGCTCTTTATCCATTTTGTGAAAATTTTCCTTCAACTTCTTGGGTTTTCTATGGTCATAGTCTCCTTTAGCACTTTCTCCGCTAACTATCTTTCTTTAGTTCTGTGATGGCATTCTCCCCAGTATCACCATCATGATGACTGTCCTAAGTAACAAATGCAATCATTTTTTTGATATTTCTTGGATGTCACTAGTGAAACTATTCCCTTGTCTCTTCTTGTATAAGTTGTATTTTTTTTTAATTCTAAATCCTTTCTCCACATTACTAATTTAGAAGTTTTATCCTCTCTACTCACATCTAGCTAGGTGATGTCATCAGTAAATGTCACACATGAAACCTTCAGCCTCATTTGAATATTCCCGGTAAGTTCATTCATAATCAACACATCACCCTACTTGATGTAAGTTTGTGCAATAGGAAGTGGATGTAGGTCCCGTAATTATTATCATGACAGTTATTGTATGTTGTCAATCATATGAATTTACTGCTAGAAACTGCTTTTATCTAAACCCTGGACATGTAACCTCCTTTGCCTCGCTGTCATGGCTTTTTCTCATCGGTTAATTTTTTTTTTACATCTCTTTTCTTTTTTGAGATATTTGTATAAATCATCCTATTAACTGCTTCTGTAGTAGAACTTAAGTTTGGACGTAGCTTTTACTTCTTAACTTGAGGACAAGTATCCACGCCATACATTCTATTCAACTTGTCTTATTTTATGCCTTGATGCTCTGGTTGAGTTAGTTATGGAAGAGAATCTTCTAGAGACTGTTAAGATGCTCTTTTTTATCATCACGTGTTGTTTAACAGTATTTATTGTTAAGTTTTACTGTGTACTTGAGGGTAGAGGACTGTACTCTTGGAACAGTAAAAAGGGAGACTACTGTGGCAATGCGACCAACATGGCTGAGAAGAGTACTCACTTAATTTCACTTCATCTGTGTTTCTCTTGTCTATAAATGTAGTAGTATTGGTTCTCTAAAGGAGTAAAAAAGGCAAGTACTTCCAACAGCCATGGCTTCCTGGTTATGCTATGTCATGAATCTATTAATATTGGCACATCAACCTCGAAATTGGATATGACCACTCATCAAATTGCGGGCACTTTAAACTTTTTCCCTAACATCTCCAACGCACGCTGCAAATACTTCTAACCTCTCTGTGATTGACCTTCTCACTCTTGAAGTGGTAGTTCTAAGTGCTTTGTCTATGTTAGGAGAGAGGAAGGGGGATGAGAATATTTTGTCTGAAAAATATTAGAAAAAGTGACACAGATATGTTACCTTATACTTTTTGTAGTATCTCATAATGTTGGTTATAGCTCTCTGTGTTTGGATGTAAATTGAGAACATTACCAAAGGACATGCTATTTTATCCTATGTTTTTATTGTTACTTGTTAGGCTGTTGTCAAGTTGGGGACTGAACTTGAAGTAGGGACCTCCATTCAGCTATTCTTCTGCTGGCAGGTTCATCAGTTTGTTAGTTTGGACTGAGCACTTACAAATTGAATAATCCCTTGGGGTGCTGATAGTGAGCACAAATTAAGATCCCATCACATTTGTAGCTAAGCAGTTTGGCCAGACATTCCAAGGAACAAATACTTCTGTCCCGTATATGTAACTTTCAGCAGAATCAGAGTTTCATCATACCAACATATCTGCCCTTTCAATTTAGTCCCTTTTAGTAGGGTCCGTTTGCCTTTTCTTTTCAGTGTTTCTTGTAAAGTTTTTTTTGTTTCCATAGCTGAGTTCTCATTTGCTTTAAATAATAACCTTTTAATCCTCTCCTCTATTGTTAAGAGTTGCATGATCTATTCTTTTAGTAAATTTCGTTCCTCCCTCCAGGGTGTTGCATACAACCCGAAGAAGAACCTATTGTATGTTGCAGATACTGAAAACCATGCCTTGAGGTATGTAATATATGTGATCATTTTTACTGTCATATTATATTCTTTATTTGCTTAAAACCTATGTGACTGCATGTTTATACTGTTCAAACCCATTTTTGTTTGATATATTCTTTTATCTTAAATCTAGTTACCAGGGATGAGTTTAAGGAGGGGCCCATAAAACCCCCAACAAAAAGACAAAAAAAAAAAGATTTTCGATAACAGCTTATGGATAGTTTTAACTCTAATTATCTCTCACAACCGCAAATAAAGGATCTAAGATGTGTTTTGCGGGTCAAACCTATAAAGAAAGCATAAGGCAATTTAAGAATAAAAGATATGAATGCTAACTAATTTTTTAGATTTGTTATCAATCTACACCTAAGTATTAGCTGTCTTTCAATCTAATTTCGATATTTTCCAAAATAATGTCATAATATCTTTTCTCTTTCCTTAAAATTTCTTGTAAACTAATTTTGGTTTTTAAGTTTTATTTCCATAAAACATTGCATATAGATAAAAGTTTTGAATCCTATCTACATTGTTTTGTTCTTTGAAATTTAAACTTTGTTTGGAGAAAATATTATAATTTTCTTATATATAATAGTATATGAAAAATGTCTGAATAAATTTAAGATAAATTTCTAATTTTCTGTATACTATCTTAGATGATAGGATATAAATCTCAATTTATTTTCTTTAAAATTTCATGAAGATAAACATTCAGTAGCTTTGGCTTTCATTTAAAGAAAATCTCTCAATTACATATCAAACTCGGCATTTAATCAGAAAATTAGAAAGATGATAAGCTTAAATGAAAATAATTCGTTAAAAATATCTTCTCAGTTTTCTTCGAAATTTCGTCAAAGGTGGAGCTGTTGTATGGTCAAATTTATGGAGGACAATCTTTTTGAAATTAACAAACAGAAGGAATTATTTATTTGATAACAATTTTAACATTATTTGTTCATCCGCAACACTTGCCCCAACCCCCAACCCCACCCAGCTGATCAATCCTGGACTTGTCCTTGCTGGTTACCCCATTCATGTTAGTGGGTGAATCACCACTCTTGTTTTTTAACATTCAACAGCCGTACTATTTTGCATCAGCACTAAATAAACATGATACTATATGCTATAATACTATATGCTCACTGATCTTATAGTGAACCAGAGAGCTAGAATAAATATTTTGTGGTGACATGGTAAGTTTCTAGGTTGTTAGTCATTGTATCTGCATCCATATAACACCTGTATTTGATTCAGTGTAATTAGGTTGGCTACAACTGCTTGTACAGCTTTCGTCTATTTAGCATTGTCTTTGTAAGCATAACAAACTGCGGAACAGCTATACAGCATGGACATAGCATGGACATGGAATGCCAGTATAGGTGTGGAATGACCGGCTGAGAAATAATAGGCCTCATCCAGACACTAAAAAACTTAATGTGAAAACTTTCTCTAGTTCTATAAAAAAACATTGGATTTGATAATCATTAAAATCATGCTTATGTGATGTGTGTTAAATGTTATTGATTTGTATGGTTCTATGCATTCAGTATGTCTTAATGCTTTATCATCTGACTGAAAAACTTATATCTCTCACTTTTTGCATTGAAAAATACCTAAGTTCATTCTACTTTGTTTGTATTCATTAAATAGTGAAGTTCGACTTTAGATAACTGATGATGATCATATGAGTTTAGCTCATGTGAACGGAGTTTGCGAAAATTGGAAGAGACTTATCTAAGATAAAAAGTTGTATAATTTTGGGCCATTCTTGAAGTGATGAACATGTACTATAGAAATGTCTAAGCTTTAATCTCCTTATCTTAATGGATTTCCATATGCTAGCTGCCATAAACATCTCATGTAATAAGATGCGTATGTTGATTTTTGAGTCTATTGAATGCACATTGTAGTTATTATGATTTCATTGGAAAGGCTAGCTAGTGATCTTTTCACAAGAGTTTATGTGGCTAAATTGCAAAGTTTGCATTGCAAGCCTCACCTGGTTTTTCATGTCTGCGGTATTAATAGGTTCTTAGGTCTGATAAAAATTGCAATTGCAACTATAATTATAATTTCTAAAAGATAATTATAATTGCAGTGCTAGCTATTTGTTTCATTGCAACTAGGGTTTTTATAGCTGCAGATGCAAAAATGAGCTACCTTTTGCAAAAACATGTTGCAGTTAATTTTTTCACAAGGTTTTGCAAAAAATGATCCCTTTTTGCAGGTGTATTGCAAAAAAGTTACAGTTACAACAAAACAAACAACTGTAACTATCTTTTGCAAATTGTAACTGCAGTTGCAATAGCAGGAAAACCATGCTAGATTCTTCTTGCTGCATATGCACATATTTCGGCTTATTACCGTCTACTGCAATGCAATAGAGTATTCTTTTGAGCTCCATAGGTGCTACCTAATTTGACACCTTTGATTTGGTTAGACCACTTCTCTCAGTTTACACTTGCTTCCTTGTCTTTCTAGATATTATATTATTGAGTTTGAAATATAAAATGGTCTTGCTTTTATGATCATATGATCATATCAATATATCATATGATCGAATTAAATCAGGATGGTTAAAATGGAAGAGTGCTTCGGGAATCTTATGTGATCATGGAATACCTATAGGACTAAAGGAAAAATTCTATAGGATGATTATGACCAACAACGCTTTATGGATCAGATTGTTGAGCAATTAAAAAACATGTGCAAAAAATGAGTGTAGCAGAAATGAGAATATTACGATGGTCTTGTGGGTATACACGAAAAGATAAGATGAGAAATGAGTGTATCCGTAGTGAATTAGATGTTGCTCCTATTAAGGATAAAATAAGAGAGAATCAACGAAGATGGTTTGGTCATGTACAGCGGAGACCTCTTAGTGCATTGGTTAGGAAAAGTGATAATATTATAGTTAAATGGGACAAAGAGGTCTAGAGGTAGGCCTAAAGAACTTAGTTGGGAGTAATTAAGAAGGAAATGATAATGATTAACTTAAGAGGAGATGGCGCATAATAGAACGGAATGGAAGAATAGGATTCATGTAGCCGACCTCAAATATTTGGGATAAAAGCTTTATTGTTATTGTTGTATGATTATATCAGATTCCTTAGCAAATAATACCGTCTCGAATTGTTCCCTAGGATTGTAGTCTAATTGTATAGTGACATCATCTTCACTTGAGATTATTTTAAGACCTTATGATTTTAGGGAGTTTTTTCCTTAAAAGTTTCATCTTTATGCAAACTTGTTGACTTTGTAGTCTTATTTGACTACCTATTGTACAAGCCTACGAGGTTGTGGAAACTGGAAAGCGGAAAGTAGAGCGAAGCCATGAGGCACGGGTTAGGCTTTTTGGGGCTTAAGCGGTTCACAGCGAAAAAAAGCGTTAAGTAAAAAACCGGTCCAGTTGAGAGAATTGACGGTAGATGAATTTCGTCGAGGAGCTACTGGAGCCTATGGTCAATGGTAGCAGTGGAGGAGGAGCTGAGCTTTGCGAAGGCGGTTGATAGATGAGAGTAGGTGGATGAGGCGGTGGACGGAGGAGGTGGGATTTAGGGGCTATAGGGGTTTTTGGATTCGGCAGGAAGATCACGGAGGGAAGAGAAAAAGAAAGGGCAAAAGCACATTCAACATGTTTTGGCAGGAAGATCACGGAGGGAAGAGAAAAAAATGCAGCGCCCAAAATTCATTTTTGTTAAAGCGCTGGAAAAGCACATTCAGCATGTTTTGGCGCTTTAAAATGTTTTCATGCGTTTTAAAGTGATTTTTCAAGTAAAATTTGCCAAGATCTCTTAAAACCACCAAAAGCGGCAAAAGCAAAGCGACCCGGGGCACTTCCGCTTTAAAATCCGCTTATAAGCGGGGCTTTTTTGCAATTTTTAAACCTTGCTATTTTATATGGTCTATTTGACTAGGTCTTAGGCTCAACTTCTCTTATGTTTTAATTTAGCATTTGACGAAGGTGATATAGATGCATGGGGAACAAACAAGTATAATATGTATTTTTATAGAACTTAATATAATGGACTAAATCAATGATTACCATAACAAGGTAATTTACGTAAACAACAAAGTTCAATGATATCAAGTTTCATCTTGGTTTGGGTACATTATATTTTTGGCTATTGAACAGGAAATGTTCTTTTATTATCAAACTGCTTGGAAACATAATGTCAGAAAAGGAAAGTTTCCTTGTAAAGTTTTCTTTTAGTCATGACACTAGCTTCACCATTCTTCTGTTTGTAAACTCTAGCAATAATCATTTTGTTTATTTACTTTCTAAGAGTATAATTCCTCTATAGATGTCTACAAGTTGTCACTTCTGCAGAAACAATGTTTCAAATTTCTTTGCAGGGAAATAGATTTTGTCAAGGAGACAGTAAGGACACTTGCTGGAAATGGAACCAAAGGTTCTGACTATAAAGGAGGAGGAAAAGGGACTGCTCAGGCAAGATATCAAGAAAATCATCTTCAGTGTTTTTGTTAAATTCTACAGGAAGTAACTTGTCATACTGTTCATCAATAATTCTTGGGGAAGAATCTCATTTATCCTTGATAAGGGTTATATATAAGTACTGTTATTTATTTGCTCTGTTGGGCATGATTTAATGGTGTCTATATAGGTCCTAAATTCTCCATGGGATGTCTGCTATGATCCCAACGGTGAGGTTGTTTACATTGCAATGGCTGGCCAGCATCAAATATGGGAATACAGTACAATAGATGAAGTTACCAGAGCTTTTAGTGGTGATGGATATGAAAGAAATATGAACGGTTCAAGGTATTCATTTTCTGTCGCAGAAATCATCTATAAGTCGACTTGTTTCTCTGACTAATTTATGTGCTTTTAGTTGTATACTTCCATGATAGGTACTAACTTGGCGGCTGCTTTATGGTTAAGCTATCTCCTTATAACTTGACTAACGATGCACGTCAAATTATCCTATTAAGTGAAATCTTTTCAACTATGGTTTGATCCACTTCTAAAAGATGTTGTGTTCCACATCATGTATTAGCTCTTATAAGATAGTAGAGCCTTACAAATCCAAAATGAGTGACATTTCAATGTCTTATTCTAGTGTTAATTACGGATAGACCCCCTGTATTATCACCCAATTGCAGATAAACCTCCTGTAGTTCTGTTGTTGCAGATAGACCCCATAGGTCATTTTTTGACTCTTTCATCCTCACAGAAGAAGAAAATTGTTTTTTTGGCAAATAGACCTGAGGGTAAAAGAGTCAATAAATTTGACTCAGGGGGTCTATCCGAAATCGGGCGAATAGTGCAGGGGGTTTATCCGTAATTAACACTAGATTTTTTTATGCAGCATACTTGATCGTGTTAGGAACTAAGGGAGTGTTGGGATACTATGTGAGCATACAAAATATGGGATGATTACAGAATATTGTTAAATTTTTTGTCAATTTATTGCTGCGCGTGCCCAAAAGCAACATTAATTGAAGTTTTACAAATGAATTAGATATAAAAAAGTATTTTCATTTTTAATTTCTTCATCAAAAGTTCATGTACAGAGATGATTATTTCTGACATCTGTTTATGGCTACAGTTCAACAAGCACGTCATTTGCACAGCCTTCCGGGGTGTCATTATCTTCTGGTAATATGACCATCTCTCAAAATCATTTCTTAGATGTAGTCACTACACTTTATATTCTGAATTTTGTGTTTGATGTAGATTTTGGTGAGATGTATGTAGCTGATAGTGAAAGTAGTTCCATTCGAGCAGTTGATTTGAAAACAGGAGGGTCAACACTGCTTGCTGGAGGCGATCCATTATTCCCAGAAAACTTATTTAGGGTACTTCATGCTGTTTAATTCATCATTACGCTCTATGCTATGTTAACATAATCTTGCCTCCATATAGTTATTGATGGTCGCGCATATTCTTTGTTGAGCTTGGTTATAAGTTACTTTATAGTTATTATAAATAAATATCAATTCATTTTCTCCCTTTTCTCTTGCAGTATGGAGATCATGATGGAATAGGCTCAGATGCACTTTTCCAGCATCCTTTAGGCATCGTTTGTGGAAAAGATGGTCAAATTTATATAACAGATTCTTATAATCACAAGGTATTACTCATTTGTAAGAACTATGACATGCTTCTTTATTATGCTGGCTCCTGCAAAAAATAATAATAATAATAATAATAATAATAATAATAATAATGTGACTTTAATAGGACGATTCGTGCAGCTAACCCTGGAAATTTGAGATAAGGTCTTGTTAATTGATGTACAATGAGTATTCTGCATTTTATCTGAATGATGCGATTTGACTCAAACCATGTTCTTTGCATTTGTGATTTTTCATGTACCAGTTCTTGTGTCTTTTAATTTTAACAGCAGATGAAATTGTTCTCATGAAAACAAGCTCAGTAGTCTAGTAGATTCATTATACTGGCAATATAATGATGTCTTAGAAATCTCAGTAGTCTAGTAGATTCATTATACTGGCAATATAATTGTTATTGTGGGAAAAGTGACTTGATTCCATTGTGGATCAGTCCTCTTTATTATATAGATAGATATATAGTTCAAGATTACAAGCGTACCTGATGTGGGACTAAAAACACTTAATAGATACTAAAAGTACTCTCTACTCTAATACTCCCCCTCAAGCTGGTGCAAAGATGTCAATCATGCCCAGCTTGTTACAAAATGCATCAAACAATGACCGTGGCAAGGCTTTTGTAAGTATGTCAGCAATCTGATCAGTCGATCGAACATGTGGAGTAACAATCTTCTTAGATAACACCATACCACGAATAAAATGACAGTGCACTTCGATATGCCTTGTCCACTCATAAAACACAGGATTGCTTGCAATGTAGATAGCTGCTTGATTGTCACAATAGAGTGTCATGGGCTTTGAGAAAACAATGCCCATCTCCTGTAATAGTGAGCGAACCCAAGCCATCTCGCATGCGGCATGAGCTATAGCTCTGTACTCAGCTTCGGCACTGGAAAGGGCAACAACTGTTTGTTTCTTACTTCGCCAAGTGACCAAATTGCCTCCTACAAAAGTGCAATAACTACTAATTGAATGTTGATCAAGAGGATCACTTGCCCAGTCAGCATCAGAGTAACCTACAATATCTAAATTGTTGGAAGTACGATAAAAGAGTCCTTTCCCTAGTGCTCCTTTTAGGTATCGTAGTACCCGACAAGCTGCAGACCAATGTAACTAATGTGGATTCTACATATATCGACTGAGAACTCTAACAATATAAGTGATATTGGGACGTGTAACCGTCAAATAGATAAGCTTGCCAATCAATCTCCGGTAACTAGTAGGATTAGAGAGAGTTTTCCCCAAATTCTGATCAAATCTAATTTGAGAGTCCAAATTTGAGAGTCCATAGGCATATGAACTGGCTTGGAATTAAGCATGTCAGTATCGTTAAGAAGATCGAGAAGATACTTCCTTTGAGATAGAGCTATCCCCTTATAACTTGACTAACAATGCATGTCAAATTATCCTATTAAGTGAAATCTTTTCAACTATGGTTTGATCCACTTCTAAAAGATGTTGTGTTCCACATCATGTATTAGCTCTTATAAGATAATATAGCCTTACAAATCCAAAATGAGTGACATTTCAATGTCTTATTCTAGTGTTAATTACGGATAGACCCCCTGTATTATCACCCAATTGCAGATAAACCTCCTGTAGTTCTGTTGTTGCAGATAGACCCCATAGGTCATTTTTTGACTCTTTCATCCTCACAGAAGAAGAAAATTGTTTTTTTGGCAAATAGACCTGAGGGTAAAAGAGTCAATAAATTTTGACTCGGGGGGTCTATCCGAAATCTGGCGAATAGTGCAGGGGGTCTATCCGTAATTAACACTAGATTTTTTTATGCAGCATACTTGGTCGTGTTAGGAACTAAGGGAGAGTTGGGATACTATGTGAGCATACAAAATATGGGATGATTACAGAATATTGTTAAATTTTTTGTCAATTTATTGCTGCGCGTGCCCAAAAGAAACATTAATTGAAGTTTTACAAATGAATTAGATATAAAAAAGTATTTTCATTTTTAATTTCTTCATCAAAAGTTCATGTACAGATGATTATTTCTGACATCTGTTTATGGCTACAGTTCAACAAGCACGTCATTTGCACAGCCTTCCGGGGTGTCATTATCTTCTGGTAATATGACCATCTCTCAAAATCATTTCTTAGATGTAGCCACTACACTTTATATTCTGAATTTTGTGTTTGATGTAGATTTTGGTGAGATGTATGTAGCTGATAGTGAAAGTAGTTCCATTCGAGCAGTTGATTTGAAAACAGGAGGGTCAACACTGCTTGCTGGAGGCGATCCATTATTCCCAGAAAACTTATTTAGGGTACTTCATGCTGTTTAATTCATCATTACGCTCTATGCTATGTTAACATAATCTTGCCTCCATATAGTTATTGATGGTCGCGCATATTCTTTGTTGAGCTTGGTTATAAGTTACTTTATAGTTATTATTAATAAATATCAATTCATTTTCTCCCTTTTCTCTTGCAGTATGGAGATCATGATGGAATAGGCTCAGATGCACTTTTCCAGCATCCTTTAGGCATCGTTTGTGGAAAAGATGGTCAAATTTATATAACAGATTCTTATAATCACAAGGTATTACTCATTTGTAAGAACTATGACATGCTTCTTTATTATGCTGGCTCCCTGCAAAAAAAAAATAAATAAATAATAATAATAATAATAATAATGTGACTTTAATAGGACGATTCGTGCAGCTGACCCTGGAAATTTGAGATAAGGTCTTGTTAATTGATGTACAATGAGTATTCTGCATTTTATCTGAATGATGCGACTTGACTCAAACCATGTTCTTTGCATTTGTGATTTTTCATGTACCAGTTCTTGTGTCTTTTAATTTTAACAGCAGATGAAATTGTTTTCATGAAAACAAGCTCAGTAGTCTAGTAGATTCATTATGATTTTCATGTACCAGTTCTTGTGTCTTTTAATTTTAACAGCAGATGAAATTGTTCTCATGAAAACAAGCTCAGTAGTCTAGTAGATTCATTATACTGGCAATATAATGATGTCTTAGAAATCTCAGTAGTCTAGTAGATTCATTATACTGGCAATATAATTGTTATTGTGGGAAAAGTGACTTGATTCCATTGTGGATCAGTCCTCTTTATTATATAGATAGATATATAGTTCAAGATTACAAGCTTTTGATGTGGGACTAAAACACTTAATAGATACTAAAAGTACTCTCTTCTAATACTCCCCTCAAGCCGGTGCAAAGATGTCAATCATGCCCGGCTTGTTACAAAATGCATCAAACAATGACCGTGGCAAGGCTTTTGTAAGTATGTCGACAATCGATCATCGATCGAACATGTGGAGTAACAATCTTCTTAGATAACACCATACCACGGATAAAATGACAGTGCACTTCGATATGCCTTGTCCACTCATAAAACACAGGATTGCTTGCAATGTAGATAGCTGCTTGATTGTCACAATAGAGTGTCATGGGCTTTGAGAAAACAATGCCCATCTCTTGTAATAGTGCGAACCCAAGTCATCTCGCATGCGGTATGAGCCATAGCTCTGTACTCAGCTCCGACATTGGAAAGGGCAACAACTGTTTATTTCTTACTTCGCCAAGTGACCAAATTGTCTCCAACAAAAGTGCAATAACCACTAATTGAATGTCGATCAAGAGGATCACTTGCCCAGTCAGCATCAGAGTAACCTACAATATCCAAATTGTTGGAAGTACGATAAAAGAGTCCTTTCCCTGGTGCTCCTTTTAGGTATCGTAGTACCCGACAAGCTGCAAACCAATGTAACTGATATGGATTCTGCATATATCGACTGAGAACTCCAACAGCATAAGTGATATTGGGACGTGTAACCGTCAAATAGATAAGCTTGACAATCAATCTCCGGTAACTAGTAGGATTAGAGAGCTTTCCCCAAATTCTGATCAAATCTAATTTGAGAGTCCATAGGCGTATGAACTGGCTTGGAATTAAGCATGTCAGTATCGTTAAGAAGATCGAGAAGATACTTCCTTTGAGATACAGCTATCCCCTTAGAGGAACGAGCAACCTCTATCCCAAAAAAGTACCATAAAACTCCCAGATCTTTCATATGAAAGTGAGAACTAAGATATAACTTCAAATCTCGAATGCCTTGATGATCATCTCTTGATATAACGATATCATCCACGTATACAGCAAGGACAATAGTACCAGTGCTAGAATGCCTCACAAAAATGGAATGATTCGATGCAGTACGCTTCAAGTCATAGTTGCTAACCACCATACTAAATTTATCAATCCATGCACGAGGAGACTGCTTCAAACCATAGATGACTTTTTTAAGGTGACAAACCTTATTAGGCTCCCCCTGAACTTCATATCCTGGTAGCTGAACCATATACACCTCTTCTTGCAAATCACCATGCAAGAAGGCATTCTTGATATCTAGGCAAAAAGTGGTCAGTTTTCCAAGCGCAACGATAATAAAATCGCATTGAATGCAAGCGAGCAAGCCGAGAGAAACATCTCAAAGTAATCCACGCCAAAGTTAGAGTATACCCTTTAGCAACTAAGCAAGCCTTTAATCGCTCCACTTGACCGTCGGAAGAAATTTCACTGCATACACCCATCGACAATCAACGCATTTTCTTTTGGTGTGATAAAGTAATAAGTTCCCAAGTTTCATTAGAATGCAAGGCATCAATTTCTTCATCCATTGTACTTTTCCACTGGATCTAAAAGACCTTCGAAAGAATTTAGGAGTAGACACGGAGGATAAGATGGAGGAAGGCATAATGTGGTGATAAATGACAAAGGAAAATAAAGTTTTCAATAGAATTTTTCCTAGTACAAGATCGTTTACCTTTTCGAAGGGCAATAGGAAGATCAGAGTCATCAGACTCTTTGGGAACAGGAGCAAGATCTTCAGGCGAAGAAGTAGATTGAGTAGTAGGTATAGTGACAGGTTGTGTTCTTTTATTTTGCACCGATGATAAACTTGTAGCGGTTTCATTGCCTGCGGCGGTGATGTTGCTGATTTCTCAGAAATAATCGGTATAGGTAAAGGTGCATCTATAGGAGGAGACTCAGATGTGCAGGATGTAAAATAAGGAGTATCTTTAAAAAATATAACATCAGCATAAACTAAGTATTTCCTGATTTCTGGATTCCAACATCGATAGCCTTTCTGAGTTCTTGAGTATCCTAAGAAAACACATTTTATAGCCCGAGAATCTAATTTATCACGCCCTTTATCAAGAATTTGAACAAAGAAAGGCATCCAAAAATTCTAGGAGGTTTGTCAAAAACCTTTTTATTCTTATCATTATATAGCATAGATATAGATATAGGTGTTTGACTATTTAAAACAGTTGAAGGCACAAGGTTAATCAGATAACAAGCAGTTAACACGGCATCACTCCAGAAATGCTTTGGTACATGCATATGAAGTAATAATGTTTGTGCAATATCAAGAAGATGACGATTCTTACCCTCAGCAACACCATTTTGTTGTGGTGTGTGAGCACAAGATGTCTGATGAATAATACCGTGTAAAGAACAATAATCTTGAAAGCTTTTCGCATATATTCAGCAGCATTATCAGAGCGCAAAATTTTCAAAGAACAACAAACTGTCTTAATCTCTTGATGAAAAACTTTAAAGCGATAGAATCTCAAGCGATCTCTAAGCAAAATAACCATGTCATACGAGAATAGTCATCAATAAATGTCACAAAATAAGAAAAACACGAAAAAGATTTAACACAGTAGGACCCCAAATACCGTATGAATAATATCAAAGATTGAATTATATCTGAATGATGCGACTTGACTCAAACCATGTTCTTTGCATTTGTGATTTTTCATGTACCAGTTCTTGTGTCTTTTAATTTTAACAGCAGATGAAATTGTTTTCATGAAAACAAGCTCAGTAGTCTAGTAGATTCATTATGATTTTCATGTACCAGTTCTTGTGTCTTTTAATTTTAACAGCAGATGAAATTGTTCTCATGAAAACAAGCTCAGTAGTCTAGTAGATTCATTATACTGGCAATATAATGATGTCTTAGAAATCTCAGTAGTCTGGTAGATTCATTATACTGGGAATATAATTGTTATTGTGGGAAAAGTGACTTGATTCCATTGTGGATCAGTCCTCTTTATTATATAGATAGATAAATAGTTCAAGATTACACGCTGCACTGATGTGGGACTAAAACACTTAATAGATACTAAAAGTACTCTCTATTCTAATACTCCCCTCAAGTGGTGCAAAGATGTCAATCATGCCTTGTTACAAAATGCATCAAACAATGACCGTGACAAGGCTTTTGTAAGTATGTCGTTAACTGATCACCGATCGAACATGTGGAGTAACAATCTTCTTAGATAACACCATACCACGAATAAAATGACAGCAGCACTTCGATATGCCTTGTCCGCTCATGAAACACGATTGCTTGCAATGTAGATAGTCGCTGATTGTCACAATAGAGTGTCATGGGCTTTGAGAAAACAATGCCCATCTCTTGTAATAGTGAGCGAACCCAAGCCATCTCGCGATGCATGAGCTATAGCTCCTCTCAGACTCCATGACTGAAAGGGCAACAACCGCTTGTTTCTTACTGCCAGTGACCAAATTGCCTCCTACAAAAGTGCAATAACTACTAATTGAATGTTGATCAAGAGGATCACTTGCCCAGACAGCATCAGAGTAACCTACAATATCTAAATTGTTGGAAGTACGATAAAAGAGTCCTTTCCCTAGTGCTCCTTTTAGGTATCGTGAGTACCGACAAGTCAGAACCAATGTAACTAATGTGGATTCTACATATATCGACCGAGAACTCTAACAATATAAGTGATATTGGGACGGTAACCGCCAAATAGATAAGCTTGCCAATCAATCTCCCAGAACTAGTAGGATTAGAGAGTTTTCCCAAATTCGATCAAATCTAATTTGAGAGTCCAAATTTGAGAGTCCATAGGCATATGAACTGGCTTGGAATTAAGCATGTCAGTATCGTTAAGAAGATCGAGAAGATACTTCCTTTGAGATAGAGCTATCCCCTTAGAGGAACGAGCAACCTCTATCCCAAGAAAGTACCGTAAAACTCCCAGATCTTTCATATGAAAGTGAGAACTAAGATATAACTTCAAATCTCGAATGCCTTGATGATCATCTCCTGATATAACGATATCATCCACGTATACAGTAAGGGCAATAGTACCAGTGCTAGAATGCCTCACAAAAATAGAATGATCCGATGCAGTATGCTTCAAGCCATAGTTGCTAACCACCATACTAAATTTATCAATCCATGCACGAGGAGACTGCATCAAACCATAGATGGCTTTTTTAATGTGACAAACCTTATTAGGCTCCTCCTGAACTTAATATCCTGGTAGCTGAACCATATACACCTCTTCTTGCAAATCACCATGCAAGAAGGCATTCTTGATATCTAGCTGAAAAAGTGGTCAGTTTTTCACAACTGCAACCGATAATAAAATCCGCATTGAATGCAAGCGAGCAACCGCAGAAAACATCTCAAAGTAATCCACGCCAAAAGTTAGAGTATACCCTTTAGCAACTAAGCAAGCCTTTAATCGCTCCACTTGACCCGTCGGAAGAAATTTCACTGCATACACCCATCGACAACCAACTGTAACTTTTCCTGGTGATAAAGTAATAAGTTCCCAAATTTCATTAGAATACAAGGCATCAATTTCTTCATCCATTGTACTTTTCCACCCTTGATCTAAAAGACCTTCACGAAAGGATTTAGGAGTAGACACAGAGGATAATGATGAGGCGAAGGCAGCATAATGTGGTGATAAATGACCAAGGAAAATAAAGTTTTCAATAGAATTTTTCTTGATACAAGATCGTTTGCCTTTTCGAAGGGCAATAGGAAGATCAGAGTCATCAGACTCTTTAGGAACAGGAGCAAGATCTTCAGGTGAAGAAGTAGATTGAGTAGTAGGTATAGTAACAGGTTGTGTTCTTTTATTTTTGCACCGCTGATAAACTTGTAGCGGTTTCATTGCCTGCGGCGGTGATGTTGCTGATTCCTCAGAAATAACCGGTATAGGTAAAGGTGCATTTATAGGAGGAGACTCAGATGTGCAGGATGTAAAATAAGGAGTATCTTCAAAAAATATAACATCAGCATAAACTAAGTATTTCCTGATTTCTGGATTCCAACATCGATAGCCTTTCTGAGTTCTTGAGTATCCTAAGAAAACACATTTTATAGCCCGAGACTCTAATTTATCACGCCCTTTATCAAGAATTTGAACAAAGCAAAGGCATCCAAAAATTTTAGGAGGTATGTCAAAAACCTTTTTATTCTTATCATTATATAGCATAGATATATGTGTTTGACTATTTAAAACAGTTGAAGGCATACGGTTAATCAGATAACAAGCAGTTAACACGGCATCACTCCAGAAATGCTTTGGTACATGCATATAAAGTAATAATGTTCGTGCAATATCAAGAAGATGACGATTCTTACGCTCAGCAATACCATTTTGTTGTGGTTTGAGCACAAGATGTCTGATGAATAATACCGTGTAAAGAACAATAATCTTGAAAAGCTTTTTGCATATATTCAGCAACATTATCAGAGCGTAAAATTTTCAAAGAACTATCAAACTGTGTCTTAATCTCTTGATGAAAAACTTTAAAAACTGATAGAATCTCAAAACGATCTCTAAGCAAAAATAACCATGTCATACGAGAATAGTCATCAATAAATGTCACAAAATAAGAAAAATCTGAAAAAGATTTAACACGAGTAGGACCCCAAATATCCGTATGAATAATATCAAAGATTGAATTATATCTGTTATTTTCCCTAAAAACATAGGTAGTCCTATGATGCTTTCCTAGTTGGTATGAAATACATTCTAATTTAGAGACAGACTTAGTAGAAGGAATGATAGAATGCAATGACCTAATAGATGCACGATCTAAACGATTATGCCACCAAAGAGCAGAAATATCTGAAGCAGCAACTGTAATGTTACCGAATTGTCCATCAGCACCCTGAAGATAGTACAACCCATCACGCTCATACCCCCCACCAATCATCTTCTTCGTGTGACGATCCTGAAACACACAAGATGAAGGAGAAAACGTAATGAAACAGTTTAAAGATTTTGTCAAATGGCTAACATATATAAGATTAAAAGGAACATCTGGAATATAATTGACATTTGACAAAGTAAGCGAAGGAGTAGGTGTAACCGCCGGTGCTAAGGATAATGCGTGAGCACCCATCAGCAAATACAACAGAAGGTGAAGAATGAGTTTGTGAAAAGTGTGAAAAATTTATGGATTTACCCATAAGATGTGAAGAGGCGCCAGAATCAATAATCCACGAAGTAGAAGGTGCACTAGCAAGACAAGTAATACCTGGGTGGGCTAAAGCAGCAACTTTTGAAGTAGATGCCGCCTGCACCTTCTGAAGTAGAAAATTATACTTTGACCGACTTATGAAAACATGCTCATTAGCTGAAGATGGATGAGCAGCAGAAGATTCTTTCGTAACTGAGGTAGATAAGCCACCCTTATCACAGATATACGCCTTATGTGGAGATTGTGACCACTCTGGTTTGCCGTGAAGCTCCCAACATATTTCAACATAGTGATTTGTCCCCTACAGTGAGTACAAAAACGTGAATTATATTCTTGACCACGACCACGTCCATCACGACCACCACGATCAGTGCGCCCACCACATCCTCGGGGAATAAATCCACCACGATCACAAGAAGACTTTGTGGACGAGAAAAGTGCAGAAGTCTCAGCAACCGAGGGCTATAGTGGGTCTCCATAGCCTGAGAGAGGCGAGAGAATGCTCCATGAAGAGAGGGTAATCCGCCTTCTGATGCTAAGAAGTGTTCTCGCAGTGGTTTCAAAGTCGAATTCAAACCAGATAGTAATTTGCAAACAAAGAGATCCTCTCGTTGTTTCTTCTAAGTCTGAATATATTTAATCAGAGGATGATACTGGTTAAAGAGATCGTCCATCCCCTTTAGCTGACTATAATACTCCTCCAAACTCTTGTCTCCCTGCTGAATACTAAAGAGCTCCTCATATGCATAAAATACTCATGAAGCATTTTGTTTCTTAGAATAAGTGTTCTGTACAGCTTCCCAGATCTCTTTAGCAGTATCTAGAAAAATAAAGTGAGTGGATATATGTGGCTCCATACTCCCCCATAGCCAAGTCATAACAATCGAGTTGTCGCGTTCCCAGTCTTCCTTAATCTTCTCAACATAGATTTTCTCAGCATCCTTGTCAGTAGCAGTAGTAGAGGTAGCAACAGAAAGATCAGGTTTAGAGAGCATGATCAACTTTAACTTTTTCTTAGAACTCAGATAAACACGAATTGATTTGTCCCATATCAAATAGTTCTTTCCATTGAGTTTAGTTGTGGTGATTTGTAAGTGATCACGGTCCTCCTTGGTAGTAGCCATAAGTAGTAGTTAGGGTGTAGAAAGAAAAGTACAGATAATAACATTAGAGTGTCAAAAGAAACTTTGTTGCATGAAAGAAATTATTTCAACTCACAACAATCATGATGATTGTCAAAGGGATGAAGAGTAGAGGGTCTGAAAGTGCGTCGTTGATGGGTCAGCGATGCTTTTAGATCTGAACTATCATCGTGATCTCGTATGCATGTTGAGATGCCATCGGAGGCAGCAGCAATCGCTCACGCAGAACATTTCTGTTACCTTACTCTTCAACAAGACGATGTTGCTGTTCACTCGATGAACAGTACCCAATGTGAGAGAGGTTAGGAGTTGCTTGGGGTTAAGTTTGGAGAGATGGATGAGAATTATTTTAGAGGAGAGATGGAAATTTGGGTTTGAGGAGAATTAAGATCGGAGGAGGAGATTAGGGTTTCAAGAGGGAATTAGGGTTTGAGGAGGATTAGGATATGAGGAGGGGATTAGGGTTTCATGAGGGAATTAGGGAGTTAGGATTTTTATAACATGCTCTGATACCATGTTATTGTGGGAAAAGTGACTTGATTCCATTGTGGATTAGTCCTCTTTATTATATAGATAGATAAATAGTTCAAGATTACAAGCGTACCCGATGTGGGACTCAAAACACTTAATAGATACTAAAAGTACTCTACTCTAATAATAATGATGTCCTAGAAATGTACTTCATATATGCAAATAGAAATCTCAAAAATGTTTTGTACTTCAATTTATAATGTCCATGAGGTGTTGGTCTTAGCATCTACTTGTGTTATTGTTATTAGAGTAGTTAGAACTTAGTATATTAGAGTGGTAAGAGTCACTTTCTCTTATTGAGGCATGTACTTCATATATGCAAATAGCTGAGAGAGATCCTTTCTCTTGAATGTCTTGGAAGGTGAGGTATATATGGTTCTAGGATAGCTGTCTGTCAGTGGTATATGCTTCTACTCTCTCATTTACATCTTCATAAGAGGAATAAAATGTTGAATTATGTTCTTTCCACGATCAAACTCCACCGTAAGAGGCATAAAATGTTGAATTATGTTCTTTCCACGATCAAACTCCACCACAGTTTTCTACTTTTGTTGATACATTATGTTGGCATATAGCATGAATCAATATTATTCATTCAACTTCATCAGTCATCTTTATTCTCTAAATTATTGTTACATGTTAAGTTTGCTTAAAATACCTTGTTAATCTTCATTTCATTAGTTTTAAGCTGTAGGGATATGCAACACAATCATTTCTATCATGAAGTCTTACCCATTTCAGATATGTTGGCAAATGTGTGAACACCCTCATCTCCATCGATTGGGGCAGGGAAGCTTTAAAATTTAAGTTTGCTTGTAGGCATTGTGAGCCAACAATTCCATCAGCTTAACCTTTGAAAATAATCTTTTGACAATTATGCTGCAGTTTGATAGCAAACTGAACCCTCTGTTGGAGTCACTTTTAATCATCATATGTATACACTAATGACAGATCAAGAAGCTGGACCCTGTGAGTAAAAAAGTTGTCACTTTAGCTGGGACTGGAAATGCTGGATTCAAGGATGGATTAGCTCAGTCAGCTCAGGTTTGAACCTTTTGTGCTTTATCAAAGGAGTGCATTTTCTCTTGAATAAAATCTTTAAGGTAGGACGATGGCGCGTATGCCGATGTGTGTGTGTGTGGAAATCGTATGATATGGCCAATTATTTTACTGAATGTGCTACCAAGAAAGAGACTAGTGGTGAGGTCTATCCTGCTAGTCACAACGCAGGTGGTCCTCATGCCTTCAATCTCTTGGCGGTTCATTTTGCTGAATATGGTGGCAACTTGTATCTAATCTCCATTTATATATTGCACTTTGCAGAGTTGGATATATTGGATACTAGTGTTTGATTTTGAACTGGAACATTAATGATGAAAGATGAGATTCAGTTATTTTCTTCTCTTATGAACTTGAGTCTAGCATTTAAAAGGAATAAGCTTTATCAAGTTAATTTCATGAAATTGTGAATTGTCAAACTTACAACTTTTGGAATGTTTGGGATCTATAAAATATGCATCATCAGTTACAAAATATAAACAACATTCTTTGTCAAGTCAGTACCTTCTACCATACAGATACGCATGAAGAACCTCCTCATAGTTAAAACAAAAGGAAAGAATATTGTTGCTATTCTAGGTGTTCCACGCTATTGAAGAGAGAATTTGCTATGAAGTTACAACCCGCTAACAATATGTTCAAGTTCAATAAAGCTCGTAAGAAATTATCAGGAGTAGCAATGACTTGATTCTCTCATCGCCAGAAAAGGATCTGACTTTGCTGCTCTCATCTAAATGCCTTTCACTTAGTCTTTTATTGGTGATGTGTTACTTGTGGAAGTAGCTTGTATTATATATTTCTGTAGCAATTATGAAAGCTTAGTTTGTTCATTTGAATCATCCTAAGGTCTGGACATTATCATTGATTTACATATATATAATAAGCTGTCCTTTTGTTTTACTTTTAGCTAGACTTTCTCTATTTTGATTTCTATGATTTGGTTCTGATGTATAATATTTGATGCAGTTATCTGAGCCATCAGGGATTATTGAAGCTGGGAATGGTAGTGTCTTGTTTTCATTAATATGATATGAAAAACGAATTACTCTCGTATTCCCACTACCAACCCACCATCCTTCTTCCACTGTCATAATTAGAACATAAAAATCTTCTTGTTTGATTCCATGGATGATTTTAAATTTATATTTTCTGAAATAACAAGTTAACAATATTACCTCTGGATTTTGACTTTTGAAACACAGTAAATATGCCCGATTGTATTGTGATATTTAACTACTTATAATGATGACCAAGATTATCCAAACAGATTACTTCTTCTTATTGGAGCATGCGACTTATCAAATGTTTCTGTATTTAGATGTTTATGTCGCCTAATGTCTTAATTCTTCTTTATGGTTGTTTTACCACTACATATTACACACGCCATTATGCGAGAAGTGATTTGATCCCTTTAGAGTATAAAATATTATCCCTCAACCCTCACCAACTTCAAGTTTTGGTGTAGTGTAAGTGTCCTTTGACATGGTATCAGCGTACCGGTTCAATTCCTAGTGATCATGAATTTAAAGCGATTTTCAAAAATTTAATACCACGCATGAGTCCAAGTTTCATTATGGGCCCTCAACATGTGGGTGCATGTTAGAGTATAAAATATCCCTCAACCCTCACCATATCTTTGGAGTTTAGGTGTAGTGAAAGGGTCCTTTGACATCCAAAAGAGGGATAGTCAAATCTTATCTATAGTAAAACAATTAAAATGCAATGTTATGATCTTTCAATATAAGAGTAAGCAATCTTCTCTAACTTTCCTAATATACAAGATACTCTCCTCCAGCTATAGCATATTTCTCCATCATGCCAATTTGTTACATAAAAGCGACAAAATTCTGAGATAACTCTTAAAAAAAGAAGTTAAAATCTTGTTCTCAGTCCTCAGTAGTTTTATCAACAACAATAGCAGTAAAATGTTATTAGAAAACTACTTGGATAGAAGTAGTCAATTCAGTTGTCCTTTGACATCCAAGAAAAGGAACACAACCTTACAATGTTGGTCTGTCACGTAGATTGCCAATATCTTTGATATTGGACATGGAGATAGGTAGTGGTGTCTCATATATAAAGACATAGTAGGATTTTAAACATGACGGCATGTAATAGAGTCTTAAACATGAAGAGAAGTAGTAGGGTCTAAAACATAGATAACATAGTTGTCAGCCATGGGGACATGTAGTAAGGTTTAGACATGGAGACATGTAGGAGAAGTTGAAATTGAAGTAAATCAACAATAGATTAAAAAAAAAGGAAGCTAATCAGATCACAACTAAGATTTCGATAGGATTTTGAAGAGGTTTAGAGGAGTGGGAAGGTGTCAAAGCCTTCAAAGCAAAGCACAGAGATGAAATTTGAGCCAACAGACCCCTTCATTGGCCTCAAGTTTTAGATTTAAGAAAAGAGCTTTTCTGCAGTTATAAACCTTACTTTGATACCATGTTATGTTATATTGAAAAATGACTTGATTCCATTGTGGATTAGTCCTCTTTATTATATAGATAGATAAATAGTTCAAGATTACAAGCGCATTCGATGTGGGACTCAAAACACTTAATAGATACTAAAAGTACTCTCTACTCTAATAATAATGATGTCCTAGAAATGTACTTCATATATGCAAATAGAAATCTCAAAAATGTTTTTGTACTTCAATTTATAATGTCCATGAGGTGTTGGTCTTAGCATCTACTTGTGTTATTGTTATTAGAGTAGTTAGAACTTAGTATATTAGAGTGGTAAGAGTCACTTTCTCTTATTGAGGCATGTACTTCATATATGCAAATAGCTGAGAGAGATCCTTTCTCTTGAATGTCTTGGAAGGTGAGGTATATATGGTTCTAGGATAGCTGTCTGTCAGTGGTATATGCTTCTACTCTCTCATTTACATCTTCATAAGAGGAATAAAATGTTGAATTATGTTCTTTCCACGATCAAACTCCACCGTAAGAGGCATAAAATGTTGAATTATGTTCTTTCCACGATCAAACTCCACCACAGTTTTCTACTTTTGTTGATACATTATGTTGGCATATAGCATGAATCAATATTATTCATTCAACTTCATCAGTCATCTTTATTCTCTAAATTATTGTTACATGTTAAGTTTGCTTAAAATACCTTGTTAATCTTCATTTCATTAGTTTTAAGCTGTAGGGATATGCAACACAATCATTTCTATCATGAAGTCTTACCCATTTCAGATATGTTGGCAAATGTGTGAACACCCTCATCTCCATCGATTGGGGCAGGAAGCTTTAAAATTTAAGTTTGCTTGTAGGCATTGTGAGCCAACAATTCCATCAGCTTAACCTTTGAAAATAATCTTTTGACAATTATGCTGCAGTTTGATAGCAAACTGAACCCTCTGTTGGAGTCACTTTTAATCATCATATGTATACACTAATGACAGATCAAGAAGCTGGACCCTGTGAGTAAAAAAGTTGTCACTTTAGCTGGGACTGGAAATGCTGGATTCAAGGATGGATTAGCTCAGTCAGCTCAGGTTTGAACCTTTTGTGCTTTATCAAAGGAGTGCATTTTCTCTTGAATAAAATCTTTAAGGTAGGACGATGGTATGCGTGCGCGCATGTGTGTGTGTGTGGAAATCGTATGATATGGCCAATTATTTTACTGAATGTGCTACCAAGAAAGAGACTAGTGGTGAGGTCTATCCTGCTAGTCACAACGCAGGTGGTCCTCATGCCTTCAATCTCTTGGCGGTTCATTTTGCTGAATATGGTGGCAACTTGTATCTAATCTCCATTTATATATTGCACTTTGCAGAGTTGGATATATTGGATACTAGTGTTTGATTTTGAACTGGAACATTAATGATGAAAGATGAGATTCAGTTATTTTCTTCTCTTATGAACTTGAGTCTAGCATTTAAAAGGAATAAGCTTTATCAAGTTAATTTCATGAAATTGTGAATTGTCAAACTTACAACTTTTGGAATGTTTGGGATCTATAAAATATGCATCATCAGTTACAAAATATAAACAACATTCTTTGTCAAGTCAGTACCTTCTACCATACAGATACGTACGAAGAACCTCCTCATAGTTAAAAAACAAAAGGAAAGAATATTGTTGCTATTCTAGGTGTTCCACGTTATTGAAGAGAGAATTTGCCTATGAAGTTACAACCCGCTAACAATATGTTCAAGTTCAATAAAGCCTGCGTAAGAAATTATCAGGAGTAGCAATGACTTGATTCTCGTTCATCGCCAGAAAAGGATACGACTTTGCTGCTCTCATCTAAATGCCTTTCACTTAGTCTTTTTATTGGTGATGCGTGTTACTTGTGGAAGTAGCTTGTATTATATATTTCTGTAGCAATTATGAAAGCTTAGTTTGTTCATTTGAATCATCCTAAGGTCTGGACATTATCATTGATTGCGACATATATATAATAAGCTGCTGTCCTTTTGTTTTACTTTTAGCTAGACTTTCTCTATTTTGATTTCTATGATTTGGTTCTGATGCGTGTATAATATTTGATGCAGTTATCTGAGCCATCAGGGATTATTGAAGCTGGGAATGGTAGTGTCTTGTTTTCATTAATATGATATGAGAAAAACGAATTACTCTTTGTATGTTATTCAAGTTTCTTGATATTGATACGTCCACATCAGTGATGCTGATAAAATATTAACAAGCTTCTAACTAGTGAATTCACAAAATTCATCCTTCTTCCACTGTCATAATTAGAACATAAAATCTTCTTGTTTGATTCCATGGATGATTTTAAATTTATATTTTCTGAAATAACAAGTTAACAATATTACCTCTGGATTTTGACTTTTGAAACACAGTAAATATGCCCGATTGTATTGTGATATTTAACTACTTATAATGATGACCAAGATTATCCAAACAGATTACTTCTTCTTATTGGAGCATCGACTTATCAAATGTTTCTGTATTTAGATGTTTATGTCGTCTAATGTCTTAATTCTTCTTTATGGTTGTTTTACCACTACATTGCCATTATCTTTGGAGAAGTGATTTGATCCCTTTTAGAGTATAAAATATTATCCCTCAACCCTCACCAACTTGAAGTTTTGGTGTAGTGTAAGTGTCCTTTGACATGGTATCAAAGACCGGGTTCAATTCCTAGTGATCATGAATTTAAAGCGATTTTCAAAAATTTAATACCATTTGAGTCCAAGTTTCGTTTTATGGGCCCTCAACATGTGGGTGCATGTTAGAGTATAAAATATCCCTCAACCCTCACCATATCTTTGGAGTTTAGGTGTAGTGAAAGGGTCCTTTGACATCCAAAAGAGGGATAGTCAAATCTTATCTATAGTAAAACAATTAAAATGCAATGTTATGATCTTTCAATATAAGAGTAAGCAATCTTCTCTAACTTTCCTAATATACAAGATACTCTCCTCCAGCTATAGCATATTTCTCCATCATGCCAATTTGTTACATAAAAGCGACAAAAAATTCGAGATAACTCTTAGTAAAAAGAAGTTAAAATCTTGTTCTCAGTCCTCAGTAGTTTTATCAACAACAATAGCAGTAAAATGTTATTAGAAAAACTACTTGGATAGAAGTAGTCAATTCAGTTGTCCTTTGACATCCAAGAAAAGGAACACAACCTTACAATGTTGGTCTGAAGTCCGAGATTGCCAATATCTTTGATATTGGACATGGAGATAGGTAGTGGTGTCTCATATATAAAGACATAGTAGGATTTTAAACATGACGGCATGTAATAGAGTCTTAAACATGAAGAGAAGTAGTAGGGTCTAAAACATAGATAACATAGTTGTCAGCCATGGGGACATGTAGTAAGGTTTAGACATGGAGACATGTAGGAGAAGTTGAAATTGAAGTAAATCAACAATAGATTAAAAAAAAGGAAGCTAATCAGATCACAACTAAGATTTCGATAGGATTTTGAAGAGGTTTAGAGGAGTGGGAAGGTGTCAAAGCCTTCAAAGCAAAGCACAGAGATGAAATTTGAGCCAACAGACCCCTTCATTGGCCTCAAGTTTTAGATTTAAGAAAAGAGCTTTTCTGCAGTTATAAACCTTACTTTGATACCATGTTATGTTATATTGAAAAATGTGTGAACACCCTCATCTCCATCGATTGGGGCAGGGATGCTTTAAAATTTAAGTTTGCTAGTAGGCATTGTGAGCCAACAATTCCATCAGCTTAACCTTTGAAAATAATCTTTTGACAATTATGCTGCAGTTTGATTGCAAACTGAACCCTCTGTTGGAGTCACTTTTAATCATCATATGTATACACTAATGACAGATCAAGAAGCTGGACCCTGTGAGTAAAAAAGTTGTCACTTTAGCTGGGACTGGAAATGCTGGATTCAAGGATGGATTAGCCCAGTCAGCTCAGGTTTGAACCTTTTGTGCTTTATCAAAGGAGTGCATTATCTCTTGAATAAAATCTTTAAGGTAGGACGATGGTATGCGTGCGCGCGTGTGCGTGTGTGTGGAAATCGTATGATATGGCCAATTATTTAACTGAATGTGCTACCAAGAGAGAGACTAGTGGTGAGGTCTATCCTGCTAGTCACAACACAGGTGGTCCTCATGCCTTCAATCTCTTGGCGGTTCATTTTGCTGAATATGGTGGCAACTTATATCTAATCTCCATTTATATATTGCACTTTGCAGAGTTGGATATATTGGATACTAGTGTTTGATTTTGAACTGGAACATTAATGATGAAAGATGAGATTCAGTTATTTTCTTCTCTTATGAACTTGAGTCTAGCATTTAAAAGGAATAAGCTTGATCAAGTTAATTTCATGAAATTGTGAATTGTCAAACTTACAACTTTTGGAACGTTTGGGATCCATAAAATATGCATCATCAGTTACAAAATATAACATTCTTTGTCAAGTCAGTACCTTCTACCATACAGATACATACGAAGAACCTCCTCATAGTTAAAAAACAAAAGGAAAGAATATTGCTGCTATTCTAGGTGTTCCACGTTATTGAAGAGAGAATATGGCTATGAAGTTACAACCCGCTAACAATATGTTCAAGTTCAATAAAGCCTGCGTAAGAAATTATCAGGAGTAGCAATGACTTGATTCTCGTTCATCGCCAGAAAAGGATACGACTTTGCTGCTCTCATCTAAATGCCTTTCACTTAGTCTTTTTATTGGTGATGCGTGTTACTTGTGGAAGTAGCTTGTATTATATATTTCTGTAGCAATTATGAAAGCTTAGTTTGTTCATTTGAATCATCCTAAGGTCTGGACATTATCATTGATTGCACATATATATAATGTCCTTTTGTTTTACTTTTAGCTAGACTTTCTCTATTTTGATTTCTATGATTTGGTTCTGATGCGTGTATAATATTTGATGCAGTTATCTGAGCCATCAGGGATTATTGAAGCTGGGAATGGTAGTGTCTTGTTTTCATTAATATGATATAAGAAAAACGAATTACTCTTTGTATGTTATTCAAGTTTTTGATATTGATACGTCCACATCAGTGATGCTGATAAAACATTGACAAGCTTATAACTAGTGAATTCACAAAATTCATCCTTCTTCCGCTGTCATAATTAGAACATAAAAATCTTCTTGTTTGATTCTATGAATGATTTTAAATTTATATTTTCGAAATAACAAGTTAACAATATTACCTCTGGATTTTGACTTTTGAAACACAGTAAATATGCCCGATTGTATTGTGATATTTAACTAGTTATAATGATGACCAAGATTATCCAAACAGATTACTTCTTATAGGAGCATGCGACTTATCAAATGTTTCTGTATTTAGATGTTTATGTCGTCTAATGTCTTAATTCTTCTTTATGGTTGTTTTACCACTACATATTACACACGCCATTATGCTGGAGAAGTGATTTGATCCCTTTTAGAGTATAAAATATTATCCCTCAACCCTCACCAACTTCGAAGTTTTGGTGTAGTGAAAGTGTCCTTTGACATGGTATTAGAGCAGCCCAGGTTCAATTCCTAGTGATCATGAATTTAAAGCAGATTTTAAAAAATTTAATACCGCTGGATGAGTCCAAGTTTCGGCCCATAAATAGGCCCTCAACATGTGGGTGCGTGTTAGAGTATAAAATATCCCTCAACCCTCACCATATCTTTGGAGTTTAGGTGTAGTGAAAGGGTCCTTTGACATCCAAAAGAGGGATAGTCAAATCTTATCTATATAGTAAAACAATTTAAATGCAATGTTATGATCTTTCAATATAAGAGTAAGCAATCTTCTCTAACTTTTCTAATATACAAGATACTCTCCCGCAAGCTGTAGCATATTTCTCCATCATGCCAATTTGTTACATAAAAGCGACAAAAATTCTAAGATAACTCTTAGTAAAAAAGAAGTTAAAATCTTGTTCTCAGTCAGTAGTTTTATCAACAACAATAGCAGTCAAATGTTATTAGAAAAACTACTTGGATAGAAGTAGTCAATTCAGTTGTCCTTTGACATCCAAGAAAAGGAACACAACCTTACAATGTTGGTCTGAAGGTCACGAGATTGCCAATATCTTTGATATTGGACATGGAGATAGGTAGTGGTGTCTCATATATTTCTGTAGCAATTATGAAAGCTTAGTTTGTTCATTTGAATCATCCTAAGGTCTGGACATTATCATTGATTGCGACATATATATAATAAGCTGCTGTCCTTTTGTTTTACTTTTAGCTAGACTTTCTCTATTTTGATTTCTATGATTTGGTTCTGATGCGTGTATAATATTTGATGCAGTTATCTGAGCCATCAGGGATTATTGAAGCTGGGAATGGTAGTGTCTTGTTTTCATTAATATGATATGAGAAAAACGAATTACTCTTTGTATGTTATTCAAGTTTCTTGATATTGATACGTCCACATCAGTGATGCTGATAAAATATTAACAAGCTTCTAACTAGTGAATTCACAAAATTCATCCTTCTTCCACTGTCATAATTAGAACATAAAAATCTTCTTGTTTGATTCCATGGATGATTTTAAATTTATATTTTCTGAAATAACAAGTTAACAATATTACCTCTGGATTTTGACTTTTGAAACACAGTAAATATGCCCGATTGTATTGTGATATTTAACTACTTATAATGATGACCAAGATTATCCAAACAGATTACTTCTTCTTATTGGAGCATGCGACTTATCAAATGTTTCTGTATTTAGATGTTTATGTCGTCTAATGTCTTAATTCTTCTTTATGGTTGTTTTACCACTACATATTACACACGCCATTATGCTGGAGAAGTGATTTGATCCCTTTTAGAGTATAAAATATTATCCCTCAACCCTCACCAACTTCGAAGTTTTGGTGTAGTGTAAGTGTCCTTTGACATGGTATCAAAGCAGCCCGGGTTCAATTCCTAGTGATCATGAATTTAAAGCGGATTTTCAAAAATTTAATACCGCTGCATGAGTCCAAGTTTCGTTTTATGGGCCCTCAACATGTGGGTGCATGTTAGAGTATAAAATATCCCTCAACCCTCACCATATCTTTGGAGTTTAGGTGTAGTGAAAGGGTCCTTTGACATCCAAAAGAGGGATAGTCAAATCTTATCTATAGTAAAACAATTAAAATGCAATGTTATGATCTTTCAATATAAGAGTAAGCAATCTTCTCTAACTTTCCTAATATACAAGATACTCTCCCTCCAGCTATAGCATATTTCTCCATCATGCCAATTTGTTACATAAAAGCGACAAAAATTCTGAGATAACTCTTAGTAAAAAAAGAAGTTAAAATCTTGTTCTCAGTCCTCAGTAGTTTTATCAACAACAATAGCAGTAAAATGTTATTAGAAAAACTACTTGGATAGAAGTAGTCAATTCAGTTGTCCTTTGACATCCAAGAAAAGGAACACAACCTTACAATGTTGGTCTGAAGGTCACGAGATTGCCAATATCTTTGATATTGGACATGGAGATAGGTAGTGGTGTCTCATATATAAAGACATAGTAGGATTTTAAACATGACGGCATGTAATAGAGTCTTAAACATGAAGAGAAGTAGTAGGGTCTAAAACATAGATAACATAGTTGTCAGCCATGGGGACATGTAGTAAGGTTTAGACATGGAGACATGTAGGAGAAGTTGAAATTGAAGTAAATCAACAATAGATTAAAAAAAAAAGGAAGCTAATCAGATCACAACTAAGATTTCGATAGGATTTTGAAGAGGTTTAGAGGAGTGGGAAGGTGTCAAAGCCTTCAAAGCAAAGCACAGAGATGAAATTTGAGCCAACAGACCCCTTCATTGGCCTCAAGTTTTAGATTTAAGAAAAGAGCTTTTCTGCAGTTATAAACCTTACTTTGATACCATGTTATGTTATATTGAAAAATGACTTGACCCCAAAGCAGGATAGTAATGCTTTATATGAAAGCAAATAGACTACAATTACATAATTTTTCGATAGGATTATGCATCTTCTTTGACTTTCCTAAAATACTAACTATTCTCATGTGCATGATTCATGAACATAAGAATCTATACCAATTGCTTTAATATTTGGATGTCAAATATTCCTCTCAAAATTTACAAATTTCTATTATCAATAACCAAGAGATGCACCTGGAAGTTTGATTTCATTTCTAGACATGGTCTATTAGAACTATTGGGTATTTCAGATCTGCGTGTTTTGATAAAGAGATTGCAATAAACTAATTATGAATATATACTTTAGCTGAATATGTCGGATTATATATTGCAGGAAGGTTTCTCATAGCAGATACAAATAATAATGCTATCAGATGTTTGGACTTGAATGGAAAAGAACCTGTTCTGAGCACATTAGAACTGAAAGGCGTGCGGCCACCATTATCAAAACCTAAATCGCTCAAACGACTAAGAAGGCGGCTATCTGCAGATACAAAAATCATTACAATTGATGGAGGCTCCTCTGCAGAAGGTTACTTCTATCTTGATATTTCAGTGCCCGATGGTTACCATTTCTCCAAGGTTTGATTCCCACCTAGATATTATCTTTATTATTGACTATTTTATTCCTTTTAAATACATCATCCAGAGCCTTTAATGGCTTGATTATTTTTATTTCTCGATCTGAGCTTTAGATCTAAAATTTTGTAGTTCTGAAAACCTGTTAAATATGATAATTCATTTGGATCCCTGACCTTTGCTTGTTTTGTGATCCTCTATTATCCTGTTTTTACTACTGAAGTGACTTGAGCATTTTATTAGGCATACAAGGTCAACATTTACTTTATTGCTTGGTTCTAGACTTCTTCTGATAAAGAGAGTGAAAAATAAGGAGAGAGAGAAATTAACCAGATCTCCAGTTCTATCTCATTCTTGCCTATCATATGCCTAAAGGCTAAAACTTGTCGAGGTTATTGTAATAAAGAATTAATGTAGTCTGTGACTCATTAGGTGCCACTTAGTAACTTAAAGGATTCCTACTATCTGGGATTATAATTTAATTGATGACACTCTACCTAATAAGAGTTATCAAGACATTCCATTGATGAGCATAATGTTTAGATGCTTATTTCCTATTTGTTGGATACTTCTCGTGTTATTGTATTGGAAAAGAAAACATTTATAAAAAGCCTAGAAAGTATCAAAGAAGTAAAGAAAGGACTGTTACTAAGAGTTATATTACTCCATGCTATGCAGATCTGTCAAGTTTTTTTACAATTTTCAATGAGGTAAGAAGGCAAACAGTGCTAGATAGAGGATGTTGCTCCTCTTAAGTACATGGGATGTGCGTGTGCGTGTGTGCATGTGGGTATGATGGGGTGGGTGGGTGTGATAGCGTGGGTTTCACCACTTGTCCTTGTCTTGGTAGATAAGTTAGCAAAATGACACCACCTTACCTCTTTTTGATATATATATATATATATATATATATATATATATATATATATATATATATATATATATATATATATGGATAATATGTATATGAGTCGACAAATTTTGCCATGTGAGCCCCCGCTAGTCACATCGAGGTTGGGCTCACATGGCGTTGAGTCGTCACCATACCTAGTATCCTCTCTATATATATATATACACACACGCACAAACACACACATATATAGGATGTATACACACACAGACATACATACATACATATATATGTATATGTTATACATATATATGTATATATATACATACATATATTTGTATGTGTGTGTATATAGGAAAAAAGGAATATGAGCCGCCACCTCATTTAGTAAAATGAGCTACCCACTAATGTGTATAGTGTTTAGGGCCACTTAGTGGTCACATCAATTGAGTGGGTATGATATTTGTGAGTGGGAGCTCATTTTACTAAATGAGATGCCACATCATATCTCTTACTCCCATATATATATATATATGAATACCGATAGCCTATAAAGTGACGTGATTAGCCTATAAAGTGAGTCATGCATAATTTAGCCTAAGAAGTGACAAATATGATGACAATAGGCATTTGTCTGAGATAATTTTATGAAAAATTAAGTAATTTTTACATATAGACCCCATCAGTATATATTTTTGATTTATCTCAAGTTTATATATAAAAAATCTCTTTCTCTTCCCCTCTCCTCCCATCCCCCACCATCTCCTCCTCCTTCCCACCATCTCCTCCATTCTTTTCTCATCCTGATCTTAACCTCTCCTCTCCAATCTTTCTCCTCCTTTCCATATCCTCCATATTACTTCTTTCCTCTTTCTCCAACCATCTCTTCTAACTTTTTCACTTCTCTCTTCTTTGTCCTCTTTCTCCTCCTTTCTTTCTTCTTTTTCACTCTCCTAATGCTTCAAGTAGAATGTTTTATGTTGGGTTTGAGAAAGAATGAGGAGGACGAGGAGGAGGTTGAGGATCGAGGAAGAGAATGAAGAAGATGGTGGAAAGGAGAACATAAGAATGAGCATGAGAAAGGATGGAGGATGAGAGAGGAAGGAAAGTCGGGGTCGGAGGAGAAGAGAAGGAGGAGATGGTGGGAAAGAGGAAGGAGGAGAAGGAGAAGGAAGAGAAGGAGAAGGAGGAAGGAGGAAGGAAGGAAGAGATGGTGGGAAGTGAGGGTTCGCTTTACAAATTTTAGAAACTTGGGGGATCCAAAAATATGATAGAGTAGGGTGTTTATGTAATAATTACTTAAATTTCATTTAAAAATTATTCCAGACCGAAATGTCAATTTGACATCGTGAAAAGTCACTATAAAGCTAAACTGTCGCCGCTGTCAATTTATAAAGCAAACTGCATAAAAGGTCACTTTATACTAATCTAAGATTTTAATTTTATATATATATATATATATATATATATATATATATATATATATAAAGTTCTATAAACTTAAATGGATAGAACTTTTTCAACCAACTTTTTATCCATTATTTTATTGAGATTTGTGCTAGCATATAATATAAATGAAGGCACAAATCTCAAAGATAGCATTAATGTGTAGCACAAATCTTAAAGAATAATGAAGGGATAAAAAGTTGGTGGACAAGTGCCATATCCACTTAAGTTTATAGAGCTTTACTCTATATATATATATATATATATATATATATATATATATATATATATAACACAAATCTCAAAGCAAAATCAAGGATAAAAAGTCAGGAGCAACTACTTAAGTTTATTCTAGCTTTACTCTATATGCATGTGCGATATTTATATATGTATATACATGTATATATGTGTGAATGTGTGTGTGTGTGTGTATATATATATATATATATATATATATATATATATATATATATATATATATATATATATATATATAGCAAGGTCTATAAACTTAAGTTGATATGGAGGAGTGTCCACTAACTTTTATATCCATTGATCTTGTCTTGAGATCCGCGGAAATCAAGATGCACACAAATCTCAAAGTGGGTTTTATATCTTTCACTGATCTCAAAGAACATCACGATGTAGAAAAGTTAGTGGATGACTATTCCTATCAACTTAAGTTTATGCTTTGCTCTATATATATATATATAGGAAAAAGGAATATGAGCCACCTCATTTAGTAAAATGAGCTACACACTAATGTGTAGATATTTAGGACCACTTAGTGGTCACATCAATTGAAATGGGTATGATGTTTGTGATGGGAGCTCATTTTACTAAATGAGCCACCTCATATTCCTTACTCCATATATATATGTACATATATATGTATATGTATATATACGATATATGTACATACATATAGATATATATGTACATATATCTGTATATCTCAGATAGATATATATCTCAGATATCTCAGACATATATATATATGCATATATTGACAAAGATGTGTATATATATATAGGTTGGTTCCAATGAGAACCCAAATAAATGTGAGAACTAAGAACCCAATATCAACCATCCATGATATAAAAATAAAGGCTCAGATTTTGCTAAAATTAAGGTGGCGTAATTATAATTAAATAGACATTACAAACCTAAAGGGTAAACAAGTAAAAGCACGAGATATAAAAGGAAAAACTGACAAATCTTTAAACACCAAACCACCTTTTTCAAAAACTTTTCATATTCTACTAGTTTACAAATCATAGTGGGTCGTAATTTTCGAAATTATCCGCTAAGATTCACGACTAAAAACGGTAGGTTCTGGTTTGACTCAAGACGGATCGAATCGGCTAGGGATTACTAAACATTGTGAGATTCTCATTAATAAAATATTCGATTCGTAAACATCACGAGGATTCTGTAATCATAAGGATGATCTAAATGAATTGTAAGAATACTAAAATATTATGAGAGATCATTAATAAACCATTCGTTCTTTAAAATCACTAAGAGATTCTCTAGAATATAGAAGGATGATTCTATATATGAATTGTAAATATACTAAAACATTCGGAGATTTCACAATAAAACATACGATTCTAAAAATCACGAGAGATTTTGTCAATAAAACATTCCGATTCCTAAAAACATTCGATTCTAAATATAACTAAGAGATTCCAGAATATAGAAGAATGATTCTCGTTAAATGAGTTGAAAATACTAAAACATTATTGAGATTCTCATAATAAACATTCCGATTCTTTAAATATCACCGAAAGTGATTCTGTTGTCTATTAACACCTTGCTATTTTTTAAAAAATCGGTTGTGAACTAGTTGATTCTGCTAATCTATTCTTTGTGATTCTTTAAGTTAATTAAAGTGATTCTATTTTGTAAACTAGGTGATTCATAGATCGTAAATGAGATTCGTAATTTATTAAGAGTCCGAACTATTTCGAATCCATGAAAAGCAATAACACAAAAAAGAAAAAAATAAGAATGAAGAAGATGGGAGGGGTTCACAAAAAAAAGAAAAGAGCGAGAACATGAGACGCCACCATGAAAATCAAAAATATATAAAATAAAGAAGAAAAGAAGAAGAAACTAAGAGGAGCATGGAGAAAAGTCATTAATATCTTGATGGGATCCAAGATTCTCTCTCAAGCAAGGTTCATCAACGCCACCCTCAAGACTCGCTTCAATCGATAGTGAGCAAGGTTCTAGGTTTACTTAGTAGCCGGCCTCGGCCTAAATAGAAACGTAATCAAGAAGGTTATAATTAGGCAAGAAAAACTGCCATAATGTAATCGATTTATAACTAAAATGACAACGTGCATTTAGTTAACTTTTAAATTTAATGGAGTTTAATCACAACCCATCGGTTAAAGATCTAAGGGCGTAGATCGGGTTCTTAGTTCTCATATTTGTATGGAGTTCTCATTTGATCGCCCTATATATATATATATATATATATATATATATATATATATATATATATATATATATATATATTTGTATGTGTGTGTATATAGGAAAAAAGGAATATGAGCCACCTCATTTAGTAAAATGAGCTACCCACTAATGTGTATAGTGTTTAGGGCCACTTAGTGGTCACATCAATTGAGTGTGGGGTATGATATTTGTGAGTGGGAGCTCATTTTACTAAATGAGATGCCACATCATATTCCTTACTCCCATATATATATATATAGGCTGAAATACCAGATTAGCCTATAAAGTGACGCCCAGATTAGCCTATAAAGTGACGCTGGCGATAATTTAGCCTAAGAAGTGACAAATACGATGACAAATAGGCATTTCCGGTGCCGGAGATAATTTTTAAGTGAAAAATTAAGTAATTTTTACATATAGACCCCCCACTGTATCATATTTTCGGATTTATCTCAAGTTTAAAATATGCGAAAAAAAACTTCTCTTTCTCTTCCCCCTCTCCTCCCATCCCCCCACCATCTCCTCCTCCTTCCCACCATCTCCTCCATTCTTTTCTCATCCCGATCTTTAACCTCTCCTCTCCAATCTTTCTCCTCCTTTTCCATATCCTCCATATTACTTTCTTCTTTCCCTCTTTCTCCAAATCCATCTCTTCTTAACTTCTTTCACTTCTCTCTCTTCTTTGTCCTCTTTCTCCTCCTTTCTTTCTTCTTTTTCACTCCCTCCTAATGCTTCAAGTAGAATGTTTTATGTTGGGTTTGAGAAAGAATGAGGAGGACGAGGAGGAGGTTGAGGATCGAGGAAGAGAATGAAGAAGATGGTGGAAAGGAGAACATAAGAATGAGCATGAGAAAGGATGGAGGAGTGGGAGAGAGGAAGGAAAGTTGGGGGTTGGAGGAGAAGAGAATGGAGGAGATGGTGGGAAAGAGGAAGGAGGAGAAGGAGGAAGGAAGAGAAGGAGAAGGAGGAAGGAGGAAGGAAGGAAGAGATGGTGGGAAGTGAGGGTTCGTTTTACAAATTTTAGAAACTTTTTGGGGGGTTAATCCGAAAAATATGATAGAGTAGGGGGTGTTTATGTAATAATTACTTAAATTTTCATTTAAAAATTATCTCCGACACCGGAAATGTCAATTTGACATCGTAAAAGTCACTTTATAGGCTAAACTGCCGCCGTGTCAATTTATGCTAAACTGTATATATACTTATAAGCTAATCCGGTATTTTAGCTATATATATATATATATATATATATATATATATATATATATAAAAGCTCTATAAACTTAAATGGATAGGAACCTTTTGTCCATGACTTTTTATCCATTATTTTATTGAGATTTGTGCTAGCATATAATATAAATGAAGGCACAAATCTCAAAGATAGCATTAATGTGTAGCACAAATCTTAAAGAATAATGAAGGGATAAAAGTTTGGTGGACAAGTGCTCATATCCACTTAAGTTTATAGAGCTTTCTCTATATATATATATATATATATATATATATATATATATATATATATAACACAAATCTCAAAGCAAAATCAAGGGATAAAAAGTCAGAGCAACTACTTAAGTTTATTCTAGCTTTACTCTATATGCATGTGTGATATTTATATATGTATATACATGTATATATGTGTGAATGTGTGTGTGTATATATATATATATATATATATATATATATATATATATATATATATATATATATATATATATATAGCAAGGCTCTATAAACTTAAGTTGATATGGAGGAGTGTCCACTAACTTTTATATCCATTGATCTTGTCTTGAGATCCGTGAAATCAAGATGCACACAAATCTCAAAGTGGGTTTTATATCTTTCACGGATCTCAAGGCAACATCAATGGATAGAAAAGTTAGTGGATGACTATTCCCTATCAACTTAAGTTTATAGGAGCCTTGCTCTCTCTCTCTATATATATATATATATAGGAAAAAAGGAATATGAGCCGCCACCTCATTTAGTAAAATGAGCTACACACTAATGTGTATAGTATTTAGGACCACTTAGTGGTCACATCAATTGAGTGTGGGGTATGATGTTTGTGAGTGGGAGCTCATTTTACTAAATGAGCCGCCACCTCATATTCCTTACTCCATATATATATGTACATATATATGTATATGTATATATATACGATATATGTACATACATATAGATATATATGTACATATATCTCAGATATATCTCAGACATATATATATATGTATATATATGAGATATATGTACAAAGATGTATGTATATATATATAGGTTGGTTCCAATGAGAACCCAAATAAATGTGAGAACTAAGAACCCAATATCAACCATCCATGATATAAAAATAAAGGCTCAGTTTTGCTAAAATTAAGGTGGCGGAATTATAATTAAATAGACATTACAAACCTAAAAGGGTAAACAAGTAAAAAGCAAGAGATATAAAAGGAAAAATGACAAATCTTTAAACAAAACCACCTTTTTCAAAAACTTTTCATATTCTACTAGTTTACAAATCATAGTGGGTCGTAATTTTCGAAATTATCCGCTAAGATTCACGACTAAAAGCGGTAAGGTTCTAGGGTTTGACTCAAGACGTGATCGAATGGTAGGGATTACTAAAACATTACCGTGAGATTCTCATTAATAAAATATTCGATTCGTAAACATCACGAGGATTCTGTAATCATAAGGATGATCTAAATGAATTGTAAGAATACTAAAATATTATGAGAGATCATTAATAAACCATTCGTTCTTTAAAATCACTAAGAGATTCAGAACTATAGAAGGATGATTCTATATATGAATTGTAAATATACTAAAACATTCGGAGATTTCACAATAAAACATACGATTCTAAAAATCACGAGAGATTTTGTCAATAAAACATTCCGATTCCTAAAAACATTCGATTCTAAATATAACTAAGAGATTCAGAACTATAGAAGAATGATTACGTTAAATGAGTTGTAAAAATACTAAAACATTATTGAGATTCTCATAATAAACATTCCGATTCTTTAAATATCACCGAAAGTGATTCTGTTGTCTATTAACACCTTGCTATTTTTTAAAAAATCGGTTGTGAACTAGTTGATTCTGCTAATCTATTCTTTGTGATTCTTTAAGTTAATTAAAGTGATTCTATTTTGTAAACTAGGTGATTCATTAGATCGTAAATGAGATTCGTAATTTATTAAGAGTCCGAACTATTTCGAATCCATGAAAAGCAATAACACAAAAAAGAAAAAAATAAGAATGAAGAAGATGGGAGGGGTTCACAAAAAAAAGAAAAGAGCGAGAACATGAGACGCCACCATGAAAATCAAAAATATATAAAATAAAGAAGAAAAGAAGAAGAAACTAAGAGAGCATGGAGAAAAAGTCATTAATATCTTGATGGGATCCAAGATTCCTCTCTCACAGGGTTCATCAACGCCACCAAGACTCGCTTCAATCGATAGTGAGCAAGGTTCTAGGTTTGACTCAGAGTCGCCAGGCCTAAATAGAAACGTAATCAAGAAGGTTATGTTAATTAGGCAAGAAAACCGCCTATAATGTAATCGATTTTATAACTAAAATGACAAACGTGCCATTTAGTTAACTTTTAAATTTAATGGAGTTTAATCACAACCGTTGATTGGTTAAAGATCTAAGGCGAGATCGGGTTCTTAGTTCTCATATTTGTATGGAGTTCTCATTTGATCGCTTC
>CM022705.1:7626541-8083017 GCA_012295165.1 Asparagus setaceus
GAGGAGATGCATAATTAATTAGAGGTTATATTTATTTAATGAAAGAATAATTAGAGATAATGACATAGTTAGAATTTATCAAAATTTGAGAGGGCAAAAAGAAAATTAAAAGTTTTAACACCCCAATCCTCTTTTTATAGTAGTATAGATAGATAAATCACAAATTCAATATATCAAACTGGTGAGCATTGATGATTATATTTATTCTCTAATACTTCTACTCATTTAGATTACTTTGTGTGATAAATATGTTTTTGCACAGGTATTTTCTTACCTCTGCATTAACTGCATGGTCGGTGACATATTGAATTCAGGAGTTCTTGATATCATTTTAAAACACTTTATAATAAATGAAGATTCCAAACTTATATAAAATGTTGCAAATTATAATTTTAAATTCTATAAGAATTAAACTATACGTAACATCTTTGGTACGTGCTTGCGCTTGTACCTGCCTTGCAAAGGACACTATAGGAATCATTCTTTCTCCTCCTTAAAAGTATCCCCATACTTCTCTATATACTTCCTAAACTATTAGGAATTAAAACACGTGATTGAAAAACTTATAGGAATACATCTATATTTATGAGATAGAAGTTGGTATGAAAAGCAATAGATGCCTACTTTGTAAAGTGGGAAGACATAGCTCAAAGCTGTCTTTCCTTTTCCAACCAATGTAGGGTGCTTTCTCCTAAAGAGCAAGCATAGATGATCACATATAGGGTACAAAGAGAATAGCATAAACCCTAATCTAAATTGTGCTCGTCCCCTAAGTTTGATACATTCCGTACCTATAAAAAATTTGTGGGTTGGGTATGATTCCGACATCAAAATCAAAGTCACTGTCCCTTAATATGAGAGCCTTACTAGCGAAATACTGATGTAGCAATAATGACAGTTAGATTCGAGCATAACTTTTGAAATATATAAAGCTTATCAGTAATTTCGCTATAACCCTCACCTAACAAACATCTAGGGTTGTCCAATAGGGCTGTGACCCGGACCGGTCTGGACCCATGAAAAACCTGGAAATCGGGCCAGACCAGGCTCTAGGCTCGGGTCCGGGTTGGTTGGCTTAGGCAGCCTGTGACTGACCCGGTTCTGATGTAGGGCTAAAGAACCGGTCTAGGTCCAGATCAGCTAGACCGGCCGGGCTTAGAAGCTCGGCCAGTCAACGGCTATTTTTAGCAAATTTTGCAAAAATAAAAATAAAAATAAAAATAAAAGAAAAAATCGGTGTCTGTGCGGCTTCGGTTTGGCCCAAGTCCGGACCGGGCCTAGCCCGTGCCCTCGGGTCGGGCGGCCTGTTGGACAGACCTACAAACATCCAATAAGAAGTCCATATTAGCAAAAGCACAAACGAAGCTGATCCTCTGTCAATCCGGTGTCACTCATATAATTACAATCAGTGATCTCTAAGTTATTGGTTACCGTGTAGGTTATAGACTACCAATGATTGTAAGTTTATGGAAGCGCACTCTCCGTTGTACCCTAAGTGAAAAGATTGGATGCCCACTCAACAAAGCATCCCATACTTTAAAAGCATGCGTGTTTCAAGTTATTTCCAAAAAGCAATCAATATCTCACTTAAACATCACCAACTCTCAATCATCAACTACCTTTGTTATCTCCCCATCACCATGTTAGGTTATAGATATCCAAAGAAAACATCATGTGACTCCCATAAATTGCTACAATGTGGGGCAAAGAGAGGGTGCACCTTTGGTGGCATATATCTTTGAATCTTCTAATCATTGGCTGTAAATGGACAAGATTCCATCATAAGTTAATACTTTGAATAGTATGGTAATTGGTACATCTCCTTCAAGTTTCTTGCTTGTTGGAAATTCTTTCTAAATTTTAAAGGCAATATCTTGAAAGGAAAGAGGACACCGTAATGCCGTTAATAGGAAACCATGTTGTTCGACATGTGAAAGTGGTGATTTTTTAGCGCATTTTGAGCTTAATTTGGTGGTGATTTTCTCTTGGCTTTTTCTCTCTTTTGGATCGTGTACTATTTTTGCACGCAAAGATGAGAAAGGAAACAATTGACACGGGTGGAAAATGCTTGAGAGAAGATAAAAGTCCAATACATATTAGTCATTAGACATTGAACATGGCTATTTTGGATTATATTTAACTCAAAAAAAAAATTCTAGATTGGATTGACAAAGAATTTAACTCGTATGAACAAATAGAAATCTAAGGTGAGGGTTTATTTGCAAACAACACTTTGGAGTGTTTATTAAAAATTGGATAGGGTCAAGAGTTGGGGGAAGAGGGAGAGGGGAGGGTTTATTTGCAAATTACCTAATGTGACGGTTTATTTTGCAAAAAAAAAGTTATTAACAAAGAATTTTTTTTTTTTCATGACGGCATTTTCGTCACTTGTGGTATTATTTTGGGAAAGTTTTTGATGTTTAGCGGGAAAAACAAAATATTGAGGGTTTCGTTGGAAACACCTCAAATATTGGTATTATTATTATTATTAATTACCCAAGAATTTAACTCTTGTTTAACTACCAATTGACCAAAAACCTTGCACACATGACTAAGGTCACTCTCAAGCTAGCACATTTTAGTTTGATCCAAGCCCAACCCAATCCAGATGCGCTCCTAACTAGATTAACATTGGCCATGAGAATCTCCATGTAAGAATGAAGGGAGCAAGATCACAAACATGCATGTCTCATAGTTTTATGTCACACCCTTCACCAAATTGTTGGCACCATTATGCTCCCCTAAACAGTTTGTGGGCCATGAATACTTGCTTCAATATTGTTTGTAGAAAGCAAGCATGATCCTCAGATGTTTGCTCCTAGTATTGGTAGCATTAATAGTTCTTGGATACTTGCTTCCATGAGTTTTCTTTAAATTATTAAGTCCAATACATTCTAGTGTAAATAAAAATTAGTGTCTTTTTCAATTCAACTTAAGATCTTTTCGCTATACAAAAATTTTATTCTATAAGATATTTTATAAATTTTTATTATACTATCATTAACAATTAATAGTACTATTATTAATATTGAATAATTTTTTGTAAAAAGTTAGTTTTCAATCATTACCAAGTATAGATTATTCAATATCATGTAATAATCTTTGAGAAAATACTATAAAAATAATATTAAATTGTTTATTTAATTTATTTAATAAGATAATACTAAATAAATAGTATAATTCGTAATTTATGTGATATTATTAAAATAATTATACTATTTATAAGATTTAAAATTTATTCTACTTATTTTATTGCTCATTGAATTATAATATAATAATTTAATTTAATTGGCTACTATTAATAATTGTGTATACCTATTTTATAAATTATTTTATTTTATTTTATTTTACAATTAATAGTTATAATATTATTGATAATTATAATTATATAGGAAGTTGAGGAGATGCATAATTAATTAGAGGTTATATTTACTTAATGAAAGATTAATTAGAGATAATGGCATAGTTAGAATTTATCAAAATTTGAGAGGGCAAAAAGAAAATTAAAAGTTTTAACACCCCAATCCTCTTTTTATAGTAGTAAGTATAGTTATTAGGGGTTTAGTGTGATTTGAAAGTTTATAGGGTCTATTTACTACAAAATACTGAAAGTTCATGGGGGTTTACTGCAGTTTACCTTATTTAATATATAATTCTTAGTTCAAGTAATACTATTAAAATAATTATATTGTCCGTATACTATAAAATATTTATCTAATTTTATTTTTTAATTATGCTCTTAAATAATTTAGTTCTATAAATATTTTATAAATTTTTATTATACTATCATTAACAATTAATAGTACTATTATTAATATTGAATAATTTTTTGTAAAAAGTTAGTTTTCAATCATTACCAAGTATAGATTATTCAGTATCATGTAATAATCTTTGAGAAAATACTATAAAAATAATATTAAATTATTTATTTAATTTATTTAATAAGATAATACTAAATAAATAGTATAATTCATAATTTATGTGATATTATTAAAATAATTATACTATTTATGGGATTCAAAATTTATTCTACTTATTTTATTGCTCATTGAATTATAGTATAATAATTTAATTTAATTGGCTACTATTAATAATTGTGTATACTTATTTTATAAATTATTATTTTATTTTTTTACAACTAATAGTTATAATATTGTTCATAATTATAATTATTTAGGAAGTTGAGGAGATGCATAATTAATTAGAGGTTATATTTATTTAATGAAAGAATAATTAGAGATAATGACATAGTTAGAATTTATCAAAATTTGAGAGGGCAAAAAGAAAATTAAAAGTTTTAACACCCCAATCCTCTTTTTATAGTAGTATAGATAGATAAATCACAAATTCAATATATCAAACTGGTGAGCATTGATGATTATATTTATTCTCTAATACTTCTACTCATTTAGATTACTTTGTGTGATAAATATGTTTTTGCACAGGTATTTTCTTACCTCTGCATTAACTGCATGGTCGGTGACATATTGAATTCAGGAGTTCTTGATATCATTTTAAAACACTTTATAATAAATGAAGATTCCAAACTTATATAAAATGTTGCAAATTATAATTTTAAATTCTATAAGAATTAAACTATACGTAACATCTTTGGTACGTGCTTGCGCTTGTACCTGCCTTGCAAAGGACACTATAGGAATCATTCTTTCTCCTCCTTAAAAGTATCCCCCATACTTCTCTATATACTTCCTAAACTATTAGGAATTAAAACACGTGATTGAAAAACTTATAGGAATACATCTATATTTATGAGATAGAAGTTGGTATGAAAAGCAATAGATGCCTACTTTGTAAAGTGGGGAAGACATAGCTCAAAGCTGTCTTTCCCTTTTCCAACCAATGTAGGGTGCTTTCTCCTAAAGAGCAAGCATAGATGATCACATATAGGGTACAAAGAGAATAGCATAAACCCTAATCTAAATTGTGCTCGTCCCCTAAGTTTGATACATTCCGTACCTATAAAAAAAAATTTGTGGGTTGGGTATGATTCCGACATCAAAATCAAAAGTCACTGTCCCTTAATATGAGAGCCTTACTAGCGAAATACTGATGTAGCAATAATGACAGTTAGATTCGAGCATAACTTTTGAAATATATAAAGCTTATCAGTAATTTCGCTATAACCCTCACCCTAACAAACATCTAGGGTTGTCCAATAGGGCCTGTGACCCGGACCCGGTCTGGACCCATGAAAAACCTGGAAATCGGGCCAGACCAGGCTCTAGGCTCGGGTCCGGGTTGGTTCGGCGAAGCCCGACCCGGGCGCGGCCTGACCCGGGTTCTACAGTGTAGGGCTAAAGAACCCGGTCTAGGTCCAGGACGGGCTAGACCGGGCCGGGCTTAGAAGCTCGGCCAGGTCCAACGGCTATTTTTTAGCAAATTTTTGCAAAAAATAAAAATAAAAATAAAAATAAAAAGAAAAAAATCCAGGCTGATCTGTGCCCGGCTCGGTTTGGCCCAAGTCCGGACCCGGGCCTAGCCCGTGCCCTCCGGGTCCGGGCCGGCCTGTTTGGACAGACCTACAAACATCCAATAAGAAGTCCATATTAGCAAAAGCACAAACGAAGCTGATCCTCTGTCAATCCGGTGTCACTCATATAATTACAATCAGTGATCTCTAAGTTATTGGTTACCGTGTAGGTTATAGACTACCAATGATTGTAAGTTTATGGAAGCGCACTCTCCGTTGTACCCTAAGTGAAAAGATTGGATGCCCACTCAACAAAGCATCCCATACTTTAAAAGCATGCGTGTTTCAAGTTATTTCCAAAAAGCAATCAATATCTCACTTAAACATCACCAACTCTCAATCATCAACTACCTTTGTTATCTCCCCATCACCATGTTAGGTTATAGATATCCAAAGAAAACATCATGTGACTCCCATAAATTGCTACAATGTGGGGCAAAGAGAGGGTGCACCTTTGGTGGCATATATCTTTGAATCTTCTAATCATTGGCTGTAAATGGACAAGATTCCATCATAAGTTAATACTTTGAATAGTATGGTAATTGGTACATCTCCTTCAAGTTTCTTGCTTGTTGGAAATTCTTTCTAAATTTTAAAGGCAATATCTTGAAAGGAAAGAGGACACCGTAATGCCGTTAATAGGAAACCATGTTGTTCGACATGTGAAAGTGGTGATTTTTTAGCGCATTTTGAGCTTAATTTGGTGGTGATTTTCTCTTGGCTTTTTCTCTCTTTTGGATCGTGTACTATTTTTGCACGCAAAGATGAGAAAGGAAACAATTGACACGGGTGGAAAATGCTTGAGAGAAGATAAAAGTCCAATACATATTAGTCATTAGACATTGAACATGGCTATTTTGGATTATATTTAACTCAAAAAAAAAAAAAATCTAGATTGGATTGACAAAGAATTTAACTCGTATGAACAAATAGAAATCTAAGGTGAGGGTTTATTTGCAAACAACACTTTGGAGTGTTTATTAAAAATTGGATAGGGTCAAGAGTTGGGGAAGAGGGAGGGAGGGTTTATTTGCAAATTACCTAATGTGACGGTTTATTTTGCAAAAAAGTTATTAACAAAGAATTTTTTTTTCATGACGGCATTTTCGTCACTTGTGGTATTATTTTGGGAAAGTTTTTGATGTTTAGCGGGAAAAACAAAATATTGAGGGTTTCGTTGGAAACACCTCAAATATTGGTATTATTATTATTATTAATTACCCAAGAATTTAACTCTTGTTTAACTACCAATTGACCAAAAACCTTGCACACATGACTAAGGTCACTCTCAAGCTAGCACATTTTAGTTTGATCCAAGCCCAACCCAATCCAGATGCGCTCCTAACTAGATTAACATTGGCCATGAGAATCTCCATGTAAGAATGAAGGGAGCAAGATCACAAACATGCATATATGTCTCATAGTTTTATGTCACACCCTTCACCAAATTGTTGGCACCATTATGCTCCCCTAAACAGTTTGTGGGCCATGAATACTTGCTTCAATATTGTTTGTAGAAAGCAAGCATGATCCTCAGATGTTTGCTCCTAGTATTGGTAGCATTAATAGTTCTTGGATACTTGCTTCCATGAGTTTTCTTTAAATTATTAAGTCCAATACATTCTAGTGTAAATAAAAAATTAGTGTCTTTTTCAATTCAACTTAAGATCTTTTCGCTATACAAAAAATTTTATTCTATAAGATACAAAACATTAATTCAGGCTTGGTCAGTACCACAATTAGAATTTTTTCATTTTAAATATTTGAGATAAGTTTAAGAGTGTTTTCCCTAATTACGTAACAGGCCACGATATCTTATCCCCGCGTATCAAATCTCGTTGACCTAAACGACTGGGGGGGATAAGAGACTCGCATCCGCGTTGACCACCGCCACGTGCCGACCAGCTTACGCTCACGTGTCCGAGGACCCGTGTCGCCTCCGGGTCGCGCCAGTGATCCCTGGCGGCAAACGAATCTACACGGACACGTGTCCGTACAGCAACTATCCGAGAGCCGGTTGGAAACGTTTTTGTGACCGCACGTGCCAATTAATCGAACGTGTAACGCGAAAAATCCTTGGAAAATCTCACAAACAATGTTAATAGGCAGATTGAAAAGTCTAAAAATGTTGCGTGGTTGTCGTGCTTTGTTCTCTCAAATGTATGTTTTTCGTCCAAAATTTTCATCACAAACTTTGATTCGCCATAATTCAAACTTATACTATATCTGAATATGTCAGATTTTTCAATACTTCAGCAATGCGTAACATAATTTTGAAAGTTCAGGGTTTACTTCGATTTATAAAGTCCACTATTGTGTTTTGTGCAAAAGCCTCCAAGCTCACCTGAGGGATTTTCAAATTTACCTTTTCTTTTTTCACTTTTAGAAAAATAGAGAATTTTTTTTTTGAAAGTGGGACCATTGTCAAATTATTAGTTTGCTTTAGTAGGATGAGGTGAGGTGCTTGGGTAATGGCTTGCGTTGGTAGGGGAGGTTAATGAGGTTTAAAGAAACATTAGCACTAAAAGCACTTTCACTAATTATTAAATTATTAGGGTATGTCAAAAGATGTTTCCTACCATTTTGACTATAGTGTTGTTCAAAATTATTTTGGCTATAGTTCTCGATTGGCTAACACTAAAAACGAGTGGATGAACACGATTCAAGATTTTGAACACCAAAATTTATTCTGATCTTCACGATAATATTTATTATAGAATTATATCTTAATTGATAAATATTTTTACCGCTCTTAACTCAAAAATATACCGCAGGCGTTATTAATGTACCATAAACTATATCAACTTTAATCACATTACATGTCTATATTCTCCTTAAAAGTTTAATCAACTCATAAGAACTTTAAATTTCAAGTTTGTTTATTATAATTAATCAAGATTAGTCATTAGACAGGCACAAAGACATAATCCAAGTCTTCCACAATTGTCAACACGATCTTATTATATGAACTAATACTAATCTATTGGAAAGATTTTTGAACTTGATTCACGCGTACAACTTTAGGAGAATACACTGAACTTGATGATATACATCCACTTAAAACATTGATTATTGCAAGAAAATCCATCACGTGTGCATCATATTTCCAGCTTTCTATTGTTAATTATTAGCTTTTTAGTAATTAGTATACTATTGTTAAGCCATTAATAATGTTATCTATTTCATGTTGCTCCTTAAACCAGTGACAAGATGGTCCAAATTGGGCTCAAAATGTATGACCGGTTACAAGAGAACACGGCAGTCTTGGACCACTATGGCCAAATATTTGAATATGAATAGGAAATAGTTTATAAAATTGATTTATAGATTTTGTGATAAATGATGGTAAATTTTCTTCAAAACATGATAATTGCGTATTCTTGAAAAATGAGGCGGAGGAGATAATGTTGTCAATTTTTTTTTTTTGCAATTTTTGTTATGGGCTAATTTCTTATTTAAGAAAAGCATAGTATGTAGAAAAATATTAAAATAATTGTGGATATCTTTGTGGCCCTAGTTTCAACAAGGTTGATCAAGGTGAAACCAAGGATGTCAAACCCGCCATGCACCCACACAAGATAATAACATGTTTCACTAATCACAATAATATCCTCTAGTGGAGTCAAAAGAAGTGTAGGTACAAAGCAGGCAAATTAAAGAAAATAAATACAATAGACATGATGAAGAAAGATATCTCATAAATGAAATCATGTCTCAATTTATTAAACCGAGATATAACAGATCTCTAAAATAAATACTAAATATCTCGATATGAGTCAACTGAAATGTAACTAAGGCTTCTTGCCTTTACAATATGAAAACAAAACTCTCTAATGTCCGAATGAAAATACAAAACTACGTGGAGCCTCAAATGGTAAAATCATGTGACGACGACTATGTAGAACTCTCCATCCCACGCCTCCTAAACTTTGAGCCAAAGAAATTTAAAACAAAAGAACAACAACAAGAGCCAGCGCCTATAGCAAGATCACTCCATCCTTCTGGGGAAAGGTCTAGATGGAGGCGTGCTCTATCTATTAAGCATAGTCTACCTAGATTATTTTTCCCCATATCTAATGGAATTAATATTTAGACACCTACAATACGAGACGTAGTACGCGAAAGGAAATAATCCAAACAAGGAAACCCTCATGTATATACCATATGTCCCGAATCGTAAACATATAAACATTAATACCGATTTAAAGATAAATAATCTAAATAAAATCAACAATTAGAAATCCACAACACGAGACCGTCGGCGAAATAATCCAAACAAGGAAACCCTCATGTATATACCATATGTCTCAAATTGTGAACAGCTAATCATTGATCCCAACCTAAGAAATAAAGAAAAGCAATAAAGAAAGTAAATACATCAACATATCATTATTCATAATATCTTCCACTGTCCTTTGGGAGATAGAATGAATACCACAAATTCTGTACTTTCAAATGCAAAGTACTGGGTCATATATTTCAACAATGAGTCAAAACATAACGGGCATCCAACACACAAGCTATCATTTAACTATCTCGATGCAACTCCATGCAAGATTCTAATACTTAATCTTATCATGTGCAACTGACTACCCTATAGGTATCCTGATCAGTGTACATGGCTCATTAGTCTCATCGTGATCTCAGTGCGTAACATGAGTACGGGACGGCCTACCATATAGGTATCCTAGAAGTACGGCTCACAAGCCTCATCACACCCTCGTGCGGACGATTGCTAGATAAAGCATCCAAAGTCGACTCAATGGCACATGCATTATGGAATATCGACGCACTACCTCATGTAGTACTGAACTGAGCTCATCAACGATATCCAAACATGTGTGTAAAGTATGTACTAAACTCTTTGTCAAAGTAATCGGGTTAAAATCCACCATAATTCCTTTCAGTATACCCATATATGTGCTACTACACCATTCATGAAATTAGCATAAAGAAGTGCGGCTCAAACCCGCAAACATATATTAATCGTATGCAATACACAAATTTAGGCAACAGCCTTAGTAGTCGACTACTAGGCTTAGTAGTCGACTACACTGAGTCCATCCAGACTCTGTAATAACATATATCATTATCGATGATGACTATTAAAAATATCAGTCGATTACTCGTAAACACACAATTTCGTCATACTCAGGCGCAGTAGCAGGCTACTAAACTTAGTAGTCGACTACCTGTCAAGACATGTATTCCTTCGTGCACAAGCGGTGCTTATGACAATTATACATATCATGATGTTAAAACGAGGTTTTATACTTGGCATATGCAACATGAATTATTTGAATCATTAAATTAAATTATTATATCTTCCAAATTAGGGTTTAACATCCTAATAAAATAATTTCTTTAATTTTCTCATATGTAAACAAAGTGACTATCAACACACGATAAAAACTACATGAACAGAGATAAAATTTATTTAAACATGTTTATCTTACTTAGATATCACAAACCTAGGGTTTAAGCATGATTAATTAAGAAAACTCAAAGAAACCTTCACGTAATATATCAATTATTTCAAAACAGCATATCTGCAGTTTTCTGCAGAGCACATCGTTAGTAAATTAATTATATCTTTTTCTAGACAAACTATTTTTAAGTATAGTTTCCTGTTTTGGAAACTAGAGCCATATAGCTATTATTTGGCACTGGTTTGGTTCAATTTGGAGTTCATTTGTTATCTCAAATTTCCAGTTAAACATTATACATGTGCAACAGTTTTCTGCAGGATATATCATTAGTAAATTGAGTATATCTTTCTCTATACAAACTATTTTTTAGAATGTCTTTCTATTCTAGAAACTAGATTCACATAGCTTTCATTTGACACTGATTTGGTTAAATTTAGAGTTTATTTTATATTTCAAAATCTTAGTTAAATATTATATAAGTGCAACAGTTTTCTGCAGAAAATATATATCACAACCTTAGGTTTTGCATGGTTAGTTTACAAGAAGAACTCAAATAATCAAATAAACTAGGATTTTCACATGGTAAATCGAAATTTATATTAACCTAATGATCATGATCATATTTCTAACGTAAACATCAAGGAAAAATATTAGATCTAACAATTGTTTACTGACCTAACATCAAAATCTAGTATTTTAATACTCCGGGTTAAGATTTAGACATGTAAGCGTAAATTAAACATCTAAACTAGTTATTTAACTATGGGGATGAGTTTAGATGCAAGTGATCTTGCCTTTGCACGTGGAAAAGCCTCTAAAACTAATAGCAAGCAATCCAAAAGTGTAAACAACCCGTTTTCCCTTGCCACACGTCGATGATCTCCCCCTCGTGTCGATGTTTTACTTCACAAAGCTCTCAAAACTCATAAGAAAAAGATCTAGGGTTTTTGAGGGGTAAGGGTGGCTGCTAGGGTTCATAGATATGATAAAATAGAGTAAATTTTCGTGAAAATAACGGTATTTATAGAGGTAAACCCGAAACAAACCTGTTTGACCCGAACCAGGAAACCTAGTCTGACTAGGAAAAAAGACCTTCGGTATTTTGGCTATAACTTTCTCATATAACCTCGGAATGAGGTGATCTAAGACTTGTTGGAAAGCTGTTGAAGAGACCTACAACTTTGGTATTTTAAGTTCTTCCAGATTATAACTGTATCAGTGTGTAAAACCTATAAACTCTTAACTGGTTATTATTTCCAGATTTCTCTTAGTGCATGATTTGTGCATTTGCACTCATATATACACATATATATGTTGAATTGATCTCAAATCAATTCCTAGCATATTCAAACATTAACAAAATGTATTTATCACTATATAACTCATTTATTATTATTTATCATAAAATATTCAAATTTTCGGGTTTTACATATGCACACTAAGACACTTGAAAATTTTCCTTTCAAAGCTAGTAAAAGGAAATATCTATGGGTGATTCAGTACCAATAATCGATAGGATGCAAATATATATAGATACTATGTATGTATATCCAACAGACATGGATGCATATATGAACATATTTTTAAGTTTTGATGGACAAATATAAGTAAATATCAATATTTAGATATTATAAAAAATATGTGTATTGATTAGACAATTGAAATTATATTGGTTTAAGGTTAATGGATCTGAGGCCAACTATGAAGATACCTAATATCTAACCTTACTTTTAGATATGATGAATACATTGACGGACTCGATTTGAGAATTTTTTTCTTCAGAAATAGCTCTTATAGCACATAACCTAGATATTCAGATTCCGTTTGAAGAATATGCATATTTCACTAACTAAACTATATGTATATTTTTTACCCAAATCAGTTAATAAGCGGATACAAATATAATAAAAATAATGTCTTGTTCATATTTGATCTGTTTGACCCCTTCATTCTTTTTCCTCCCACCTTTTACTAGACTACATCTTCGAAATTTGTGATCCGGAGTCTAGTTATGATCTCTTTTCTTGTGAATCTAATGTACAACCGCTAGAAACTTTAGCCTCCTTGAACAGAATTTTGTGGATAATAATGTCTAATATACATCTATGATGAGGTTCTTACCATTGTATCACAAGCTAAATTTAAACTATATTGTTCGAAAAAAATATCAGTAGTATACAAATAAGTGGAAAGTACATTAATCAGGGCAAACTTTAGTCATTTTGCTTATGACATGTTCTTAAATGTACACAACTCAAAACATTGAACACACATAATAATTCACAAGTACTTTATTGAAAAGTCAAGCACCCAATTTTACAAGAAAGTATTCCTACACTTCAACCTTAAAAAAATGTGATGATAAACACTCAAACTTACGTCAAAAAAAAAAAAAAAATGCTGAGAAAAGAAAGAGAATGGAAATGTTAAAACTCCCCATACCTCTCCTTCCTACTTTCTCCAATAACAAAATAAAGCTTTCCCTTTTTCACTCAATTTTTTTTTTCTTTTCTACATTTTCTAAATTTCCACCCATTTTTATAATTGCTGTTGCTGAATTAACCAATTATCCTCCATGCTCCACAAATTTTCACAAAAGTCGCCATTCGACCACCAGTCAAAGTCCGGTAACCCCCCGGTAGGATTACCGCAGGAACTCGTCATATCCACCTCAGTCCAATTACTCCAATACTCACTACTATCAAACTGACCCAACTGAATCCCGTCACCACCTTTATCCTCACCGGCAGTGACCGTACTCGGAGAAGACAACTGTGCCTCGCTGCTCGAGACCGCGGTCTGCTCACCGCCCACACAGGCAACGAGGTTCTGGTACTCCGCGGTGCTGCCCGAAGTATTCGCTGCCCGAATCCTTTCGATTAGTCGTGGCATCCAAAGATATTTCATTACGTCCTTAAATTGCTTGCTGTTGACGTCACACTTTAGCTGCTTCGCGTGCTTTTGCACTCTAGTCCTCCAATAGTTCTTTATTTCGTTATCGGTCCTCCCCGGTAAATGTTGCGCAATTTTCGACCATCTACAATGAAATCTTATATTAGGACTGAAAGTAAAGTGAAACTTTTCCATAATTTTGTAAGGAAAATTACCGGTTGCCCCATCGAGAGTGTAGCTCTAGGATAAGGAGTTGTTCTTCGGGGGTAATGTTACCGCGCCTAACGTCCGGCCTTAGATAGTTAAGCCATCTTAGCCTACAACTCTTGCCTGTTCTCTTTAATCCTATACAATTAAAATGGTAATTAGCACATAATTAGCAAAACCATACTGATCATAAATAATATTTTTATTACTAGTACTGTAATTATGGACCATGATGGTCAATAAGGAGCAGAGAGGCTTATTTTGAATGGTGTTGTTGCATGCTATATATAAGTTATGTACCTGCACAACGAGCTAGAGAATTCCATCGCCCTTCGCCATGGGTAATTATGTAATTTTGTAGGATGAGGTCCTCTTCGACTGTCCATGGACCTCGTCGTAAGTCTGCGTCTTCTTCGGCTGGTGCTAGTGCCGGTGCCGGTGCTCCGACAAACTCCATGAGTACTAGTTTAATTTAGTACGAAGGAAATGATAGAGTACTTAGAGAGATAAAGCCAGAGAGAGAGAAAGAGAGAGAGAGAGAGAGAGGATTGGGATGGGATTGGATTTATGTGATGAAAAGGGAGAGGAGAGAGTGGGGGGTTTTTATAGAAGGTATGGGAAAAGAGACATGTGATGGATAGAACAAAGCCGCAAATGGGATTAATTGTTAATTAATTAAGTCCTTAAGATAAAGAAAAAGGGGTGCGGGTTCTTAATTAATTAAGTTGGTTATTTTAATTAAGGACAGCGTGAGAAGGGCTTTGAACTTTGACTTTTCCACTCAAAAGTGTTTCTTCTCTCTCGCTCTCTCTCTCTTTTTTGGTCTTCCTATGTTTTCTTGGTTTCTTTCTTTCTTTGTTTCTATGTGGTTTTGCCACTCACTTGGACTTCTCTTGCTCTGTCAACTTGGACTTGTTTTAATTATTTATTATACTTGGTTTTTGTTTTGATTCATTAAATTGGAGCTAATAAGCCAATTCTTTGAGGATATGCCAGAGCTGGGGATGGTAGGCTTAATTCCATTGAAGAGGTTGACTTAAAATGCCTGACTGACATGTGCATAAAAATGTCAATGGCTTGGCCTGAGATTGGTGAAATTTTATTAGTCTTTGACATATGGCTGCTTGTAAGCTTGTAGTTTTGACATAAAGTTTGAAATTTTATGCCCAATAAAGCTATTTGATACATTTACTATGTCAAGAAAACATAATTTGGAAAAAATAAACTCTCACTTATTAAATAGGGTGGTAAACGAACGAATTGAATCGAGTACTAAGATGTTTGTATTTTTATTTGTTTAATATTATGAAATTCGAACTCGAACACGAATATCCACGCCTGGAGTTTTTTGAATTCGGATTCGAATACTTGATATTTGATAAATATTCATGAATATTCACAAATATTTATCGAATGTCAAAGTATATTCATTCGCTAAAGAATTTAATTTTTAAATAGTATTTAAATTCATAAAAAAATTATTTCTTTATAGTTATGATGTATATATATGTAATTCGAAAACTTCATTAGCAAACTGATTTAAGATTCTTTAAGGCTCTCAAAATTACTATATAGAACTTAAGTAGAAAATATAAGTGGGTTGAAGATATAACATCATATGCATATAATAATACAAATTATAAGCGATCAAATTTTAAATGAATATTTGATAAGCAAACGAATCGAATATATACCGTTAAATTCTATTAGTTAATGAACTCGAATACTAAATATTATTTGTTTAGTGTTAAATAAAGCTAAATCGAATATGACCGAATAGTTAGTTGAACAATTAACGAACTATTTGTAGCTATTTGGTTCCTTTCCACCCTACTTATAAAAGACATAATAGGAAAAAGTGATTCTTCCTATAATAGATGAGCACTTTCCTTGTCAACCTCCTAGTTTACTACCAATCTCGTTTCAACAATAGGAATCAAATCGTTTTGATCATTATAGGCTGGGTGTGATCAGAGGAATCCAAATGATCTAAAGTTAAGTAGTCAATTATACACTGAAATTGGAGTTGAGACATAAATTACTGAACAAAGTGACTAGGCTAAAGCTAGAGAATCATCACACCTCTAATACTACTAAAACAGGAGTGTATAAAGACCCGATATAGAAAATCATACAGAGACAAAGAAAAACGTGACATGTATTCCAACATGAATCCTTTACGATCTTCTATAGAGTCCTATGTAGGAATTTTTTTCATTAGAATAAGGGATGGAAGTTAAGACTCCATGAGAATGAATAGATATTTCCTTCATCTAGAAGCATATATAGTAGTTGTAGGAGAATATATATATATATATATATATATATATATATATATATATATATATATATATATATATATATATATATATATATATATATATATATATATATATATACATACTTCTTCAACATCAAAATAATAAGATTGACACTCCATGACAAAACATATTCCCATATAATTATGCTTTTAAGTTGACTTACGAGTATATAGATTCCTCTAAGGCCCCAATGACTAGCTGTACTATCTAAATTTATTCAATTATAGACTTATCTACATTCCCTTCAGGCAAGAAAAATAAATATAGAAACTAGAATAAATTGATTTCAACGCATTTTGCATAGACTTTTGTCTTCCTCTAAGGGTGTGGTTGCCTCTGAAAATTTTTCAAAGAGAAGCTATTTGAAATTATACCTACATATTAATTGTTTATGATTTTTTTATCTGGCCAACTAGAATCAGAGTTTGACTTCATTATTCACGGCATATTCTTAATTCAATTATAATGTTTTTGGAAGATTAGGAGATCTGACTTCCCTCCACAATCATATTTAGTCTTATGCTTATTTCACTTAAATTGTGAAGAAGAAAATTTGTGGGAAGTGGATGAGTTTTAAGGGTCAAAAGTTTGAGAACCAAACCTCAAATTGTAGAAGTCATAATTAAGATCAAAGGTGGAGGGTTTCGAGTAGCTATTTTAAGGCAATTAGATGATAAACAAGTGAACTTTGGCTTATTTTGGCAAAGATTGGGTGTTTGAATATGGCATAATTTTGTATTATTAGTTTAATATTAGCAAATTGGGAGACTTGAGGATGAGAAGCAAAAAGGGATGTTGAAATATGATCCAATGAGCCAAAGCCATTTTCAGACTGTAGGCAAGGATTAATTATTCGAAGATGATTTCTAGTGTAGTATTCAAAAGGATTATATGTTTGAGTGTTCGTATACTATTTGGACATATTAATGTGTATGATATATAATATTATATTGAGAAGGGAATTAGAACACGGTTTAGTCCCCATTTCAGTGCTATCTTCCCTGGTTTGAGGGATACTAATAATTTGGATCAAATTCTTTAGTTTAATGTTAATGACTTAATAAATTATTCGGCTACGAGGTAGGGCTGAGCATGTTGAATTTCGAGCGGCATGAGAAGCTGTTACTTTTGCTCTGGATATTGGTTTTGGGAAGGTAATTTTTGAAGGAGATGCGGAGTCGGTAATTAGAGACATTAAGAATGGATTGAAACAACGCTCGATTTGTAGGCACATTGTGAATGATATTATGCATTCCTGTACACAGCTAGAAGATTGGAATTTTCAAGCAGTTCGTCGAACAGGGAATGAAACAGCTCATTTGTTGGTCCGCTGAGCTAAGGAACTTGATGATTATATGGTTTGGCTCGAAGATCCTCAATCTTTTTTAGAGAGTATTCTACAGTCGGATAAGGAGAGTCTTTGATTTTAGATCTTTTACTGTGCTTATGGGTTTTTTCATTTGTCTGTTTGGATGTGATTTGATGTTTTTTTCCATAAAAAAAAGTTAATGACTTAATGTAGCAAATTAAGCAAACTCGCTATTTGCATAGGGTATTTTAGACATATATATGCAAAAGTGTACGTAGTTTTAAGACAGAGAAACAACAAAAAAAAAAAAAAATCCAACCTATTTTGATCTAAGTTACTATGTTTGGTATATCAGTAGTTCTATTTGGATTTAAGATGCTACAATTGAGCTTAAAAATAATTATGCATAGATTTTTGATTTTAAGAATAATTTTGGGAGTGCTGGGATTTGAAAATAAAATCAGAGTAGAACTTTGGGTTCCATAAACAAAAATCCTATTTCAATATAGTGCTAACACGAAATACTTTATATTTTCTTCGTGATTAACTAACGTTATTGTTTATATCTTTGTTTAAGAAACATCTAAATATCTAGCATACTTATAGACCAAATCATATTATCGTAAAGTATTCTAGTGTAGAAGGTTATCTTTTAGGAGTTAAAGTATAAATAATATATATGCGAGTTGTAAAATAGTGAGGGGATCTCTCACAAAAAATTATGATGGATTAGCACCAAAGATGTACGATGCATGTGATTCATTAGGATGTGGCCCTAGGCAAAGCCTAAGATTAGAAAGCTCACTAAATTCATAAACAAACATGATCTTGATGAAGCATCTATGTTTTGAGAGAAAAAACAGGGTAAGATACCCTGTTCATTTGCATTAAGATCCAAAAGGACCTATCTTAACCTAGAAGACAATAGTCCAAAAAAAAAATCACCCTCCAAATAACCCAAAACCTAAGAGCAGGGAGAGGACCCTAGCCGTCACCTGCTGCGTAGGTTTTGAGAATGAAGGAAGAGAGTAGACTATGTAGTTCTAGGATGAGATAGGTATGAGAATATACAAGGTTTGGAGCTATAATAGAGCTCCTATATACAACTTAAGAAAAACATAAAAAACATAAAAAAAAGAAGAAGAGTAAAGACTAGGGGCTGAAGCTGACCCCTTGGAAGCCACTGTAGTTTGTTAATTACACTTAAAAGAGTCTCCAAAACAAGATATTGAAAAGGATCCACATTGTTGTGCGCGGCGGAAAATTTCGGCAGCACCTCTGCCGAACAATGGCCACAACAAGAGAGCTAGATCGCAATAAGAATTCCCGTCTCACCAAGGAAACAAGAATTTGAAGCAAATATCTCAACAAAGTGGGATATTTACTCTTCCTCTCATCAGTTCTAGGACTGACCTATCGAGGGAACCTAAAAGCTATTACAAATCAAATTAACAGCAAAAAACACCAATTTTACGTGGTTCGGCAAGTTGCCTACGTCCACGGGGCAAGGAGGAGGAGATCTACTATTAGAGAAAAAAAGAATACAAATAGGGTACAAATCTCACACCAAAACCCTAAAACAAAACTCTCTAAACCCTCACAAATATCTCCCTCAAATGACGGCTCAAAACCCTAACCTCAGCCCCCACACTCTCAAATCAAACCCTAGTTATAGAGTATTTATAGGGTCAAAACCGTGTCAAAATCGCGTCAAAAACGCGTGTACGCATTCCCCAAAAAAAAGAAAACGCGTACAAAAGCCAAGGTGGTGGCCCCCACGAGCCCGAAAACCACGTGAAAAATCTTTTCACGCGGTTTGCTGCTCAACCACGAAAATTCGTGGTTGCTGCTCAACCACGAATTTTCGTGGTCCCCACGTGGGTGGATACCCACGTGCTTCACAATTCTCCACCTCGGTGAAGTTTTCCCAAAACTGAGCCGACACCAAACAACCAAATGTCCCACTTGTTGCGTCCAGGACGAAGTGGAATAAATCCACGACAACGGACTCAATCCACAACAAGTCAGGAACCCAAATGAGAGTTCAAATAATCTCCTCCCCATCAAAAAATCAACACCGGCTGCATCATAAAGACTGCCTACGTATCCTCTTGCCCAAGGAATCAAGCCTTGCGTAGTTCATCCAAATGGCCGTCAACGGCCTCAACAATCACGAATGTGCAACAAGTCTCTGCAATGATCAAACTTGTTGCTCGGAACCACCTTCGTGAGCATATCTGCCGGATTATCCTTCGTGTGGACCTTCACAATCTCCACATCACCATCTTCAAGAACATCACGAACGAAGTGATAACGAACGTCAATGTGCTTCGTCCTCGCATGAAGAGCCTGGTTCTTCGCCAAATAGATAGCACTCATGCTATCACAATGAATGGTGACGGACTGTTGCGATATACCAAGTTCCTCCAAAAGTCCTCGAAGCCAAATCGCCTCCTTCACAGCCTCCGTAATTGCCATATACTCTGCCTCCGTAGTAGACAAAGCAACCGTAGACTGCAAGGTGCATCTCCAACACACCGGCGCACGAGTCAAAGTGAACACATAACCCGTCGTAGGCCGGCGTTTATCAAATCCCGGCATAATCGAATCAACATAACCAACGCTGCTGCCCACTGTAGTGTCCCGCTCATAAACCAAACCAACATTGGCGTGCCTCGAATGTACCTCAAAATCCATTTCACGGCGTTCCAATGACCCACTCACGGATCGTGCATGTATCTGAAACCATGCTCACCGCTGTGATAAATCGGTCTCATTACATACCATTGCGTACATCAAGCTTCCAACTGCGCTCGCATATGGAGTCTTCGACATCAACTCTCGATCGTCAACTGTTTTCGGTGAAAGGTCAGCTGAAAGTTTTAAATGGGCTCCTAATGGTACCGGCGGCCATTATCCATGCTAACATGGAACGTAGAACCTTCTTCAAATAAGCCATCGTGTCAAACAAATTTTGCCCTTTTTCTTATCTCTGCCGATCTCCATCCCCAAAATCGCTTAGCCTCACCCAAATCCTTCATCTCAAACTCCTTTGAAAGCTGTGCCTTCAATTCATTTATAGCAGACCTGGAAATAGAGGCAACCAACATGTCATCGACATATAATAACAAATAGATATCGCACCTCCTTTCAACTTGCGAAAATATACGCAAGGATCAAAGCTGGCTCAGTGTGCGAATGACCAAGCATAAAACCATCGAATCGCCTATACCCTTTGTCGAGGCTGCTTCAAACCATATAGCGATTTCTTTAGTCGCAAACCAATTTTTCTTTCCCTGCATTTCGGAATCCCAATGGTGAGTCATATAGATTTCTTCATCAAGATCACCATGAAGAAATCTTTGTCTTCACATCCAACTGATCTAATTCCAATCCATCTTGTGCCACCAATGCTAGCAAAATCGAATCGGCGAATGCTTCACCACCAGGAGAAGACCTCATTATAATCAATACCTTCCTCCTGTGCATAGCCCTTCGCAACCAACCTAGCTTTGAACCTCAATGGAGTGCCTTCAATGCACTCCTTCTTAGTGTATACCCACTTGCAACCAATTGCCTTCCGTCCCTTGGAGCTCAACAAGCTCCCATGTATCGTTCTTATGAAGAGACTCCATCTCTTCTGCATAGCTACCGCCACGAATCGACCTCGGAACTCGCCGGTCTCTCGAATGTAGTAGGTATCATCTCATCGATACTCTCCACCGGAAGTGCATATGCAAGCGTATTCGGCATCACGGTCTTTGGCATATGTATGTTTCTCTTCTGTCTCCGAACCGCAATAGAATCCTGAACCTGAGCCGTCGGTCCCTGATCCTGCACATCTGTACTCATATCCTCCGTGTCACCGTCGTGCTCGCCTGGCATCACCTCAGTCGGCACTCTAATGGATATTGTACCATCACGGACAATGTGGGCTGCATCGATCTCCACCACCTGCGATATCTCCTTCGTCGGGTCGCTCTCCACCTGATGAGAGTTGGGAAGCTTCAAGATAGAAGCCTCATCAAATGTGACGTCTCTACTCACCACAATCTTCTTATCAACTGGATCCCATAGCTTGTATCCTTTGACACCACGCTTGAATCATACAAATATGGCCTTCCTAGCTCGCGGTTCCAATTTATCTGTTCTCACATGATAAAATGCAGGGCACCCAAATACCTTGAGCTAGTCATAATCTCGTGCTGGCTCTCCTGACCACTTCTCCATAGGGGTCTTTCCCCCAATCGCAGATGAAGGCAGCCTGTTGATGAGGTGGCTGCATATGTAAGTGCCTCACCCAAAGATCTTCTCCAAACCACTATCGCCAATAAGCGTCGAACCTTCTCCAGCAAAGACCGATTCAACCTCTCTGCCACCCCATTTTGCTGCGGTGTATGACTAACCGTGAAGTGTCTCTCTATGCCCTCGTCTCGACATAGCTGCTGAAAGGGGTCTAAAGTATACTCACCACCGTTGTCGGATCTCAACGTCTTGATCTTTCTCCCAGTCTGCAGTTCTAATCTCTTCTTCCACTCCACGAATATATCTAGGACTTCACTCTTCTTCGTCATGGCATACACCCAACATCGCCTAGAATAGTCATCAACAAATGTGACGAACCAATGTCTACCACCAAGTGATGCCGTCTTGGTGGGACCCCAACGTCTGTGTGCCGCGTAGTCCGAATACCCTTCGTCGATGGATGGTCGTTCGAACTTCAACTTTGTGCGCTTGCCAAGAACACAATGCTCACGAACTCAACTTTTCCACTCTTGGCTCCTTTAATAGCCCACGCGCATAACGCCGCAATGACCTTTCACTGTGTGCCTAACCTATAGTGCCAAAGCACGCTCTGTCGCCTCTGAAACAACTGAAGCAACGTGGCCAATCTCGGTGCTCCCATTCAGATAGTATAAATTTCGATTGGCGGACTCCTTCATCACCACTAAAGATCCTTTAGTAACCTTCCCTACACCGTTTTTGAAAGTCACATTGAATCCCTTCGCCTCCAAAGCTCCAACTGAGATAAGATTTTTCTTCAGCTGAGGAACAAATCTCACCTCCTTCAACTCACGAACTACTCCATCGTGCATCCTAATCCGCACAGTACCTATCCCACAAATGCCACAGGATTGATTATTTCCCATGACAACAACACCCCCGTCGACTTTCTCAAAAGATGCAAACCAGTCTCGCCTAGGGGTCACATGATAAGTAGCGCCGGAATCAAGCATCCAATCTGATGCTTCCACATGATTCACCTCCGGAGTAATCAATAGAGAATAGCACGAATCGTCGGAATCATCGCCTTTAGCAATATTCACCTCATTGGCCTTCGGGCCCTTTTTCTTGCCATTTTCTTTCTCCTTGAGCTTTGGACAATCTTTCTTCCAATGTCCCTGCTTGATTATCACATTTTAATTATATTTTTATACCCTTATTACCTATGTTATATGAATAACGATATTACTAATAATCATTTTTTATCTTATTTTGCAGGCTAATAAAGAAATAATGAATAAAAGCCCAAATGACTCAAATTCTCTGAATTTCTACCAATATTTGAAGCCCAAATCTGAAGACAAACAAAGGCCCAAGATACCAAATTGATCCAAGAGAAATTCGCGAAGAAAAATCAAGAAAAGACAAATTCGGTTGGGAACCAATCGGTTCCCAACAGATTCCAGATTAATGGTGGATTTCTCTTCCTTTTTGGCTAGGTTTGATCCAATGGTTCACATCAACTCCGTTGGGCTATAAATAGGGGTGAAGGCTGAGTGTTTTGAGTGTGAAATATTTTGTAAAAACTCCATTTGGAGAGGAGGGTCACTCTTAATTGAGAAGACCTTCCAAAATTGTAACTTTTGTTACACAATAAATGAAATGTTTCACCCCTTCAATTTCCTTTCTCTTCTTCTAATCCAAGGACCAAAAGGAGGATTAGATTAAGATCAGGAGTTGTTGGTTTCTATTTTATTTCTTTTTCATTTTCTTCTTTATTTTCTTGTTTGTAGAATAGATTTACTTTCATGCAATTTACTTTCTTGCAATTTACTTTCATGCAATTTAATTCCATGCAATTTACTTTCATGCAATGTATTTACTTTCTAGAATAGATTTTTCTTTCCTTTAATTCACCTTGAGGCTAGAACCCTCTAGGGAATTACCCTTTTCTAAGTGTGGAGCTAATATTCGTGGGATCCCTAGAGATTGTTTGAAACTAGCTAACAAATCCAACTCATTTTCATGAGATTGAGATAAGCTAAGTGGATCTACTCTAGATTCCTCATATCTTTAATTAATCCTCCATACTTTACCTTCTTTATTTTCCTCTTATCCTTGTTTTCATTTGTTTGTTATTTTCCTTTATTTTTGATTTCATTGATTTTTACTTCTCTCTCAATCTCATATTCCCTTCATGTGCATATAATCTCAAACCTAGTTTTGTTGTTATTTGCACATAATCACAACCACACTCTCAACTTCATTTTCTCCTCTTTTGCACATAATCCACAATTCACTCTCTCTTATCTCTCCACATCCACTTTCACCATTTTCTTATTTTTCATTTTATTTGTACATAAACTCCTAATTGTCGCGCGCATAATTTGAGAACCAAACTTGAGCAAAACTCTTCCTACTTCCCGTTCCTCGTGGGATCGATAATCTTTTATACTATAACTTGATAAAGGTTGTATACTTGCAACTAAGGAGGTAATCATTTATTTCCCATCAAGTTTTTGGCCGCTGTAGGGGCGGTGCATAAGTAGGATTTTCATTAAGTTTGGTTTTATTTTGTGTGTTTTCTTTTGTGTAGGAACTTGGAGCTTGAAGATCAAGAGTTGAAGATTCAAGATTGAAGAATTGCCTCCAACGAGGCTTTGCATTGCTTTAGTGGGTAACTTCTCCATCTAGTATTTTCAATTCCACCCTTTAGATAGTTCATATACATTAGAGACAATTAGGATAAAAAATAAAAAATAAAAAATAAAAGGATTTTTTCCTTGTCGACCCTAATAAACTTTATTTTTTTATTGTCGACCATAATAAAAATAAAAAGATTTTGTTTTTTTGCATCCTTTTAGTTTCTTTTAATTCTTAGGGTTGCATTTCATATAATAGTAGGAATTCACCAAGTGATTTGAGCATCTTGATTTGGCACACACTTGAAAATATCTTAAAGGCAAAACCCATTAATCAAGATAAGGTAAGGGATTTCATCACCCTTTCCTTAGCCCAAAAATCACTAATTCCTCACTACACATACCCAAGCCTCTTAAAACTGATTAGACGTTGGCCCCTAAGGATTCGAGCTCATTAAGGAACAAGAAATCCTTAAGTGAACCGGTCCAAGTTTATTTGGATTAATTGGTGTCTAAGGCAAGGTTTAGGGGTTGCGTAAGGAGCTCCGAAAGGAAAGAGGTACTTAATTGATCTTTGATCTCCCTCTAGTACTATCCTTACCTGGCTAATTACCCAAGTAAACTGTGATCTTTTCATTAAGGGAATTCTTGGTTAGGAGCTGGTCTAAGTCAAGTTTAGGCTTAACCCTAGAGTTAGGGTGATTGGAAAGTGATTGCCTTAATTTATTTTTAGTTAGTTTTTCCTTATTTTTTTTTCTCATCATCTTCTTAACTTTTTCTCTTATCCTTTTTCAAAAAAAAAAAAAAAATTTTGATTTTGGTGTATGCAAACTTGGGTTAGGGATAATACTAATCGTTTAATTCGTTTTGATCCATCTCTTGAACCAAACGAAATGGCTAATACCAACCCACTGTTCTTCAAGATGTTTGTTACCCCACTAGAAATGCAATCCCCTCTTGCATAAAACTCCCAGAGGTAAATGGAACCAATTTTGAACTTGACCGCATTTCATAAACATGCTTCCCAAATTCTTAGGAGTCGAAACCGAAGGCATACATCTTTATCTCGAATTTGAAGAAGTTTGCCTCATGATTAAGATGAGGGACTTAGCGAAGATGCGATCAAACTCCGATTTATTCCATTTGCCCTTAAGGACAAAGCCAAAAATGGTATAGCTTGCCCACGATTCCATCTCAACTTGGGGTGAATTTGTAAAAGTTTTTCGAAAAAATTCTTTCCTATCCACAAAGCGGTCAAGCTTAGAAACAACATTCAAAATTTTAAAATTATCCGGAGAACCTTTTGGAAGTATTTTGACAAATTCAAAGATCTTCTTATCCAATGTCCTCACCATGGTCTTGAAAAGTGGCGATTATGCCAAATCATTTATGAAGGATTGGATTATTCTTCAAAACTTCCTTAGAGTCAATGTGTCAAGGGGATTTCATGAAGAAAAATACCGATGAAGCTTGGGACTTTTTAGAGAGTTTATCCGAGAAAACCATGCAGTGGGAACATTGTGATGACCGTGTTTCATCAGTTACCCAATCCAATTCTAGAGGTCCTTCCTTAGAGTCAAACATAGCCTCTGAAGCTAAGATGGCTACAATTCTCATGAGTTAGAAACTTTAGAAACCAAAGAACGAGCTCGGCTCAAATCAATCAAGTTTACTTCGAGGTTGTCATAGCTTGTCTTTCTGACCCATGCTTGAGCAATGTCCACTCTTAGGAAATACTCAATCTCTAGAAACGGATGAATCTTTGCATTCCGACATCCGATTAATGATCCATTTTCTCCAACCTATAATCCGGGTTGGAGAAATCATCTAATTTTGCATGGAATCGGGGTAATTTCTCGAAATCAAAATTTCACTCCTCTTCAAACCAACAATTTCCTAGGGAACCTTGAGTTTCTTTCAGTTCTCAAACCAATTTTCCACAACCAAATCGGTCATTTCCAAATCGGTTTCCTCATCATCAATCTACAAATCATATTCCTTCAAATGTTGAGAAGCGTCTTAATGTTTTGGAAAGGGGTTTGGAAGCCTTGATTAAAACCTCTACACGGACCACGAACTTGTTGACTCAAACATCTAACACGATGAACTCCTTTATGCAATCAACGGGACAAATTCTCAACTCCAACACTCAAGCCATAGCTAGATTAGAAACCCGGCTTGGTCAACTAGCTAAGCTATAAGTGAGAGAGATAAAGGATCATTTCGAGTCAACCCGTGACCAATCCAAAGAGCGGGGTCAAGTTCAACTTTCAAGATCAAGTGAATGCAATCCATTCACAACAATCAGTAACGGGTTAATAATCAAGTCCTTGAGCGAGAGAATTACGTTGAATACATGCATCTTGAAGCCAACATTTGATGAACCCTTTGTCAATGAACTTAGATTTTTAGAAAATAGAAAACAACAAGATTTCATTTTAATGAAATTTTTGTTAATAACGAATCTAAGTTCAAAAGCATACAACCATTAATACCTACCTTCCATTCTTTGCACACATCACTAAAACCACGAAATTTTTGGAATTTAAGCACATCGATGATTATATCATTTTGAAATTCTTTAAATTTGGGTAGAATTTTCAGCAATAAGGTAGGATTTAATGTAGAATGTGAGCTTCTCATGTTTCATCTTTTATTCTACATTTTATTTTTGTCCCACAATAATAATAAAAGAATTTATTCTTCTCTCATGTGAGAGTTTCTTGTTCTTTTCAAAAAAAAAAAAACATATGAAGGAAAAAAAAGAGAGAATAAATTTTGACTTCACCTTCTCATACCAAAGGTAATTCTGAAATTTTGTCATTGTTCAAGTCGACCGAACAAATGTAAGTGCTTCCATTCTTATCTGTTTTACTTTGTGCATAATAGAATTTGCATTGAGGACAATGCAAAATTTAGGTGTGGGGTGGGAATTAGTCATTTTATCTTTATCTCAGTTATCTTTTTTCCTCTTTTTCTTACCATTTTTTTAAGTCATTTTTTTTCTCTTTTCATCATAAAAAAAAATCACTTGCCAACTTAATAGAGTTGATTAATAATTGATCTATTTGATAGAATTTAAGTTTTCTAATCCTTAGTTAGTTCTATACTCAAGTTTACCTTTTATGATAACTCCAAATAAATTTCTCAAGAAATGATTTTCAAAGTAGTATACTTTACTTAAGTTTTAACTTAGATTTTTAATTAATGTAATGAAATTTTTGCATGCCTAACTTAGAGTTGAAAATAATTTTTCAAGTTGTCTTGATCCAAATATTGTTCAGAATATATATACATATACACATATATATATTATACTAACTTAATAAAAGAAGAAAAATTTCTCTTAAAATCATTGGTGGTTCTATTTTACTAAGCCTAAGTTGGTGAGTAATTAAGCCCGAGGAGTATTTCTATGCTTAATGACCTAAGCCCAATGGGTTGGGATTCATTGGCCCAAAACTTCGCTAAATGGTCACTTAGAAAGCCGATTAAAAGAACAAAACCACCAAAGAATAAAGAGTTCAAAAAAAAAAAATTATCATACTAATCATGTTTTTATATATAGTTATATTTATATATGTTCTTGAAAAATTAAATGGATTTAAAGACTTGAAATTTGTTTAAAACAAAGAGTTAGCATGTTCTTTTCAAAACTTTCAAATTAAATTTTTGAGTTAAACTTGGTTTTGTATAACTATAATGAAAGGATTTTCTTAAGAAAATTACATTGGAGTTATGATAAAACGTTTTCTTGAGTATTAACCAACTTCAATTGGAATGTTTGAAGATATCAAATGAATTAATTATTTTATTAACTTCTTTAAATTGGCAAGTTGACTGAATTTTGTGGGTATATTCCTTGCAAACCCTCACGAGACTACAACTCGTCCACTAGGGTAACCTAGGGGTTTAAAGGCTTGTTGTATGTGCTAAATACAATCGCGATTCCTGCGAAAGTGAGTTAGGTTTTCTTTTTATTTTCTTTGCTAGAGGACTAGCAAAAGTTTAGGTGTGGGGGTATTTGATTATCACATTTTAATTACATTTTATACCCTTATTACCTATGTTATATGAATAACGATATTACTAATAATCATTTTTATCTTATTTTGCGGGCTAATAAAGAAATAATGAATAAAAGCCCAAATGACTCAAATTCTCGAATTTCTACCAATATTTGAAGCCCAAATCGAAGACAAACAAAAGCCCAAGATACCAAATTGATCCAAGAGAAATTCGTGAAGAAAAATCAAGAAAAGACAAATTCGGTTGGGAACCAATCGGTTGACCAACGGTTGGACAACCGGTTGGCTAACGGTTAGCTAACCGATCGGCCAACCGATCGGTTCCCAACAGATTCAATTAATGGTGGATTTCTCTTCCTTTTGGCTAGGTTTGATCCAATGGTTCACATCAACTCCGTTGGGCTATAAATAGGGGTGAAGGTGAGTGTTTTGAGTGTGAAATATTTTGTAAAACTCCATTTGGAGAGGAGGGTCACTCTTAATTGAGAAGACCTTCCAAAATTGTAACTTTGTTACACAATAAATGAAATGTTTCACCTTCAATTTCCTTTCTCTTCTTCTAATCCAAGGACCAAAGGAGGATTAGATTAAGATCGAGGAGTTGTTGGTTTCTATTTTATTTTCTTTTCATTTTCTTCTTTATTTTCTTGTTTGTAGAATAGATTTACTTTCATGCAATTTACTTTCTTGCAATTTACTTTCATGCAATTTAATTCCATGCAATTTACTTTCATGCAATGTATTTACTTTCTAGAATAGATTTTTCTTTCCTTTAATTCACCTTGAGGCTAGAACCCTCTAGGGAATTACCCTTTTCTAAGTGTGGAGCTAATATTCGTGGGATCCCTAGAGATTGTTTGAAACTAGCTAACAAATCCAACTCATTTTCATGAGATTGAGATAAGCTAAGTGGATCTACTCTAGATTCCTCATATCTTTAATTAATCCTCCATACTTTACCTTCTTTATTTTCCTCTTATCATTGTTTTTCATTTGTTTGTTATTTTCCTTTATTTTTGATTTCATTGATTTTTACTTCTCTCTCAATCTCATATTCCCTTCATGTGCATATAATCTCAAACCTAGTTTTGTTGTTATTTGCACATAATCACAACCACACTCTCAACTTCATTTTCTCCTCTTTTGCACATAATCCACAATCTACTCTCTCTTATCTCTCCACATCCACTTTCACCATTTTCTTATTTTCATTTTATTTGTACATAAACTCCTAATTGTCACGCGCATAATTTGAGAACCAAACTTGAGCAAAACTCTCCCTACTTCCCGTTCCTCGTGGGATCGATAATCTTTTATACTATAACTTGATAAAGGTTGTATACTTGCAACTTAGGAGGTAATCATTTATTTCCCATCACTGCTCTTTGCAGAATGCACATTGGTTCTTTGACAATTGGTGGCGGCTTCTTGACTTTGACCTCCTTCTATTACCACCTTTCGGATATGGGCTTTTATCTCTCGTCGACAAGGCCCCGCCTGAAGTACTCGCACGGGAAGTCTCCTTGTCCTTCCTCCTCAAATCATGGTTGGTCAATGCGTTAGTAACTTCACTATAGCTGATAGAAGTACGTCCGTTCAACAAAGTGAGTACAAAGGTGTCATACTCCTCATCAGGTAAGGAGCCCAATAAAATAACTGCCTTGTACTCATCCGTTATCTTCTCATCAACATTTGTCAAGTCGGACAACAACTTAGTATAGTTGTTCACATGAGCCGCTAGTGAGGTGCTCGGGACATCTGAAACACGAAGAGTCTTAGCGGCAAGTGCAACTTGTTCTCAACACTCTTCGCGAGATACTTATTGTTGAGAATTTTCCACATCTTCATTGCGGGCGTCACCCCAATCACATCATATTTCAGCTCTGTTCCAAGCGGGACCTGATCACCCCACAGCGTTCTATTCATCTTATCCCATACCTCCTCTTCATATTTAGGTGGCCTCTCTTGGACCATGATGGTCTCCTCCAAATTTTGAGCATTGAGCGCATCCTGTACGTCGCTCATCCACAAACCAAAGTTGATTTTGCCGTCGTACTTCACCACATTAATTTTGGTGTTCTGAAAACCAACTTGCATTTGTATTGTACTCGCTATTGACTTGCTGCTTTCACTTTCTTCTCCCATTACAAACTAACTCCAAATTGTAGAGAAAGAACAACTTTGATAGGATTAAAGAATCACCCAACTGAACCCTAGATCGGTTCAAATAGATTTCCTAACCACGAGGAAGCGAAATCTCCAACGGCAACTCCTAATGCTATCTCCACGGCGAGAACTCCAAGAACTAAGCTTCACACAAGAATCTTCCTCCACCAAACTTCAAAACCCTAGATCTGAAATCTGGGCTCTGATACCACTTGTTGTCTTGTGGAGGAAAATTTGTGACACCTCTGTAGAACAATGGCCACAACAAGAGAGCTAGATGCAATAAAATTCCCGTCTCACCAAGGAAACAAGAATCTGAAGCAAATATCTCAACAAAGTGGGATATTTACTCTTTCTCTCATCAGTTCTAGGACTGACCTATCGAGGGAACCTAAAAGCTATTACAAATCAAATTAACAGCAAAAAATACCAATTTTACGTGGTTCGGCAAGTTGCCTACGTCCATGGGGCAAGGAGGAGGAGATCTACTATTAGAGAAAAAAAGAATACAAATAGGGTACAAATCTCACACCAAAATCCTAAAATAAAACTCTCTAAACCCTCACAAATATCTCCCTCAAATGACGGCTCAAAACCCTAACCTCAGCCCCCACACTCTCAAATCAAACCCTAGTTATAGGGTATTTATAGGGTCAAAACCGTGTCAAAATCGCGTCAAAAACGCGTGTACGCATTCCCCAAAAAAAAGAAAACGCGTACAAAAGCCAAGGTGGTGGCCCCGAGCCGAAACCGGCGTGAAAAATCTTTTCCGCAGCGGTTTCGTCTAACCACGAAAATTCGTGGTTCTTTGCTCAACCACAATTTTCGTGGTCCCCGTGGTGGATACCCGTGCTTCTAATTGGTATCGAGACTTGTTGCACATTCGTGATTGTTGAGGCCGTTGGCGGCCATTTGGATGAACTCATAAGGCTTGATTCCTTGGGCAAGAGGATCGTGGCGATCTTTATGATGCGGCGGTGTTGATTTTTGATGGGGAGGAGATTATTTGAACTCTCATTTGGGTTCCTGACTTGTTGTGGATTGAGTCCGTTGTCGTGGATTTATTCCACTTCGTCCTGGACGCAACAAGTGGGACATTTGGTTGTTTGGTGTTGGCTCAGTTTTGGGAAAACTTCACCGAGGTGGAGAATTGTGAAGCACGTGGAGAGTTCACAAGTAGAAAATTGACCTAACTAGACGGATCAAACTAGACGGAAATTTTCCGTCTAGTTTGATCATTTTAATTTTTTAATTTTTTAATTTTTAAAAATCAACCTAGGCGGAAATTTTCCGTCTAGTTTATCAACCTAGGCGGAAATTTTCCGTCTAGTTTATCAACCTAGGCGGAAATTTTCCGTCTAGTTTGATGAACCCACCCAAAAAAATTAAAACCAAACCCTAACCTCTCCCTTCCTTCCTTCCATTCCATTCCATTCCATTCCATTCCATTCCATTCCATTCCATTCCATTCCATTCCATTCCATTCCATTCCATTCCATTCCATTCCATTCCATTCCATTCCATTCCATTCCATTCCATTCCATTCCATTCCATTCCATTCCATTCCATTCCATTCCATTCCATTCCATTCCATTCCATTCCATTCCATTCCATTCCATTCCATTCCATTCCATTCCATTCCATTCCATTCCATTCCATTCCATTCCATTCCATTCCATTCCATTCCATTCCATTCCATTCCATTCCATTCCATTCCATTCCATTCCATTCCATTCCATTCCATTCCATTCCATTCCATTCCATTCCATTCCATTCCATTCCATTCCATTCCATTCCATTCCATTCCATTCCATTCCATTCCATTCCATTCCATTCCATTCCATTCCATTCCATTCCATTCCATTCCATTCCATTCCATTCCATTCCATTCCATTCCATTCCATTCCATTCCATTCCATTCCATTCCATTCCATTCCATTCCATTCCATTCCATTCCATTCCATTCCATTCCATTCCATTCCATTCCATTCCATTCCATTCCATTCCATTCCATTCCATTCCATTCCATTCCATTCCATTCCATTCCATTCCATTCCATTCCATTCCATTCCATTCCATTCCATTCCATTCCATTCCATTCCATTCCATTCCATTCCATTCCATTCCATTCCATTCCATTCCATTCCATTCCATTCCATTCCATTCCATTCCATTCCATTCCATTCCATTCCATTCCATTCCATTCCATTCCATTCCATTCCATTCCATTCCATTCCATTCCATTCCATTCCATTCCATTCCATTCCATTCCATTCCATTCCATTCCATTCCATTCCATTCCATTCCATTCCATTCCATTCCATTCCATTCCATTCCATTCCATTCCATTCCATTCCATTCCATTCCATTCCATTCCATTCCATTCCATTCCATTCCATTCCATTCCATTCCATTCCATTCCATTCCATTCCATTCCATTCCATTCCATTCCATTCCATTCCATTCCATTCCATTCCATTCCATTCCATTCCATTCCATTCCATTCCATTCCATTCCATTCCATTCCATTCCATTCCATTCCATTCCATTCCATTCCATTCCATTCCATTCCATTCCATTCCATTCCATTCCATTCCATTCCATTCCATTCCATTCCATTCCATTCCATTCCATTCCATTCCATTCCATTCCATTCCATTCCATTCCATTCCATTCCATTCCATTCCATTCCATTCCATTCCATTCCATTCCATTCCATTCCATTCCATTCCATTCCATTCCATTCCATTCCATTCCATTCCATTCCATTCCATTCCATTCCATTCCATTCCATTCCATTCCATTCCATTCCATTCCATTCCATTCCATTCCATTCCATTCCATTCCATTCCATTCCATTCCATTCCATTCCATTCCATTCCATTCCATTCCATTCCATTCCATTCCATTCCATTCCATTCCATTCCATTCCATTCCATTCCATTCCATTCCATTCCATTCCATTCCATTCCATTCCATTCCATTCCATTCCATTCCATTCCATTCCATTCCATTCCATTCCATTCCATTCCATTCCATTCCATTCCATTCCATTCCATTCCATTCCATTCCATTCCATTCCATTCCATTCCATTCCATTCCATTCCATTCCATTCCATTCCATTCCATTCCATTCCATTCCATTCCATTCCATTCCATTCCATTCCATTCCATTCCATTCCATTCCATTCCATTCCATTCCATTCCATTCCATTCCATTCCATTCCATTCCATTCCATTCCATTCCATTCCATTCCATTCCATTCCATTCCATTCCATTCCATTCCATTCCATTCCATTCCATTCCATTCCATTCCATTCCATTCCATTCCATTCCATTCCATTCCATTCCATTCCATTCCATTCCATTCCATTCCATTCCATTCCATTCCATTCCATTCCATTCCATTCCATTCCATTCCATTCCATTCCATTCCATTCCATTCCATTCCATTCCATTCCATTCCATTCCATTCCATTCCATTCCATTCCATTCCATTCCATTCCATTCCATTCCATTCCATTCCATTCCATTCCATTCCATTCCATTCCATTCCATTCCATTCCATTCCATTCCATTCCATTCCATTCCATTCCATTCCATTCCATTCCATTCCATTCCATTCCATTCCATTCCATTCCATTCCATTCCATTCCATTCCATTCCATTCCATTCCATTCCATTCCATTCCATTCCATTCCATTCCATTCCATTCCAAAATGATCGTTTAGCTATATTATAATGAGAAAGAATTGGTACTAAAATCGTAATTATTGGATCGTCCTTCTTGGACGGGTTAGGAATATAGTAGTGCATACATTCAACTTTGTATACTTTGTATGTTTTCATTTCTTGAAAGTTTGGTAGCGTATTCGTTGTTCTCCGTGTACAATAAGCGTATGTTGTTCTGCGTTTCGGTCTACTGCCAATACGCATTATAACATCCGCACAGTGTACAGGGAGAACAGCGGGTAGGTGCTGCCGAAATTTACAAGAAATGAAAACATACAAAGTATACGAAGTTGGATGTAGGCACTACTATATTCTTAATGGGATAGAAGCCTTCCTATGACAGCCGGTAGATTGTGGTAATTATTTCCTATATACATTTTAAATTTAATCTAAGAGAAATTTTTTAAATTATTAAATGATGTATGTATGAGAGGTAGGATGTGAGTTGTGCGTATATTATTACAGACGATTCATAAATTTACATGAAAGTAGTGAGAATAATTGAAGTTAATAATTGTATAAAATTTACAGATGAGGGTAATTCCTGACAAATCGTGGATAGATATCCCTCGACTTGAAAGATTTCGTGACACGCGATATAAGGAGGGATGTGACGCATTCATGCGATATGCCGAAATGAATCCGAGAAATCTAAAGAGCGGTGCTATGTATTGTCCATGTTGTAGGTGTAGGAATATGAAGCTACTGGATAGAAATGATATACGGCTCCATCTAATTAAATCAGGCTTTGATGAGAACTATAAATATTGGTCATATCACGAGAAGATTGTATTGAAGATGAGGAGCGAATGTGCATGTTGGTACGTCCGGTGGCTACGGTTAGATGACCTGAGAGAATGTTCAATGACATGGTTTCACGTCCGTCGAAAGTAATATCGATGACAATGGGGAAGATGATACCGAGATGACATTGAAGATGATATCGAAATGATGCTAAAAAGGTCGTAGATGTCGAAGGTGAGGAAAATCTTGAAGATATGCCGCCGCAGATGTAGAGGAGATAATGAAGCTAGTAGAAGATCATGAAAAGGAGCTATATGAGGGTTGTACCGATTACTCAGTTTTCTTTTATCTTTGAAACTCCGCATATTAAGACACCGAGTGGAATGGTGATAATTATTTTGAAATGCTTCTAGATTTGCTTGGACGGTTATTCACGGAGGAGAGGCTAGCATACCCCGAACAACTTATCAGGCTGAAAAGATTATTTCCGCTCTGGGTCTTGATTATAATAAAATCGATGCATGTCCGAACGATTGTATGCTATACTATAAAGCCAATAAAGACCTTCAGGAGTGTCAGACGTGTGGAGTTTCTCGGTGGAAACAACGCAAAAACTCTTCAACAGGGAGGACACCAGAAATAGAGGGGATGCAGAAGAAGATTCCAGCAAAGGTGCTTCGTCATTTTCCATTGGTCCCTAGATTGCAACGATTGTATATGAACAAAGAGACCGCAAAGAACATGAGGTGGCATAAAGATGATCGAATAGATGATGGTAAATTGAGACATCCTGCTGATGCTTTAGCTTGGAAGCATATTGATAAAATCTATCCCGTTTCTTGATGATTGTAGAAATATCGGGTTGGGCTTATCTAGCGGCGGATTCAATCCGTTTGGGGTAATGAGTTCGGCCGGTCTACTTGGCGGTAGTATTAATGCCATATAATTTACCTCCATTGCTTTGTATGAAACAGTAGGTATATGATACTCGTTCTTGATACAGCAAGCACGCACCGGGGAATGATATTGACGTTTATTTGGAGCCGCTAATTGATGAGCTGAAACAGTTGTGGCATGAGGGTGTAATGACGTATGATGTTCATCTTAAAGAGTCGTTTAGATTACGTGCTATTTTAATGTGGACGATTAATGATTTTCCTGCTTATGCTAATCTGTCCGGTTGGTCTACGAAGGGCAAGTTTGCTTGTCCGGTATGTGGTCCGGAATTTGAAGCTGTTCAATTAGCACATAGCCGAAAGAGCTGCTATTGGTTTAATAGAAGGTGGTTACCCTTGAGTCATAAGTTTCGAAAAATGTCTGCTATGTTTGATGGCAAAGTTGAGAAGAGGATGGCGCCGCGTCAGATGACTGGAGATGAGATTGTACAGTTGCTTGAGGGGTATCCGAAAGTAAGGTTTGGTAAAAACCGTTATTCTAAATGCCTTGAGCTCGAGTAAGAGACTCCTTTAGGAGAAAAAAATCAATGAAGCGTAAGAGAACTGTCCGGAGATTGCAAGCTGAGGATGAAGCCAAAAAATTGCCTAGAGGATGGACTAAATTTAGTATCTTCTTTCAGCTACCTTACTGGCAAAAGCTTAAAATCCGGCACAACTTAGATGTGATGCATATTGAGAAAAATGTTTGCGATAATATAGTGTCAACTCTCTTACAGGATGCCAATAAGTCGAAGGATGGCCTACGGGCTCGCCAAGACTTGGCGTTGAATATTCGAATGATTTGCATGCACAAGACGTTGGTCAAAAGAATGAAGTTACCTCCGTCTCGTGTTACAATGTCGACCGAAAGGAGATTTTGTGAAATTCTCAAATCGGTAAAGTCGCGGATGGTTACTCATCTAACATATCAAATAATGTCCAGGTGCAAGAGAGGAAACTCTTAGGTTTGAAGACCCATGATTACCACGTCCTTCTTCATCAATTGCTCCCGGTTGCACTCCGTAACAATATGGATAAAGAAGCGTCGAAGATTATTATTGAGTATTGTGGATTCTTCAGAAAATTATGCTCTAAAGTTATAGATGTGGGTGAATTTAATAAGCTTGAAGCAGATATCCGAGTTACTTTATGCAATATGGAAGTGATATTTCCGCCTTCTTTTTTTACGATCATGGTCCATCTTACCCAACATCTTGCAAGAGAGGCTATGATTGCAGGTCCTGTTACTTATCGTTGGATGTATCCGATTGAAAGGTTAGGCATTTCATGACCTTTCTTTACTTTTGTATGCATTTCTTATATTGACTCCATATAATAATTGCTTATTTTCAAATTATCGTAGATATTTGGGTTGCATGAAACACTATGTTCGCAATCGAGCTCATCCAGAGGGTTCGATAGCTGAAGGATATGTGGCCAACGAATGCTTTGTGTTTGCATCACGTTACATGCGTAAGAAGAAAACCGCATATCAGAATCCACCTAAGGATAAGAAGCGTGAAAAGTATTCAAGTTCTGACTTAGATCAAATTCATGCATATGTATTAGAAAATCTTGATATTTTCAGATCCTATCGAAGGTAACAAATAAAAAAAGTAATATGGATGTTATATAATAATTTACTTTTAACTCATCAATATAATCTTATATATTGTATTAATAGGCGACACCTGGAGAAGCTTAGGAATGAAATAACCGGTAGGAATGCAGCGCATACTATTCAAAAAAAGCATAAGAACGAATTTGCAGATTGGTTCAGAATTGATGTAAGTGTTGTATGATTCTAGCAACGAACTTTAAGGTAATATTGTCTTTAATATTCACTGATATTGTTTTGCTTAGGTTGAAACATCACTTTTTGAGGGCACTACATTATCTGAAGAAATTATTATTCATGCACAACGTCCTTACTACGAAGTAAGACGTTATAATGAACATATTGTCAATGGGTATAAATTCCGAACGCTAAAGACCGATGATAGGAGGGTAACCCAAAACAGTGGAGTCATGGGTTGTTTTGCTCAAGAATGTTTTTCAAGTACAAGAGATCGAACCAGTTCTAGTGACATCATATATTATGGCCAATTAGAAGATATTGTGGAGGTAATCTATGGTTTTGGTAAACTCGAACAATGTAGTTACATGATGTTCAAGGTTCGGTGGTGTCCTGCAAAAATGCAAAAGGATCATTACGGGTTTACACTTGTCAATCTTGACCGAGAAATATATCGAGATGAGAAATTTATTTTCGAGAACAAGCGGATCGGTGCTTCTATGTGAAAGATCCAAATGTTTTTCTTTGAATGGGTGGTTTTGTACAAGGAGCCAAGATCCATTGTTCTTCCTAATAACAATGAAATAAATGATGAGGAAAGTGAAGATAATTGTGATGAACCACTTGAGTCATCTGATGATGTTTGGCAAGAATTTTCGTACACGCAAAATGTGGCGCGATATGGAAGATCATGGTAATCAAACCGACATTGAGAATCTTATTGCAAATTAATGATGATAGGTATGAGCTACGTTCAATGCATTATTATTTTAAAAATAAGGATTAATAATATTATGTAATTAGGGTATGATAATAGACTTCCAAAATTTTCAATGCATTTATGATATTAATTGTTGAGTTTCTTGATAATTTATTTTTGCGGTGAGGAATATGAGGAATATGAGGAATATGAGGCTATTCGGTAAGAAGCGTGATAAGACCCGGAGTACCACCCCCGGCTCCGGTCACAATGAGCATACATCAGGACCCTCTAGTGCCCCACCACCACCACCTCCGCATGAGGGTATCAATTATTTAACATATTAACTAATTTTTATTCTCAAATTAGTCATCTAACTTATATTATTTTTGGTTGCGGTGGGGTTTTCCACACCATACCAACCTGGTGCACCACCACCACCACCACATCCTCATACTGGTATAAATTATTTAATATATTAATAAATTTTTAAATAAAAATTAGTCATCTAACTTATATCGTTTCTTGGTTGCAGATTGGGGATTTTCAACACCAGACCAACCTGGTGCACCACCACCACCACCACCACCACCACATCCTCATACTGGTATAAATTATTTAATATATTAATAAATTTTTAAATAAAAATTAGTCCTCTAACTTATATCGTTTCTTGGTTGCAGATTGGGGATTTTCAACACCAGACCAACCTGGTGCAACACCAATATCGCCTTATGCGGGTACAATTGATTTAATGGTTGCATAAATTTTTGAAAAAAAATTAGTAATGAAGCTCATATTGTTTTTTGAATGCAGACTTGGGTTTTTCGACACCCGCGCCATCCGGTGCACCACCAGAACAATCACATGAGACAGGTATTAATACTCAGTTATCATTTATAGGTGTGATTTATTAATTATCGAAAGTATTAATTATCCTCTTTATTAATTGATTGCAGACTCATGGACACCCTCCTTCTCTTCTCCAACATTTTATACTGATTTGCGGTCCAAGACAGATGAGTATCGCCGTCTACCCCTACCTCAGGACGCGATTACCTCCAGAAAAGTAGCAATGAAGCACCACCCTTTAGCGGATAAAAGGTATAATGAGATCATGCCTATAATGGAGGTTAGAATGACCGTTGCGCTCGAAGCTAAAAAAAGGGAGGAAGATAAAGGTAAATTTTATAGGTGTCCTATAGTAAGGACTTTTAATTTTATTGTAATGTGGTTACGTGTTATCTAGTTACATGATATATTATCATATTGTTATTATTATAGGTGCTATGCGGATCGGATAGCGGTCGACGTCGGGGGGGCAAGCCCGAGTCCAAACAACCACCAAGGGGCATGAGAGCCATTATTCGCTGGAATAATGAAGCATTGCCTATTGGTGCTTGGGCGGCGAAATTTAATAGTTACATCGGGGTTCTCGTACGTAGAGCAAGCATTGTCAATCCGTATTTCAATTTTAAGGAACTACCGTGGGCGACATATGGCAGATATGGAAGGACCTTATGGTAATTATTCATGTTATTCATTTATTATTGAATAGCAATAGATATTGTATATATAATTAAAATATGCCTTCCTATTTTACAGGAATATTTTTGTCTTGAGGACTTTCCAGGGGCTTGGAACTATGTTTTTAATGTTAAGGTTGAAACCATCCTCAAACAGTGGAGACATCAAATTAAGACAGAAACATATGACAAGTATACTGAGGACTGGCAGCGATTTTTGAACATTGATGAAAGGGTTGACAAGCTTCATTTCACAGCTCTCCTCATGTATTGGGACGAGGCCGCATTGAGTTAGTTTTATGATATACTATATACATGTCATGATATTTTCATTCATTGTAACTTTCTTGATATTTAATTTTTAAAGAACAAATCAACGAAGGGTCGATAAATAGAGGAAAAAGTTACATGACCACCATTTGGGTTCACACTCCTATGCTATCTTGGAGGATGATTATTGTCGAGAGCGGGTATATATTATTTTAAATATTTAAAGATCTTCGTGCTTAATATGACGACAAAGTCTCATAAATTTATAAAATTACAGGGAAAATCAATAATGCCGATGAACATAAAGGCAAAGTTGGCATATGCTAACTTCAGTGATCGGTATAAAGCTAATGAGAAAAATAAGGATAAGATGAAGGCAAACCTCGAGTTGGTGGTAAGACTTAATTATAACTTATTTAGAATTGTTAATCAATTTATTCTGAATTTTCTTTAAATTTTTTAGATCTTTTCTCAAAGTTGCAATTGACGTTTAATCTTGATAATTTATGTAGGAGGGTTTGAACTTGCAACAAAGGAGGCGGCAAAGAATGCATATGTCTCAAGAGGGAGCGAAGGAGAGCCCGATCCTCACATGCTATCGATGAGGATAATATCAATCTTACTCGAGCGTGTTGGGATATAATAGGTAAACAATCAAAACGAATACTAAATATTGATATAACCTTGCTATTTGATAAAAATTCATGAGTACTTAGTGAATATTAACATATTTTGAATAATAAACATAATAAGAGTATTTAATTTATTAAATTGAACATAAAACTTATGTGGTTCCTTTTCACCCATAATAATAGGAGAGGAAGATATCCATTGCACGGTGTTGGAGCTACTCGGGCATTAGATCATTCTTGCATCCTCCATGTCATCTACGGCGTCAACGGCACCATCCGTATTTACGCTATGCCACTTGTTCTCTGAGTCTCCGCTTTCGTGGAAGGGTGGACCACGAATTGCTCGTTCGGTGACTAAGGAGATGAGTACTGTTGTGTTGAGGGCCCGCACGATGGACGAGGTCATGTCTTACATTGTAGGTTGCTTGGCGGTGTGATACCTGGCGATGCGTTCGGAGATGTTATAGGACTTATAACATCAGTGCGGGTAGTACCGGTTCGAAAGAAGCGTATACAGATATTTTATTTCCGTGTTGATCCAATTTCAAAATGAGTTCATAAATTCTATTATAATTACATGACTCCTTTAAATGCGAAAATATCCATATAATTATATATTGGTCTCCATAATATTTAATAGTTACATACTATGTAGAAAATATTTCTATTGCATATCAGTTCCACGAAAAATTCAATAATTGCTTATTATTTTCTTTAAAGTGAAAACATAAGGAACTAATGCTAAATTGAATATTTAGGGACTAATACATAAAGAAAATATTTAGATTTGATATAATGTCAAATTCACATGATTCTATAACAAAATTAATTTGACTTTCAGGCTGGAGATGACGATAATTGACCCGTTGCCAGTGACAAGATGTGAGGTTTGAATTTTTTTGGGAATTTTATACACTAAACAGTATTTATTTGCAAGAATACTTTATGTTATTTGTACTCAGTATTCTTTGTATATTTGTTGTAAATAAATGATTCCTGAATGTGTGCATTGGATTGTTGGATCGTATTATTGGATTGGATTGTTGAAACAGTTTATTGGATTGTTGGATGCATATTATTGGATTGGATTGGATTGTTGGATGCGTATTATTGGATTGGATTGGAATATGGTTGGATGTGTATTACATTTTGTTTCGATTGTATATATATATTGATTTGTATATCAGGTAAATGTAAAATGCGGAATAAACCACATTTCACATATTTTTTGGAAATAATAGCAACCTAGGCGGAAAAACCGTCTAGGTTGATCAACCTAGACGGTTTTTCCGTCTAGGTTGTACCTAGACGGAAAACCGTCTAGGTTCATCAACCTAGACGGTATTTCGTCTAGATTGTAAACTAGGCGAATTTCCGTCTAGGTTGTAACCTAGACGGAAAACCGTCTAGGTTAGTCATTCTAGACGGTTTTTCGTCTAGGTTGTAACCTAGACGGAAAAATAAACCGTCTAGGTTGATTTCCGTCTCGTTTGATCAACCTAGACGGAATTTCCGTCTAGATTGACGCAATCTAGACGGAAATATTCTAAACGGAATTTTCTAGACGGAATTCCGTCTAGTTTGGTCAAACTAGACGGAAATGTGACCAAACTAGACGGTTTTTTCCGTCTAGATTGATCAATTTTCTACTAGTGGTTGTTTGGTGTCGGCCTCAACAATCACGAACGTGCTTCACACACATGTCCTTAGAAGTTGTCCCCCACCCTTGCGATGTCGATGGAAGGGAGTTCTTCTGCCTGCAGCAAACTCGCCAGTACTCTCTCGAGCACCACCTTGCGCACTTTGGAAGCCCTCATGGTTGCAAGGTTGCCTGTCCAAAGAATCACAAAATGTGAGATGTTGGAGGCAAGCAATCTAGGTGGTGTATCAATCTCTTGGAAGACGAGGTGCTTTCTTGCTCTCCAAATGCACCAGCATACAGCGGGAAATAGAACTGACCACGACAGCCTATCTTCCTTGTTCCCTAGGAATGATCCCTTACCTTCCAAAGCAGTATCGAAGTCATACAGAAGAGGTGATGTATGTAGAAATGGGATAAAGAAAACCCAGACCTGATGGGTGTAAGGGCAATTGAAGAAGATGTGATCGTTACTTTCTGGGACATTTTTACAGAAAGAGCACGCAATCTCACCTATCCATCGTTTGTTACTAAGATTCACCTTGGTGTTGAGCTTCTTGTTGCTAAGGATCCATAGAAAAACTTGGACTTTGAGAGGTAAGGGTGATTTCCAAATAAAATTGAAGCTACTGAATAGTTGCCCCGTATCATTAATGATCGAGTAAGCTGATTTAACTGAGAATGTGCCTGAGGAATGGAAAGGCCACCTAGCTATGTCTGCAGTGGTGTAGGATGGTTGAATGTGAAGGTTAGAGAGATAGTCCTTCAGGGCCTAAACTTCTAAAATTTGGGATGTGGTAATAGGTCTTCTAATAAGTGGTCTCCACCTCCACTCATTGTTGAGGAAGAGCCCTTGGGATCTAACACAAACGTTAGATGAAAGAGAGAGATTATATGCCTTGGGGAACAGAGAGGCAATAGTGTTATGGCCAGCCCATTTGTCCTCCCAAAATCTGATCTAATCTCCTTTCCCTAGCTACTAATGAACTAAACTTCTAAGAGCATGGCTGCAATTGGATACATCTTTCTAAAATCTGGAAGCTGATTGTCTAGGTGGTGTGCAACTAGGGTTTGGAAGGTTATAAGAGTACAATGAGGTGATGACTTTACCCAGAAATGAGTTATTGTTCAAAACCATCCACATCCATTTGGATATGAGGGCTTGATTGAAATCAGAGAGATTGAGAATGCCCAAACCCTCTCTTTTTTAGGTTTACAAATGAGACTCCATTTGACTAGGGCCTTATAGGAAGAGGACTGATTTGTACCCCCCCCAAAGAAAGTTCCTTATGATCCTATCAATTGCCAGGATAATCCATGAGGGGCGTTTAAAGAAAGACATGTAATATAAGGGGAGGGAGGTGAGAGCAGAGTTAATTAGGGTTAGCCTTCCTCCAATGGATAGGTGCCTACTTTTCCACATGGATGTTCTCTTATTCATTTTGTCTAACAGTGGCTGCCAGTCTTGCTTGTTGAGGGTTCGTTTTTTCAATGGGATACCTAGGTAAGTGAAAGGAGGTGAAATTAGGGTGCAGTTCAGAATGTTTGCTAACCTGACACCCTTGGTAGAGGACTTATCAAAGTAAGAGAGGGTAGTTTTGGCAAAGTTGATGCCAAGGCCAGAAATGCCCTCAAACATGTAGAGGATGGATTTAAGGGTTATGAGGTCAGTGGTGGTAGCTCTACACATAATAATCGTATCATCAGCATATTGCAAGGAGCAAATGAAGTTGAGATCACCTTTGAGGTGGAGTTCAGATAGATCCCCACTGCCCACACTAGCTGAAAGCATTCTGTTGAGGACATCAATAGCTAGGATAAACAACATGGTGTGGAGAATCTCATGTGCAATTGCGCATGAGTCCAATGTTGATTTACCCTTTTGAAAAGTAGATTGGGTAGGGTGCACCAGAGAGGATAGGAAAGGAGAGAGTCTGTTGGCCAATACCTTGATAAAAATTTTGAAAAGTCCATTAAGGAGGCTAATGAGTCTGAAATCTTGGGCTTTACATGCACCCTCCATCTTGGGGATGAGAGTGATGTGGGAGAAATTGATGTTATGGAGGGTGGTGGAGTTGGAGTGGAGACTGTGAAACACAGAGAAGATGTCTTCTTTGATTGTTTCCCAGAATTCTTGATAAAAGAGAATTGAGAAGCCATCAGGGTCAGGACATTTGTCAGGATTTAGCCCGATAACAGCGGCTCTAATTTCCTCTGTGGAGAAAAGTCTATCAAGATCCTGAAGACCTTGGACCTGGTTAGGGTAGAGGTAGGACCAATCCACATAAGAGTTTGGTTGGATGTTGGCAGAGAAGAGAGTTTTGAAGAAGTTAAGGAAGCAAGTTTGTTTTTCTCCTTCATCTGTGACAATCTGATCACTATGAATGATGCTAGAAATAAAATTTTTTCTCCTATTGAAGGAAGCTGATTTGTGGAAAAAGGAGGTGTTGTTGTCACCTTCCTTAAGCCAAACAATTCTGGATCTCTGGCACCAGAGGATCTCCTCCTGTTTGGCAATCTTAGCCAGATTGGCCCTAAGATCAATTCTAGAGGAGGATTCAACAATGGAGAGGATCCTAGAGTCTTGGACGTCATCTAAGTCTTTAAGAGAGGATATGATCTTACTCTTTGAATTTTGGATAGAGCCAAAAATATGTTTTTTCCACCACTTAAGTCTCTTCTTAAGAAGGCTGAGTTTAAATTTGAAAGCTTGGACAGGATTATCATGGCAGTGAAAGGAGGACCAACAAGAGATGATGAAGTTCCTGAAGGAGGGGTGAGACATCCAAACTTTTTTAAATCTGAAAGATGGTTTGGGAAGGGGGGCTCTAGAGTCCAAAATAATTGGTGAGTGGTCAGAGCATGAGGCTGGAAGGGCATATTGGACAAGAGTGGGGAGGTGGTTGTTAAAAACTCCATTGATAAGAAATCTATCTAGTCTAGCAAGACTGGGGTCAACTCTCATGTTGGACTAGGTGAATTGCCTACCACTAAGTGGTAGGTCCATGAGGGAGAGTGAGTCAACTAAAGTTTTGAAGGAATTCATGTCCCTAATTGAACTTGATCTACCCTTCCTTTCCTTAATGTTAAGTGTCACATTAAAATCCCCAAACAGGACTCATGGCAACGGAAAAGAGGAGTGAATACGATTTATTTTCCACCACATAACCTCTCTCTCCTCTCTATCACAAGGACCATAGATAGTGGTAGCAACAAATTTCCATTTGGTGATATTATGAACAAGAACGGTAGAAATACAGAATATGCCAATATATGAGTCTACACATTCATGAACAGAGTTGTTCCACCCTAGTAGCACACCACCTCTAGATTCATCAGCATCTAAATTAAGCCAAGAATTGATCCTATTGCCACCCATGGCTCTAAGAGTCCTAGATTTAGCTGAGTTTAATTTGGATTCCTGGATCCCCACTATGTCTATCCAAGAAAAGCAGATACAATCTTTAACTAACCTTCTCTTGATGGGGCGATTCAGCCCTCTAACATTCCAAGAGCCAATCTTCATGGTGGTAGGTAAAAATAAACAACCACAAGATAAACTACCTCCAAGGATCGTCCTAGATTGCTAGGAGATCAACTTGGCCCTGTCAGAGTCTAGGGTTCTGAAGTTCCTAATAGCCTCTATAGATAGAGGTTCTAGGATACCACAGTTGACAGAAATAGTGGAGAGAGATTCTACTGATAAAGCATTAATAGGCAAAATGGGGGTGGGGGAAGATAAGGACTGACCCTTTTCTGCCTGTGAGCTGGGAACCTTGCTAGATCCCGCCATGAATCTGTGGTCTGGTTTGTGGGAGAGGGATAGAGGTGCCCTGTGTCGTCTTCTTAGCCTGCGTGGTCTCTCAAAGCTAGGGGGTTGAACAGAGGAGGAGAGGGTGTCAGTGGACATCTTGCCTGATTCAGCTGGAGAAGGAATGGGGCTACTCTAGGAGGAGGAGGAGTTGAGGAGACCCATCCCCCTGCTAGGTCCGGCCTGAGGGTCCAGCTTGAGTTGGGAGGAAAAAGTGTCCCATAACTCTTTAGGGATAAGGACACTTTTCCCCCCTATAATGTTCACCATGTGAGGGTAGTTGGGAAGTGGGTTGTTTTTGAGAAGAATCTGAGGATGAGCTGGAAGGGCCGACTCCACTTTGCTGGTCTCCTTTCCCTCCGAATTTGAATCTAGTCCAATTACTTTTTTGCCCTTAGTGTCAGTCGCTGCTTGAGAGTCCACCAGAGGTTGTTCTGGCCGGTGTCGGCAGCGGACGGCAAACTTCTGATTCCCAATCGAGGGCTAGTCCCATTAGGTCTTTCCAGGAGTACTGGGTGGTGGAGTCCCCCTCCTGCAAAAGGAAGTTTGTTCCTCTCTTTGTTTTCAGGGCCTCTTCTGAAATGGGTTTCCCATGGAATTCGATGGTCACCTTCCCCTCTAGGAGCCACCCATTAACTGAGGAGATATATTGAAATGGAATGACTTTGGAGATGTCTTTGCGACTTTTGGTCTTGACCAGAACTTTGCAGGCATCAATTTCTTCCATGTACATGATGCTACGAGAACATGCATACACCTCCCCCCAATCTTTTAGAAGCTCTGTGATGAAATCTCCATCCCAAAGGTGAAGGGGGAGGCCTGAGAGCTTGATCCAGAAGATATCTGGTTTGGGGAGGGCTTGGAGACCTTTGGTCTCTGTCCATCGGCCAAAAGTACTATCGAAAGATCCCATGTCTATGAATCCCATGAGCACTACTTGGTCTTGGAGCTCTGGGGAAGGAAATTTTATAAGGAACTCTTGCTCTTTTGATCTTAGGATCTAGAAATCCCAAGCTTTGATTTTGAATCTGTACTCTAGCATTTCTTTGAGCTCTGCGATGGTGGGCGAGCCCATCCTTAGGGTGAGGATCCCAAGAGAGGAAAGCTTCAAAATTTTATCTTTGACTGAGGATGAAGTGGGGATAATGCGGATGGGGGTTGTGAGAGCAGATGATGGCTGGTATAGGGTTAGTAGGGCAAGCCCTCGAGGTGTGCCCCAGCTTCTTGCATTTGAAGCACTTGATAGAGTGGAGGTTGCAATTTCTCGCCATGTGATGGAGATCTCCACAAAGAAAGCACCTTTTTGGCTTTGCGGGTGGAGGAACTGGAGGAGCGACCTTTGGCTTGGAAGATCTCTTCTTGTAAACCACTTTGGTCTAACCTTGGTTGAAGATGAGGTCTTGGGGAAGAATGCCCTTTCTCGTGGATGTGAGGAGCTTTGAAGAGGTCGTGAAGGAGGTGAAGGTTTAGGGCTGGTGAGGCTGATGATGGGGAGTTAGGGTTTCTGAGAGGGAATGAAGCGAAAGGGACTGGAGAAGTGGCGGTAGTGGCAACGAAAGGGGAGAAAACTTTTTGGAACTGAAACGTCTGATGTGACGGTTCAGTCCTATGTGGCGGTTGAGGGGGCAAAGAGGATAACAGGGGTTTATGAATGGAGATATCTCCATTAATGAACTTCACCTGCCTTCTGGGGGAGCTCTCCGCCAATCCGCGTCGCCCAAGTCGCCTCCTGGTCGCCACCACCATCACACTCTTTATCTTTTATGATGAAGCATCTATGTTGAGATAACAAATATGGGTATCCTCATTGCTTTTAGTTACGTCTAAATATCAAAATTTCTTAACATTTGAGGTACTTTAATTATAGGGAGAATGTAAAGTATACCACTTTATGGCCTTATAATAAATTAGCAAATGATAAGTTTGCATAAATATGAAATTATAAATCTTATCGCAACTTTATAGTTTTGATGCAGTGAAAGTGAAAGGGAGATTGAATTTGTCCACTTCATATTTCTGTTCTCTTCTCTACAAAGTAAATTCTTCAAAATGGAAACTCTGTCAATTTGTACACATTTATACTCTTACGTGATTAGAGCAATGACGAAGTAATTTTTATATATTGATAGTATAGTGCATGCGTTGCATGTGAACCTCGTGAACATACATTTATTTATGTTTTGATGTTTTATGTAAGAAATTTGTTTTGAATGTAATTTGATAATTTATTTATAATTTTCTAATGATTAAAATCCTAGAGTAAATATTTTTTATGTGGTTCATTTTGAAGTTATAGGTGTTAATTTAGAAGTTTATGAAGTTTTAGGGTTCTTTATACAATTATTAATTTGTGAAATTTAAGTTTTGAGAATTTTTGATGTTTTTATTAATCGTGTTACTTTTGTAAAACTTTTGGATTATCTGAAAGTCGTAATTCTATTTAAAAACCTAAAAGATGTAATCCAATTTATTTTATAATTGAAGATGATGTATGGAATTTAGAAATTTGACATGGGCTTTACATGAAAATTAGCAATATAATTGTACCATTAGGAATAGTAAATAAAATACTTGCAAATTGACTAATATGCAATTTTTTAGTCTCTAATAAGTTTTGGTAGATATTTCTTTAAAATATGCAATTTGTGGAAGTATTTTGGGTTTTTGTAAGTTCGTTGGGCTAAATATGCAGTTTCTAGAAGCCTTTGGGTATTTTACAACTTTTATAAGTTATGTGGATCTTTCTGCAAAATATTCAATTTAGTAAGGTTCTTACAAACTTACAAAAGGAAAATACGTTTGAATTTTTGGGTACTTTTTTTTCCTGTTTTGATTTTTAAAATAAAATACGTACACATTTTAATGCTTGGCTATTTCTAGAAACCTTTTGGGTATTTCAGTTAAATTTGTAACTGCTATAGACTTTTCTGTAAAATTTGAATTTTAGGAAGCTTTTTGGGGTTTTGAAAGTTCTACAGCCTAGGACAACCAGCCTAGGACAACTTTTCTATATAAATCGCAAAGGGTTTTTAGATATTAGTCCCTCAAATCTTCAATAGTTCCATTTGCACAACCTAAAAGGTATAATTCTTTTTTTTTTCTAATAATTTAAGAAGATATAAAGATTTTGAAAACTTTTTTTTGGGGAGGGTTGGTGTATATGCAAATTCGTAATATGGTTGTACCATTAAGAGGAATAAATAAAATACTTACATATTTTGGACTAATATGTGAATTATTTTAAGTTTGTTGTAAGTTTTGGACATTTCATTAAAGTATGCAATTTCTGGATTTTTTGCTTTTTATAGTTCGGTTGACTTTCTTTAAAATATGCAATTTCTGAAGCCTTTTGGATATTTCTGTAAATTTTATAAATTTTATGGACTTTTCTGCAAAATTTATAATTTATTGAAATTCCCCGAACTTATAAAAGCCCAAAATACTTCTGATTTTCTTGATACTCATATCAATTTCACATTTCATCACATTTAATTTTTCAAATAAAATACTTACAAAATTTGATGCTAGGCAATTTTTAGAAGCCTCTTCGAAATTTGTAAGTTCTGCAGATTCTTTTGCAAAATATATAATTTTAGAAAGTATTTTGGGTATTTCTGTAAATTTTATAGATTCTAAAACTTTTTGATGTAAATTTCCAGAGGTACGTCACAAAGACGAAGCATGATTGCTTTTTGACAATTGCTTTCCTATGAAGCATTATCCTCATGAGGGAAAAAAAAAAAACATTGGTTAATAAAGTTTTGATGATTGAAGAGGACATCATCTGACACATGCCTAAAACTTAGAACAATTTATTCAACAATAGCTTTACCAAATTAGATTCCAAATATGTAAATATATTAGGGGGTGTTTGGTTCACCCTTTTTATAGATTTGGAGCAGAAATTGGATCTGACAGGGGCAAAACTGTAAATAACAGATTCTGGTGGCATCCTAAAACTGAGTTTGGTTCAAAATTTTTTTATAGATTTTGATATCTATAAAGTTGATAAAGTGGTGGTTTTTTGTAGATTTCAACATCCTATGGGTTTGGGTGGATTTTGGTTAGAAAGTGACACACTTTTATTATTTTAGAATAAAAAAACCCAAACTCCATAAAAATTTTCTATAAAGTTGGATTACAAACCAAACAAAACAAAGGAATAGGAATTGGAGGGGTTCTATAAAGTGGGATTCTATAATTTCATGTTATGAAACAAACATAGAAAGGTAAAAAAATGGGAGTCCCAAAAATTCTATGACGTCAAAAAATTATCCTACAAATTTTTATAGATTAGGTAGGAATCCATAAAAAAAAATGAGATTCCTAATCCTATTCCTAACCACTAGTGAACCAAACACCCCCTTAGCAAAATTGCATGAAGCCGTGAGGCGCTATGTATCCAATGCATCAACATGATAATATAATCAACTACAATTCAAATTAAACAAAAAATTTCTAGTTCCTTCTCCTTTTTATATATATATATATATATATATATATATATATATATATATATATATATATATATATATATATATATATATATATATATGATTCCTCCTAATATCCATCAAAATTTGGCAACGCAATATTTCATTTTTTCTTCAAAAAACATATCCATGTAAATCCCAATATACGAAGATTTTAGTGGTTTCAAGAAGTTCTCACAAATAGTTGTCTGAAGATTTAAACCATTTGATATGAAGTTGCCAATGCTCGACCAGCTGAACCATTGAATCGAAGAGAGATGAGGTGAATGATGCCGTTGTGATCCCAACTGCTCCATCTTGATGTGGTGGAGGGAATTTCTCGCTCTTGCTTGTTACATTTATATTAGCTATTATCCTTCGTCTTTGTATTATAGAACCAAATAGAATTAGTGAACTTGAGTAGTACTAACATAGAAAACACATATCTTTATCTGAACCCACCATATATTACCACTTGGATTTGTCAAAAAAAAAAGAAAAGAAAAGGAAAATAGAAAATAGAAAAAGAAAATGCCAAGCCTTTAAATAAAAAACTTTTTTTTACCAATTTCTCACATTTAATCTCCCTTTTCTCTAACTCCACATCTGTCTTAGCTTCTTACTCAAGTTGTGCTACATAGTCACGGTAACATGTGCATTTATAAGAGGGATATTGGGGAATTAAAAGTTGTTGATGGAGTTTAATGGGTAGAATTAAGGGAATAGAGAGATTATGGGTTGGTGATTAAATAGAGAATTGGTAGGTAATAACTAAATAGAGAGGTTTTGAGGAGATTATGAGTGAGTAATTATCATTATTATTTTATTCTTCCTCTTCATTAATTTTGAGTATGTATGTATGTATTCTATCATGAAGAGATCCAAAATTACATGGATGTCCATAGCAATATAAAGAGTAATTTTACAACTGCACATATAAATTGAGGACATTATCTGAAGAAATGTTAACATGCAACACACTTTTATAATAGTATTAGATTAGATTAGGAAGTAACAAAACTAACAACTGTATATCAATCATTATTGTAGTATTATTGATCTTGGGTGAGAAGATATTTAATATGACATTAACAAGTAAGTTACTTGATCAAAATTCTCTTCACAATCAGACCAAAGGATACATTTTCAATATTTAACAAACCAACTAAAACCATCAATATCAATCACTAACCTTCCAATCATTTCTCCTAGAATTTAAGCATTCAAATATCAAACATTAATCAAGAATACTAGTCAATGATAGAAGCCTAATCTTTCATTATCATAGATGTAATCTCTCTTGGTCTTAGTGTTAGCCACGTCAATGACATCATTGGCAAACTAAACTAATTACGTTTGCAATTAATTAAGACAAAACTACTTTGATTCCTTACTAATGAGAACAAAGTTTTGGTTGGCACTAGTAGGAAAAGGGGCTTAAAGAGAATGAAAATGCAACCCTCGGAAATAATTAATTAATGTTAAGCCAATGGATTAAGGCCAAATGTTCGTCTAAGCATTCTAGAATAGCATCCCTTTGTCTTCAGTGTACTCAATAAAGGAGACCAGTTGGCTAAAAGCCAAACAAAGAGGAAACCACCTTCTCCTTATGCCACGTGTCCTAGATTTGGAAAAGTTTTAGATTATTCTACTCCTTAATAATCCAATATCCACAATTGTGCAAGTTTCTAAGCTTTATTTTACCCAAAATTCAAGAAACTAAGTATGAGATAATATATCATATATTGATTTTCATTTACTTTCTTTGAATTTTCTATCTAAAATCAATGAAAGTGAGCATCTTAGTTTTCTATATATCGCATAGATTTTGCATCGGCCAATTGTCCGAATTTAAAACACTCAACACTATATGCAACCATAGAGATAAATTGATTTTAGATTTTCTTACACAATGATTTTTATAAATGTATTAGTATAATGGAAACAAAATTGTTAAAGCGCTTCATTATCAATTATCATTATGTTTAGATAAATAAGTCACGAAATGCAAGTATTTTTCCTATACATTTATGATGGTTTTAAACTGATATAAAACTGTATAAGATTTATCGGTTGACGTTGTACTTTTTTATCTAAAACAAAACAAAACAAAACAAAATCATTAAGTTTAGGACAAGAATTTCCAAAAACCCAAATTCTTTAGATTTATAATTGGGCGAATTTCAGATCCTATTTGAGTCAGTTGACAACTTTACCCCTGTAGAGGATAGGAGAAGGGATTCAAAGGGAGAAAAGGATGGTGGGTTATTTCGTCAAAGCGTAGACCCGTGTTTCACGGGGGAGTAATCTTTATATTATTGCATCATTTGACCCCAAACATTAGTTTGGTGAGATAGTTAATTATGTTTTAACCTTTTTTAATCAACTTTTTGACCCCTATCCAATGTATATAAAATATTTTAGTTGGTTCCTTAATGACCTTGCTAATATCAAGGATTTGTGAGATGTGCTTGACTCCAACTAAAAGTATAATTATTTCCATAACAATGCGTATAAAAAGAATTAGTTGTCTATTCATTGTATTGAATTTTTCCTAATAAAAATAATTACGCATTTTTGTGTAAACTTTTGATAGTTTGTAATATTTTTGTCAAATTATCCATACAATTTGGATAGATCAGGAAAAATTGTTTAATTTACCCAAAAATATATAATTCTTCCCAATTTTTCGACCAACTCTGGTCTTCATTTTTCTTGGTGAATACATCTTTTTTTATAAGACGATACAAAATCGTTTTGTATAATAGTCCCACATCGAAGGCGTACATAACTTGAGCTCGTACAAAGAGCTCCGCACGTGAGATGCAGCCGCCAAAGCAACCCCGAAAGCGACCCCCACCATTCCCTCCACCAAACCAAATTTCAAACTTCATCCTTTTCCCAATAACCCCCTGACGAGATTTAAAACTCAACAAATCAACCCCTTACCTCTCAAAATTAATGCAGCAGCCCACCATAATTTGTGCTCTTTGCACCAACTTTCGCCTTGGTTTTGTTCCTTCTCTGTGTTTGTCTCAAAAATCCATGACCATTCACATTTGCTTTAGTAAAGGAGGTGTTTCTTTAATGGGGTTTTGTTGTTGCGTCACTAGGCAAGGGCTATGATATATAAGCTCATTATTTTAATGGCTTTAATTTCACTGCTCATGAAAGAAAAAACTGTGGGCCCCCCTGCCCCTTTCCTCATAAAACCCTGTTCTCATATCAAATGGAGGAAGAGGAATCATAAGCAAAAGCAATGAAAATATATGGCACTTATAGTCGCAAACATATAGGATAATTGTGGATATTTGCATATGTATTCGACAGAATATGGATACCGATGTCAAATACCTATATCTGATAGATACAAATGTGAACAAGGATACTAATATCAAGGATTAAATATTTTTATTTATTTATTAGACATAGATACAGTTATGGTATGGAGATACCTCGATCATGTGAGAAATCACTGTGGTCTTATATCAGTGTATCTGAAGCCGATTTTGATGATCCAATGGTCTAACTCTATGGGCTTTAATTAATTTGAGCAATTTTATTTTGTTGAGACAATTTTGGCATCATACAGTTTATTTATACTCGAGCTATCTGTTTCTCGCATATCTGATATGTATTAATGTTTATTTTGCTTCCATCCGATCGATATCCTTTTCTGGTTTTCGCGTAAATGAGTATAGGTTTTATTTTATTGAACTATATTTATACTCGTATCCCTATCCGTGATTAGTAGACAAATATGCATATAATGAATAACATATGCAATAGCTCTTGGTCAGAGCTACAATAGGAAGATGGTGAGCTTATTTTTGAGAGTGACAACCACAATGGTACTCAGTTTTCACACACTTAGTTTCAAATATGCTCCTAAGGTCCTCATAGAGACTCCCACATGTCAATCTCTGGTCTATGCTCAAGTCCAAATCCGAGAGGTAGATGGTGCAGAAGATCACAACAGTGGCTGGATTGAGATATTCTTCCCCTAAAATCACAAACGTTGATTTAACGCTCAACGGTGATTGGGGCTCCGATGTGGCGATATAGCGTTAGTGGAAGTGAAAAAGCTAGTGATATTGACGTATGAGGTGGAATTCTATGCAAAAAGATGCTCAAAAGAAAAGGAAAAAAATATGAGGACTTCTGAACCTTTGAGGACTTGAGTTCTTAAGGGTTGTCTAGGTGCGCTTCATGGAATATTTTGAATATGCTTGAAAACTACAAAAGTTGTAAACTCTCTACTGTTAAGTATTTGTGTTTGTAATGTGAAATTAGCTCTAAATTTCATAGGACTAGTGCCAAATAGACGGAGCATGACGTGTTGTTTATGCTAGGGTGCCTACCATGTAGCTAGTCATTTTTCTCACTCACCTAGATTTTCATTCTTCGGTCAATCAATTGTTCAAATATTTTTTCTTTGTATTGTCTACTCATGTGCATTGAGGGAGGAAACTAAAGGTGACCCTTGAATAGTTTGAAAACTATATATGGTGAGAAATATCTTGAGAGTTGCTAGAGATGAAGGTGAAGTGTGTGGATAGGGCAAGGTGATGGCTATGTTGTGGCTTATCTATTTATCAATGAGGATAAGAAAAGGTTATGGGACCCTTGTTGATTATTTTGGATTGCATCAACTCCTCCAATTTGCATTGGATGACTTGTCATCCAATTTTTTATAAGAGTAATGATGTTCAAGTTCTATTGGAGGAAAAACATCCCATTTTAGTACTTTTATATATATAAAGAAATAACCATGATAAGTAATATTGCCAATAGAATTATCAGAGAACGTGGAGAGTGAGAATTGACAACCATGTAATGTGACAACAAAATGAAAGCTGGATGGCTAGATTTTGCGAGTTTAATTTAGATGAAAAGGGGAGCTTCTTTATTTGAGTTAAGTCTACCTGTGCACCATATTGGAAGTTTAATTAGGTTTTTCAAAATATTATTTTACATGAAATGGAAATGAAATGAATTTGATTACAGGAAAATTTGAAAACTCAGAAATGAGCGGTACATAGATTTTTCACATGATAAAATGATACAGTAGCTTTGGACGATGCGGATTTATCTACCTGCAGGGCAAAATCCGATGAGATCTTGCCTTCCTTTATTCTCGCAGGCAAGAGATGCATCTTCATGGCCTTCATAGATGAAATCATGCAATGCCTGAGAAAAAAAAAATCAAGAATGCAATTTGTAATCAATCACCCAAAAATACAACCTTTCTCAACCAAATATAAAAAGCAATATACCATGAATGATGCATGTTTTGATGTAAATTCTTTTAATTAGAATTGCAAGTGAAAATACAATGCAAAAATAGCTAAGGGTTGAGAAGATTGAGCCACCATAAAAGCAATACATGTGTAAGGTAGAGTGTTTGTTTCACAATTTATTGCATATAGTAATCTGCAAGAGTAATAAGCGCAAACCATAAAATTGAAGATACAGAAAAACTAGAACTATGACCTCTCGACTCTCACTATATACGACACATAAATCAGTATAATAAGCTAAAAGCACACATGCAAAATCTGAAAAATAACAACAATAATGATAACATTATTGTGATTAAAGTTACTAAGTTTTGACAAACTGATAAGTGTTTAATTACCGAGAATAAGTTCTTATTATCAAACTGAACTCGAAAGTGTTGGAGTAACAGTTAGTGAAAAACTACGCAATAAAGGAGATAAATACTTAACAGTTTGGTAAGTGAATTGTCTATGAAGTTTACAGATGGAAAGTTTACTTGCACCATTTATATGTCGTCTGGAAACCCAGAACTTATACATATTTCATAGAGAAACATAATCTTGCCAACATTGAGTCTGTATTGAATGATTCTGCTTAAATGACCTAATTAACTGAAATAACCCTATTAATAAGTCGTACGATTTCGTGTTAAAACTGTCAGGGACAAACAACTAAAAGATAATACAGCAGAAACATGTCTGAATTGCTCGGGGCGGTTAGAATGTAGATGTGCATGTATGCAATTTCATGTATTCATGTACTCAAATAACATACAAATATGTGATGAAAAACGGTCGAAGTGGCAGTTAAAGTTTAACATTAGAAAGGGTTTACACAAAAGTACCTCATATACTATAACAAATTTATCATTTATCGAGTCTTCATTTAAGCTCCAAGATAATCAGTTAAAACATCTGTCACCATGCAGATGAACTGCCCAAAAAATAAAAATGAAAACAGAAACAGGATGTAAGTCTACCAGAAAGCAATATATTCATAATTAACTAGTTAACAGTGCTCAAAATGTCGATAACTGTATATATCTTGTGCATTGCTCGAGTCCATACAGGCCTTGGCTAATAGCTTTGTGAATTGACTTACACAATAATACAACTCATCAATATTTACACAAACAAACAGCGGTCTGCCCAGTTCTATTTACTTTCATTCGAAAGAAAAATCCCAAATCTACAATGTTTCTCTTTGATTTCCACTAAGAGAATATGGGGTAAAGTTCGTAGTGAAATGTTATTGTAAGCTGAGGCCTTCCAATAAGAAAAAGAATAGACTGTACTGGTAATGGAAAAGCCCGATTCCATTCACAACAACAAACAAGGGTGAAATTATGATTGTATAAAGGGATATTTTTCTATCAATGATCAAATCAATACCAACAGCATTTATAGGTTTTAGCAGGATCGATATATATGCTTATAATGCAATACAATATTATGGTTGGTAGGTATCGGTACCGATCAGTATTGTGAATCTTGAGCAGTCCTCTTTCAGTAAGATTCAGCGGAGTAACATGACATCTATCAAGCAAACCTTCACCAAAAAATTCTAATTTAAAGATATATACATTTTACAGACACACATTACATGGAATCCAGGGCACATGTAACCATATTCCTATGCAGCAGTTCTTTTTTTTTTTTTTCCCGGAGAAAAAGGATGATGGGTTCAAATAAACTCCCCAGCCATGCCTACTATTGCCCAAAAGCGGTTTGTTAGAACAAGTGCATAATAAAGCGGAAATAATAGTAAAGAACAAGCATGAGAATAAACGACAAGCAATCGCAAACACAGAGATTTATGTGGTTCACCTAATTTGGGCTACATCCATGACAGAGACATCGGAGAAATTCCACTATCAAAAAAGAAAGAAGTACAAAACATGACAATAGCCTAAACCCTCAAACTTTCCTTATCAAACTCTCCTATTCTCATAATCCATCCTAAATGTAAACTCTCTCTATTTTAATATATATGAGAGCACAATGGATCAGGAAAGAGGTATCCAAAACTTGGTAGAAGTTGGAGATCAAAAGAAAAACGAACGGCTGAGATTAAATTATCAAAAACTGCAATCAGCGTCGTAACCATCGGTGGTCAAACACGACCATCGATGATCTCCTGCAGTCCATTGATGCTTCCCTATAATCCATCGATGGTTCCAAATCCTGTTTCTATTTTTCTCTGATTGTTCACTGTAACCCATCGATGATCGAAGTGACCATCGATGGTCTCCTCTTGACTATCGATGATCCATTGGCTGAATTGAATAATCAGAGGGTTTTGAGGCATAATTTCAACACGGTTGTTTTCAAAAGAGCAACTAACGCCCCCAACTCCAAAGGGATAGCTACCAAAAGTTTTCACCAAAATACTACCAAAACAACCAACATATACACCTCGTTATCACAAAAAAACCCTTAAAAAAAAGAAAAAGATCTCTCTGGACTAGGCATAAACTTTGCTAAAACAGATCTCTACTACTTTGGCAAATCACCTACCAAAGGGGCTGCACTTGCCAACATTCTCAACTGCTCTCAATCCTTCCCTCCTTTCAAATACCTAGGCATTCCTTTGAAAAAGGGATCGCTACTCAAAACAGACTGGCAACCCATCCTTGATAAATTCTCCAAGAGGTTATCTTTATGGAAAAGTAAACTACTATCCATTGGAGGGCGTTTGACTCTTATTAACTCGGTCCTTACCTCTTTACCTCTTTACTTTCTGTCTTTTTTCAAGTTACCTAAATGGCTCATAAAGGCTATTGATAAAATTAGGAGGAATTTCTTGTGGGGTGGGTCAGATAAATCTTTAGCATGCAAATCTCTTGTTCACTGGAGTGCAGTTTGCAAATCTAAGAAGGAAGGGGGGCTAGGTATTATCAATCTCTCAGATTTCGACTTGTCTCATATGTCCAAATGGATGTGGAAAGTGCTTTATGATGAGTCTTTGTTAAGCAAAGTTCTTAATTCCATCTATTCCTCATTTCCTCCTAACCCTAGTTGCGCACCACCAAGTTTCTCAGCATCTAAATTCTGGAATGATGTTTATTCTAGCAGTCTAGCGTTTAGAAGTTTGGTTCAATGGAAATTAGGTGAGGGAACTTGTATTCGGTTTTGGGAAGACAAGTGGACTGGCCACAATACCCTGGCATCTCTATTCCCTCTGGCTTTTAAACTTGCCTTATCAGTAAATGTAAGTGTTAGATCCCAAGGATATGTTCATCATGGACAATGGCAGTGGCACGCCTTGATTAGAAGACCAATCTCCCCTCAAGAGAAAGAAGAAGTTCATGGCTTATATCAATTACTCTCACCTCTTAACCTTTGCACAAACAGTGGACAAGATGAGGTTTGGTGGCCTTACCACAAGTCTAGAATTTTTACAGTTAAATCCCTTTACAGCATTCTTAATGCCAGTGGTCTAGTCTTTAGAGGGTTCCACACGATCTGGAAATCTCCTACTCATCTGAAAGTTAAAGTGTTCTTCTGGTTATTGATGAAGAGAAAGTTAAACACTAAACTCAACCTAGCAAACAAGGGTTGGACTGGGGATATTCTTGATCCCTTATGCAATTTGGAGCCTGAAAGTCATGAACATCATTTCTTACAATGCAAGTTTACAAGGGATGTTTGGTGTTTCTTTCTGCATTTACTCAAAATTGCTAATCTTCCATATGATTTTAGATAGCTTGTAGATTCCATGGGAACTTTCCTACAGGACAGAGGCAGTAAAGATTTATGGCTAATTGTTCTTCCATCAATACGTTGGTGCTTATGGCGAGCGAGGAACAATTCTATCTTCAATCAATCTATTTTCACTCCAAGGCAATTGACGCCTAACTCTTCATATTTCATCCTTTTATGGACATGGACTCATTCCTCTAAGCGTTCAGATAGGATCAAAGACTTAGTGGATACAAGGGACTTTGCAAAGCTGCTGTTACGAGAGGATTCTTCCGAAGTTGCAGCGGAGGTTGAAGACAACTTTTAACACAAGTGCTTTCTTGCAAAGTTTCAAAAGTTGTTTGTTATCTTTTGGACACTTTGGGTTTGTTTTTTTTCTCAGTTTTTTGGACTTATTTCCCCGATCTATCAAGCAGAATCCCTTGAAATTCCTGCAGCATCATCTTTTGACAAAATCCCAGCAGCAGCTCCATCTTCATTTGATGATATTCTTTTGTGCTTGCTGTTGGAAAGTGACAGTATCTACAGTAAATATCTACCCTTCTGATGAAGTGACCCCATGGGCCACTTCATCGCATCAGAAGTGATATCAGATCAAACACCAGAGCAACAAGTGTTCACCTACAACCAAATCGCCTACAAATGGCCCCCCTCAGTGTTAAGTTGAGATCATCCCAGAATTCCAGTGTCTCCAAATTAAGAGAGAAAAAAAAGAGAGAGAAAAATAGAGAGAATTTCTCATTGTAAAGAGAGATTGTAACTCCTAAAATTTACTCATAGTGGATTCTTCTATTCTTGCCCGTGATTTTTACCCCAAATTTATTTAGGGGTTTTCCACGAAAAATCTGTGTGTTCAACTTTACTATTTCCGCACTACTTTAGTTGCGATCCTGCTTTAGCGGGCCCCGGATTTATCCCAACAAGTGGTATCGAGGCGACTAAGGGTGCGTGTATCGCTTATCATTATGCTCTGTGGTCGCCACTAAAGGTGGATCCTCCACATCAGAAAATAAGCTAGATTATTATTTACCCTATAAAAGGTACTGGGCACTATTCACGAGTAAGGTACTGTTCACAAATACGATACTATTCACAAGTATGGTACTATTTACAAATATGGTTACTGTTCATAAATACAGTACTATTTACGTGAGATAGTAAGGAGTTACTGTTCTTGGTAGAAGCAATGGCGTCAAAGTTTGAGATTGAGAAATTCAACGGGAGTAATTTCTCATTGTGAAAGTTGAAGATAAAGACTATTTTGAGAAAAGATAATTGCCTAGCGGTCATCGGTGAAAGGCCAGCTGACATCACAGATGATAAAAAGTGGAGCGAGATGGGCGGAAATGCTATTGCAAATCTCCATCGGCATTGGCGGATGGAGTCTTTATCAAGTATAGAGGAGAAGACAGCAAAGGAGATCTGGGATACTCTAACAAAGTTATATGAGGCCAAATCCCTGCACAACAAAATCTTCTTAAAAGGAGACTTGACACTCTGAGGATGGCAGAATCTACATCGATGACCGACCACATCAACACCCTAAATACACTATTCTCCCAACTCACAACGTTGGGGCATACAATCGGTGTAAATGAACGTGCAGAGCTTCTACTTCAGAGTCTACCTGACTCGTATGATCAGCTCATCATCAATCTAACAAACAACGTCCTTACGAACAATCTAGTCTTCGATAACGTTGCAGCCGCTATTCTGGAGGAAGAAAATCGGCGCAAAAATAAGGAAGACAGGTATGAAAGTTCGCAATAAGCGGAGGCCTTATCGATGACGAGTGGAAGATCAGCGAACGGCTCCGATGGGAGTCATGCCCATGGTAGATCAAAATTAAGAAGTAAGAAGAATATCAAATGCTACAAGCTGTGGCAAAAGGGGCCGCGTGAAATCGGTGTTGGCACAATAAGAAGAGTGGTGATAAAAGTCTTGAGCCATCAATATCTCAAGGATCGTTATCGGCACATCGACGATGGTGAAATTTTACGATGAAACCACTTTTGATGAAGGCGAAAGAGATTTCTTGATGTCGGCTTCTAGATTCAGACCTCTAGCACTTGATCTCCGGAGAGAATGATTTCACAAATATGAACCTATCTCGGGGATCGTATTCATGGGTAATGATCATGTCTTGGAGATTTACGGTATTGATGCTTGTCAAAATTAAAATGTTTGATGGTACAATCGCACCATTCAAGATGTGCGACATGTGAAGGGCTTGAAGAAGAATCTATTATCTTTAGAACAATTAGATGAGCTCGGATGGAAGACTTATATAGAAAATGGGATCATGAAGATTGTTAGAGAGGCGCTTGTTGTGATAAAAGGAGAAAAAATAGCTGCAAATCTATACATGCTCAAAGGAGAAACCCTGCAGGAAGCTGATTCATGCGTGGTATCAACCAGTCGTGGAGAAGAAGAAATCATGATGTGGCACCGTAAACTAGGCCACATGTCAGAACGAGGCTTGAAGATTCTCTCCGATCAGAAGCTGCTTCCTGGGCTTAATTCGGTAGCTCTTCCATTCTTCGAGCATTGTAGTACAAGTAAGCAGCATCAACTAAAGTTTAACACGTCTAGTTCTAGAAGCAAGGCTATTCTAGAAATAGTTTATTCTAATGTATGGCAAGCACCAGTTATATCCATGGGAGGAGCAAAGTACTTCATGTCCTTTATTGATGATTACTCCAGGAGATGTTGGGTATATCCTATCAAGAAGAAGGCAGATGTGTTCTCAGTCTTTAGAGCCTACAAAGCGCGAGTCGAGCTTGAATCTAACAAGAAGATCAAGTGCTTGAGATCAGATAATGGAGGATAATACATAGACAGTGAATTTCTTGCATTCCGCAAGCAAGAAGGCATCAAAAGACAATTGATGTGCATATACTCCTCAACAAAATGGAGTAGCGGAGCGGATGAACAAAACTTTTAACACAAGTGCTTTCTTGCAAAGTTTCAAAAGTTGTTTGTTATCTTTTGGACACTTTGGGTTTGTTTTTTTTCTCAGTTTTTTGGACTTATTTCCCCGATCTATCAAGCAGAATCCCTTGAAATTCCTGCAGCATCATCTTTTGACAAAATCCCAGCAGCAGCTCCATCTTCATTTGATGATATTCTTTTGTGCTTGCTGTTGGAAAGTGACAGTATCTACAGTAAATATCTACCCTTCTGATGAAGTGACCCCATGGGCCACTTCTATTCTTATAGCGATCTTGTATCAAACAACTAATAACAAGTGTTCACCTACAACCAAATCGCCTACAAATGGCCCCCCTCAGTGTTAAGTTGAGATCATCCCAGAATTCCAGTGTCTCCAAATTAAGAGAGAAAAAAAAGAGAGAGAAAAATAGAGAGAATTTCTCATTGTAAAGAGAGATTGTAACTCCTAAAATTTACTCATAGTGGATTCTTCTATTCTTGCCCGTGATTTTTACCCCAAATTTATTTAGGGGTTTTCCACGAAAAATCTGTGTGTTCAACTTTACTATTTCCGCACTACTTTAGTTGCGATCCTGCTTTAGCGGGCCCCGGATTTATCCCAACAAGTGGTATCAGAGCCTGACTAAGGGTGCGTGTATCTGCTTATCGTATGCTCTGTGGCTGCCACTAAAGGTGGATCCTCCACATCAGAAAATAAGCTAGATTATTATTTACCCTATAAAAGGTACTGGGCACTATTCACGAGTAAGGTACTGTTCACAAATACGATACTATTCACAAGTATGGTACTATTTACAAATATGGTTACTGTTCATAAATACAGTACTATTTACGTGAGATAGTAAGGAGTTACTGTTCTTGGTAGAAGCAATGGCGTCAAAGTTTGAGATTGAGAAATTCAACGGGAGTAATTTCTCATTGTGAAAGTTGAAGATAAAGACTATTTTGAGAAAAGATAATTGCCTAGCGGTCATCGGTGAAAGGCCAGCTGACATCACAGATGATAAAAAGTGGAACGAGATGGACGGAAATGCTATTGCAAATCTCCATCTGGCATTGGCAGATGGAGTGCTGTCAAGTATAGAGGAGAAGACAGCAAAGGAGATCTGGGATACTCTAACAAAGTTATATGAGGCCAAATCCCTGCACAACAAAATCTTCTTAAAAGGAGACTTGACACTCTGAGGATGGCAGAATCTACATCGATGACCGACCACATCAACACCCTAAATACACTATTCTCCCAACTCACAACGTTGGGGCATACAATCGGTGTAAATGAACGTGCAGAGCTTCTACTTCAGAGTCTACCTGACTCGTATGATCAGCTCATCATCAATCTAACAAACAACGTCCTTACGAACAATCTAGTCTTCGATAACGTTGCAGCCGCTATTCTGGAGGAAGAAAATCGGCGCAAAAATAAGGAAGACAGGTATGAAAGTTCGCAATAAGCGGAGGCCTTATCGATGACGAGTGGAAGATCAACGGAACGCGGCTCCAGTGGGAGTCATGCCCATGGTAGATCAAAATTAAGAAGTAAGAAGAATATCAAATGCTACAACTGTGGCAAAAAGGGGCACGTGAAATCGGAGTGTTGGCACAATAAGAAGAGTGGTGATAAAAAGTCTTCAGAGCCATCAATATCTCAAGGATGCGTTATCAGCACATCAGACGATGGTGAAATTTTACACAGTAGAGAAACCACTTTTGATGAAGGCAGAAAGAGATTTGCTGATGTCTGGCTTCTAGATTCAGCAGCCTCCTAGCACTTGATCTCCCGGAGAGAATGATTTCACAAATATGAACCTATCTCAGGGGGATCTGTATTCATGGGTAATGATCATGTCTTGGAGATTTCTGGTATTGGTACTGTCAAAATTAAAATGTTTGATGGTACAATACGCACCATTCAAGATGTGCGACATGTGAAGGGCTTGAAGAAGAATCTATTATCTTTAGAACAATTAGATGAGCTCGGATGGAAGACTTATATAGAAAATGGGATCATGAAGATTGTTAGAGAGGCGCTTGTTGTGATAAAAGGAGAAAAAATAGCTGCAAATCTATACATGCTCAAAGGAGAAACCCTGCAGGAAGCTGATTCATGCGTGGTATCAACCAGTCGTGGAGAAGAAGAAATCATGATGTGGCACCGTAAACTAGGCCACATGTCAGAACGAGGCTTGAAGATTCTCTCCGACGTAAGCCGCCTCGGCTTAATTCGGTAGCTCTTCCATTCTTGAGCATTGTAGTACAAGTAGCGGCATCAACTAAAGTTTAACACGTCTAGTTCTAGAAGCAAGGCTATTCTAGAAATAGTTTATTCTAATGTATGGCAAGCACCAGTTATATCCATGGGAGGAGCAAAGTACTTCATGTCCTTTATTGATGATTACTCCAGGAGATGTTGGGTATATCCTATCAAGAAGAAGGCAGATGTGTTCTCAGTCTTTAGAGCCTACAAAGCGCGAGTCGAGCTTGAATCTAACAAGAAGATCAAGTGCTTGAGATCAGATAATGGAGGATAATACATAGACAGTGAATTTCTTGCATTCTGCAAGCAAGAAGGCATCAAAAGACAATTCAGTATTGCATATACTCCTCAACAAAATGGAGTAGCGGAGCGGATGAACAAAACTCTGTTGAAAAGAATAAGAGCAATGTTGGCAACTGCAAATATGAATAAAGTCTTTTGGGCGGAAGCAGTAAAAATCGTCTGTTATTGTTTGGGTCGAAAGTTGATTCCATTGTAAAACTAGAGAAAATTACACTTTTGGTTCTCAGTTACAATGAAAATTAAATAACTCTCTCACAAACTCGAACAAAAGACGCTACAAGTGTAGATCTCTTGTTTTTGTGGGACTTTGCCTGTGCCGGGGATGCGTAATCCGTGGACCACCGAGCAGCGATCGTCGAATCGACGGGGTTTAGTTAGTGCTTCGCAAAGGAAACAAGAACTTCAGCAAATATCTTAGCAAGGTAAGATATCTACTCTTCTCAAGAATAAGGCAAGGCTTAAACTCGAGGAATCTCCGCGTGGATCGTGTTCTTGAACTCCGGAAGCTTGGATTTCTGATTTTTCCCTTTCTGATGGCCGACCCCCTGCCCAAGTGGACGTAGGAGGGTATTTATAGTCTTTGGGAAACGTGCCCACAATTGTCATAAGTCTTTGGAGATTTATTAAGCTGCGTACCGAGCCGCCACTAAGCCGCCGCCACCGGCGAGGTAGCAGGCCGCCACGGGCGGCGAGGTAAGATGGGCTGCCTCCGACTAGCGAGGCAAGGTCGCCCCTCCACCGCCAGAACGGTTTTCCTGCTTTTTAGGCACGATTAAATGCCCTAGAATCACGCCTAGTGGGCGTATCTTCAGCGTGTAACCGCACATTAAAGTGTCTGAACGTCTCTCTGCATTGATAAAGTCAAGTGGGCCCCACCAGCATTAATTTAGACCCTAAGAGAGCTCGTTTCAAGTATCCTGGGTGTCTCGCCTTTTGCGAGACACAGGTAAGTGCCTCGCCTATAGCGAGACACATCAAGGTGTCTCGCTCGTGCGAGGCACACACAAGTGTCTCGCTAATAGCGAGACACATCAAGGTGTCTCGCTCGTGCGAGGCACACACAAGTGTCTCGCTAACAGCGAGACACATCAAGGTGCCTCGCTCGTGGCGAGACACAAACAAGTGTCTCGCACTGTAGCGAGACACAATCTCCCCATATGTTGACTTCTTGAGATTTCGACGACGTTGTTCTTCGATCTTCTCATGATTTAGTCATATTTGAGGTTCTTCAGCAATTTTTGATGCCTACAGATACCCCCTCCAAAGTTTTCAGACTCCTCTGTATTTTGTCGAGGGGTCTGGAATACTTTGGATAAGATGCCTTGCTTACGTTCAGCGTTGAACTTTGTAGAAGAGGCCCATGTTTTGCTTCAGCTTGAATCACGGCTACTACGCCGCTGACCATACTTTGGGATCAATAGCTGTTGCATTTGTATTTGGATTGATTGAAATGTCGAAGTCGATTTTGGACTAATCATCTTCATCTTGAAAGTCACCACTTGGGTTATAATTGAAATGCCTTGAGAGTCATTCAGAGAAAAAGCGTCATCTGGTTTTCTGAATATCAGATTTCCAGGGAAGCTTCTATATGGAATATGGAACCAATTTGTCTTGAATATACTGCCTTGAATCCCGTGCAGAGAATAATTATCAATATCTGGAATTGTCCCACTTGAAGAAAGCGAGCGAGGCAATCTGAAGTGTCTCGCTAAAGGGGTTTGAGCGTCCGGAGGCGATGTAATGGCACAGTTACAAAGTGCATTAAAATCACGGTAGGAGAAAATGCTTGACCCCGACAGGAAGAGTGAACCCGCTGTCTCAAGTTATTGCTTGTATGATAGATATAGGATTTTTGGCAAACCCTCAGCCATCAACGGATTTGATGAGCCTTTACCAACTACCGTTTGAGTTGGGCTAGCATGTAGATTATCTGAGTCCGTTCTACATGTAACGTTGTGCTAAAAGAGTGAATTCTCTTAGACTTTATGCTACGATATTGAATCGTGAAACCGGTCAATTATCACGGAATTGATTACGGCGGCATGTGTTAGGCGACTTATCTCGATAAGGGGCGAGATAACATCCCTATGCATAAAAGCATAGTTTAGGTGTCATTAGGTAATGACATCTATGCTCGATTTTGAATCGTGAAGCGATCAATTATCACGGAATTGATTACGGCATGTGTTAGGCGACTTATCTCGATAAGGGGCGAGATAACATCCCTATGCATAAAAGCATAGTTTAGGTGTCATTAGGTAATGACATCTATGCTACGATTTTGAATCGTAGGCTTGTGGAATTTGTGTTTTCTCTTGGGGCAGCGAACCCGTTGTGTCTTCTTTTGGAAAACAAACCACATTGTGTTTTCTCTTGGGGTAGCGAACCTGTTGTGTTTTCTCTTGGTAGCGAACCACTGTTGCCGGAGTAGACCTCTCATTCATAAAAGGAATCGAGAGGGGATTTTGACCGTGGTCCTAACTGTAGGAAGGTTTGACCAAGTGGGAGTGAAAATTAAAAAAATGATCCTAACTGTAGGAAGGTTTGATCGGGATAGGAGTTTTGAGACAATCCTAACTGTCGGAAGGTTTGATCGCTCAATCCTGAAGTGGACCTCTCGTTCATGGAAGGAATCAAGAGGGGATTTTGACCATGGTCCTAACTGTAGGAAGGTTTGACCAAGCAGATATTTGAGACAATCCTAACTGTCGGAAGGTTTGATCGCTCAATCTTGAAATGGACCTCTCGTTCATGGAAAGAATCAAGAGGGGATTTTGACCATGGTCCTAACTGTAGGAAGGTTTGATCGGGATAGGAGTTTTGAGACAATCCTAAGCGTAGGAAGGTTTGATTGCTCAATGTGGAAGTGGACCTCTCGTTCATGGAAAGAATCGAGAGGGGATTTTGGCCGTGGTCCTAACTGTAGGAAGGTTTGACCAGGATAGAAATTTTTGAGACAATCCTAACTGTAGCAAGGTTTGATTGCTCAATGTGGAAGTGGACCTCTCGTTCATGGATTATCCACCCCGACTTTCTTACATAAAATTGGGTACCGGAATCAGGCGGTTTATACTCATATACACAGCCGAGTCAAATTTGATTCACTTATTTGGCGTTAAGGCGGCTAACCAAGGCTTGTATGATGGCCTTGAGAGCTAAGCAATCCTTTGTAGGATGGAGGATCCTCGTAGTGCATACGATATTTAGGGTCCGAAGTTTTGTTAGCCTCCTCTTGATTTGTAATTGGAGGCAACTTGATTTTGTTGTTATCAAGGAGGTGTTTGAAGATGATTGGAACTTCTTCGTCCTTGAAAGAGTATGTCTTGTGGAATTCTGATTTAGAAGCTTTTTGGCGCGGCCATTGTTGCGACGCTTGACCAACAGCAATCACAGATGCCTTTCCTCTATTACGAGAGGAAAAATTTACTACGAGTCGACCATCTTTTCGCCTCTTTCAGCTTTCTTCCTTCTGAGGAAACGTTCGGCTTGTTCTCCTTGTATTTTTAGGTCTTTCCACGTAGTTGGTGGGACGACCCCCATGACTTCCAGCAATTCTATAGAAAGATTGTTGTGGCAAGTCTTCAGTATGAACTTTTCATGGTGGATCCCGCAATTCATAGCTTTATTATGAATCGCTAACGAAGGTGTCGATTGTCTCCCCACCTTCGCTTTTCATCTAAGAGAGTTCCAATTGAGACTTGGTGTCGTCATCGAAGAAGTTCTTTGAAAAGAACTTTCCATGTCCTCCCGGCAATTAATACTCCGGCCTTGAGTCTTCGATACCAATCGAAGCTGACTCCTGAAAATACCGACGAATGACCGAACCATCGAGGCTCGTTTCGAGATTACCCCAAATGTGATTTGAAGTAAATCGGTGTTGTGAAGGTGACCCTCTCCCATCAAATGGCGTGAAGTTGATCAAATTGAATTTGGTGGTAAGGGATTGAATCCCATTCTCTCGGATACGGACACGGGATACCAGTCCTTTTGACTTCCTGTGTGGACATCAAAGCATTGATTTTATCTTCAAGCTCTTTCATCCTTTCGCCATCATCTTCCCCTTGTTTTGGATTATTTCCAATAGGAAGAATTGGGTCATTTCCACCTTGAGCAGCAGATGCAGCTTTCTTTGGAGGTTGATCAGCGTAAATGTGTTCATCAATCTCTGAATCGCTGTCTTCAACATTATGGCGGGTTACTCCACCTTGTTGACTGGATTCAGGCTGTGCAACCGTTTGGGTTTGCAATTCCCTCATCTGTTGCATGGCTAGCTCCATCTCTGTTCTCATTTCGGCCTTAAGCTCTTCTCTTTGCTTAGCTAAGGCTTCTTGTAACATTTGAGCCAAGACATCGGGAGTAATGGTAAAAGCTTCTCTGAGATGGGGACCAGCACTTGACATTGTGTCATCGGAAGCTATCGCCGAATTGATGTCGGAAGCTTCATCATCAGATGACTCTCCCTCATGCATCCTTCTATAGTCGATGCGTTGAGTAGCTCGCAATTGCAACCGAGACATCTGCTGGGAAACTCGGGTGCTGACTTTTCCTGCAGGAGTGAAGTCAGGGTCCTCGTCCATTGCTGGCCCTTTTCCTTTGTTCACCATATTAATGGTGACTTCGGGGAATTTATCCCGATGAATGGCAGATCTTCTTTTTCTTCGGGGTCGTCTTGACTCCGGCTTCAAATCTTCCGTTGTTGGCAAGGAAAGCCTCTCGAATACTGAAGCTCTTTGTGGTTGAGCGTTTGACTCGGAACAGGCACATCCTGACAACAACGTCTTGATTAGTTGTGCACACGAGCAAGAACAATTTATTTCATCGATCGTCCTCTTTCGTGTGTTGCCACCCCCAGCCTGATGGTGTGGTTGGTGTGGTTTATCACGAATTGCACTTCCACCCCCAAGTGTAACGTTGTCCTTAATTGGAGGACACGTCTTCTTTTGGGGACGTCGACTCTTTGACTTGAGAGACAACTTCCGTCGCTTGGCTTCGTCATCTGAAGTTGCTTCTGTATGAATCATGAGGGTCTGGTTATCTCTCGTGATTTTGCGAGTCACTTGCCTCAACTTCTTCTTCTCAGCAGACTCGTGGACCCCTTGTAGGATGCTCAAGCGAGGCAATGAAATTCTTCGGTTTGAGTTGCGTCAAATGGCTCAGCACATTTCTGAACATCACTTGGATTTTGGGTACGGCCCCCAACCTGTCGTTGTTTATGGATCAGGTGACCCAAACGTTCCATTACCGGTGTTTTGACTTTGGTTCTCAATTGTGGACCAAGGCGACTGAACACCGAAGTTGACGGATTTCCAGACTTAACGGTTGATACCTCAGCCGGAAAAGTGGAAGAAAGGGGCGGAAAAGCCAAATTTTCGTTAAGGCATGGAGGATCGCCGCTGGCGAGGCGTCGGATCGTTTCGCTGAGATTGTTTACACCGCCGTTGGCTTTGTAGCAGCTTAGGCCGTTTCGCTAACGCGAGGCAGCTTCGAATCTCGGTGAAGAATTACGGCGGACTCTTGAGCCAATTTGGCGTTGACTTCGTGACCCAAATTTTGTGATTTTGAGTCGTTTCTTTGGGTTGATTTAGACTCTGCGCCTTGCGAACAACAGCACGTGCTCGAGCAAAGCGTGCACGGCGTTTTTGAGCGCGCTCCTTCTTTGTCAATCGGGCCCTTTTGACGAGAACCCATTCTTCCTTGGGAGGAGTGCTGACGGATTGAGAGATTGCAGTTTGTTGATGCCTTTGATCACGTGAGTTCTGATAGTGAACTCCATCCGTTGACTCCAGAGCCTTGGCGAACTGACGGGCCATCTTTTGACGTCGTCTTTGGCGAGCTCTCTTCGTCAGATCAGTTGAGATCTTGTTGAGAGGGGAAATCGCCTGCCGCAGTTTAACGAAGATCATTGCACATCACAACAGAACGAACCTCCCTCTTAGGGGATGAAATCCTCCGATATTTGCGGGATGAGGAGGATTTCGATGTGGAAGAGGAGAGATACTCTTCGAATTTGGCTTGATCGAAGAAGTAGTCTATTCCATCAACCATGAGGTCGGCCTGATTGCTGCAAGGCTGCGACACAACGATCTCGGGCTCGAGACCGCTATTCACCGTGTCGCCATCGTGTTTGGGTCGAAAGTTGATTCCATTTGTAAAACTAGAAAATTACACTTTTGGTTCTCGGTTACAATGAAAATTAAATAACTCTCTCACAAACTCGAACAAAAGCGCTACAAGTGTAGATCTCTTGTTTTGTGGGACTTTGCACGTCTTGGGGATCGTAATCCGTGGACCACCGAGTAGCGATCGTCGAATCGACGGGGTTTAGTTAGTGCTTCGCAAAGGAAACAAGAACTTCAGCAAATATCTTAGCAAGGTAAGATATCTACTCTTCTCAAGAATAAGGCAAGGCTTAAACTCGAGGAATCTCCGCGTGGATCGTGTTCTTGAACTCCGGAAGCTTGGATTTACGGATTTTCCCTTCGATGGCGACCCAAGTGGACGTAGGAGGGTATTTATAGTCTTTGGGAAACGTGCCCACAATTGTCATAAGTGCTGGAGATTTACAGTATACGCTACCGAAGCCGCTTCGCCGCCTTCGCCACCGGGCGAGGTAGCAGGCCGCCGCCGGGCGGCGAGGTAAAGAGGGTCACGATTAGCAGGCGTTGTCGCCCCTCCACCGCCGTAACGGTTTTCCGCTTTTAGGCACGATTAAATGCCCTAGAATCACGCCTGAGTGGTATCTTCGCGTGTAACCGCACATTAAAGTGTCGAGCGTCTCTGCATTGATAAAGTCAAGTGGGCCCCACCAGCATTAATTTAGACCCTAAGAGAGCTCGTTTCAAGTATCACGGGTGTCTCGCCTTTTGCGAGACGAGTAAGTTCTCGCCTATAGCGAGACACATCAAGGTGTCTCGCTTCGTGCGAGGCACACACAAGTGTCTCGCTAATAGCGAGACACATCAAATGCCTCGCTTCGTGGCGAGACACAAACAAGTGTCTCGCTAATAGCGAGACACATCAAATGCCTCGCTTCGTGGCGAGACACAAACAAGTGTCTCGCCTTGTGGCGAGACACAATCTCCCATATGTTGACTTCTTGAGATTTCGACGGCGTTGTTCTTCGATCTTCTCATGATTTAGTCATATTTGAGGTTCTTCACAATTTTGATGCCTACGGTTATGTGGTGAATCGATCTCCATCAATCGCGATACAATTAAAGACGCCAATGGAGATGTGGATCGACAAGCCACCGATTATTCCAATCACCATATATTTGAAAGTCCGATATCGTAATGTACAATGCCCAAGAAATTACAAACCGATTCAAAAATTCACAAGTTCATGAGCTATAACCCTTGATTTTTGGCTATTTTAGTCATTTCTAGCCATTGGCAAATAATTTTGTGTAGTCCAAAATTCATAATTTCATGAGCTATAACCCTTGATTTTTGGCTATTTTAGTCATTTCTACTCATCAACAAATCATTTCGTGGAGATAAAATTCAAGATTTAATGAGCTATATTAATCCATGATTTTAGGCCATTTTTGATCATTTCTATCCATTGGCAAATAATTTTGTGTAGTCCAAAATTCATAATTTCATGAGCTATAACCCTTGATTTTTGGCTATTTTAGTCATTTCTAGCCATTGGCAAATAATTTTGTGTAGTCCAAAATTCATAATTTCATGAGCTATAACCCTTGATTTTTGGCTATTTTAGTCATTTCTATCCATTGGCAAATAATTTTGTGTAGTCCAAAATTCATAATTTCATGAGCTATAACCCTTGATTTTTGGCTATTTTAGTCATTTCTAGCCATTGGCAAATAATTTTGTGTAGTCCAAAATTCATAATTTCATGAGCTATAACCCTTGATTTTTGGCTATTTTAGTCATTTCTATCCATTGGCAAATAATTTTGTGTAGTCCAAAATTCATAATTTCATGAGCTATAACCCTTGATTTTTGGCTATTTTAGTCATTTCTAGCCATTGGCAAATAATTTTGTGTAGTCCAAAATTCATAATTTCATGAGCTATAACCCTTGATTTTTGGCTATTTTAGTCATTTCTAGCCATTGGCAAATAATTTTGTGTAGTCCAAAATTCATAATTTCATGAGCTATAACCCTTGATTTTTGGCTATTTTAGTCATTTCTAGCCATTGGCAAATAATTTTGTGTAGTCCAAAATTCATAATTTCATGAGCTATAACCCTTGATTTTTGGCTATTTTAGTCATTTCTAGCCATTGGCAAATAATTTTGTGTAGTCCAAAATTCATAATTTCATGAGCTACCATTTTAGTCATTTCTAGCCATTGGCAAATAATTTTGTGTAGTCCAAAATTCATAATTTCATGAGCTATAACCCTTGATTTTTGGCTATTTTAGTCATTTCTAGCCATTGGCAAATAATTTTGTGTAGTCCAAAATTCATAATTTCATGAGCTATAACCCTTGATTTTTGGCTATTTTAGTCATTTCTAGCCATTGGCAAATAATTTTGTGTAGTCCAAAATTCATAATTTCATGAGCTATAACCCTTGATTTTTGGCTATTTTAGTCATTTCTATCCATTGGCAAATAATTTTGTGTAGTCCAAAATTCATAATTTCATGAGCTATAACCCTTGATTTTTGGCTATTTTAGTCATTTCTAGCCATTGGCAAATAATTTTGTGTAGTCCAAAATTCATAATTTCATGAGCTATAACCCTTGATTTTTGGCTATGTTACGTAGAGTAATCTTGCATATTATCTTCTAACGAGAGGATGGAGAGCCATCAACTTTTCATGAAGCTATAAATAGCACGGATGCATCTCGTAGATGGCAGCAATGCAGGAAGAAATTGAAGCTCTCCATAAAAATAAGACTTGAGAACTTGTATCACTACCACAAGGAAGAAAGACCATTAGAAATAAATGGGTTTATAAGATCAAGCAAAATGGCGATGATCAAGTGGAGCGATATCGTGCTAGATTAGTGGTAAAAGGATAAGCTCGAAAGGCGGTATTGATTTTAATGAAATATTTTCTCCTCAAGAATAAGGCAAGGCTTAAACTCGAGGAATCTCTCGCGGATCGTGTTCTTGAACTCAGGAAGCTTGGATTTACGGATTTTCCCTTCGATGGCCGACCCCCCAAGTGGACGTAGGAGGTATTTATAGTCTTTGGGAAGCGTGCCCACAATTGTCATAGGCGGAGATTTACAAGCTAGCGCCGGCAGCCGAGCCGCCTTCGCCAAGCCGCCGGGCCACCGGGCGCAGGTAGCGTGTCACCGGGCGTAGGTAAGATGGGTCACGATAGCTGCAGGCAAGGTCGCCCTCCACCGCCGTAACGGTTTTCCGCTTTTAGGCACGATTAAATGCCCTAGAATCACGCCTAGTGGTATCTTCGCGTGTAACCGCACATTAAAGTGTCTCAACGTCTCTCGCATTGATAAAGTCAAGTGGGCCCCACCGGCATTAATTTAGACCCTAAGAGCTCGTTTCAAGTATCACGGTGTCTCGCCTTTTGCGAGACGAGTAAGTTCTCGCCTATAGCGAGACACATCAAGGTGTCGCTTCGTCGCGAGGCACACAAAATGTCTCGCTAATAGCGAGACACATCAAGGTGTCTCGCTTCGTGCGAGGCACACAAAATGTCTCGCTAATAGCGAGACACATCAAGGTGCCTCGCCGTGGCGAGACACAAACAAGTGTCTCGCGACCGTAGCGAGACACAATCTCCCATATGTTGACTTCTTGAGATTTCGGCGGCGTTGTTCTTCGATCTTCTCATGATTTAGTCATATTTGAGGTTCTTCAGCAATTTTTGATGCCTACAGTTATGTGGTGAATCGATCTCCATCAATCGCGATACAATTAAAGACGCCAATGGAGATGTGGACTGACAAGCCAGCTGATTATTCCAATCACCATATATTTGAAAGTCCAGTATACGTAATGTACAATGCCCAAGAAATTACAAAACTGGATTCAAAATTCAGAAAATGTATATTCTTAGGGTATGCTGACGGAGTAAAGGGGTATCGCTTGTGGGATCCCACTTTCCGTAAGGTTATCATCAGCAGAGATGTTATCTTTGTAGAGAACCAACTACAAAGAGAAGAGAAAGATAGCAGTTCAAGAAAGGACACATAGACTGTAGCTATTCAGGTAGAAAATGATTCAAATTCTTCTGAAGCAACACCGAAGCATGATGTACAAGAACCAGTCGACTTCGAGGCTCCAGAAGTTTGAAGGTCAACTCATGAGAGAAGACCACCGACTTGGCACTCGGAGTATGTTACGTAGAGTAATCTTGCATATTATCTTCTAACAGAGGATGGAGAGCCATCAACTTTTCATGAAGCTATAAATAGCACAGATGCATCTCTGTAGATGGCAGCAATGCAGGAAGAAATTGAAGCTCTCCATAAAAATAAGACTTGAGAACTTGTATCACTACCACAAGGAAGAAAGACCATTAGAAATAAATGGGTTTATAAGATCAAGCAAAATGGCGATGATCAAGTGGAGCGATATCGTGCTAGATTAGTGGTAAAAGGATAAGCTCAGAAAGGCGGTATTGATTTTAATGAAATATTTTCTCCTGTAGTTCGACTTACAACAGTCCGAGTAGTCCTGGCTATGAGTGCTATATTTGACTTACATCTAGAACAGCTATATGTGAAAATAACATTTCTTCATGGAGATCTTGAAGAAGAAATTTATATGCTCCAACCAGAAGGTTTTGAAGAAAAAGAAAAAGAGAACTTGATTTGCAGATTAAATAAATCTCTGTACGGTCTAGAACAGGTGCTGAGGTGTTGGTACAAGAGATTTGATTCATTCATCATGAGCCTTGTATACAACAGACTTAACTCAGACCCTTGTGCATATTTTAAGAGGTTTGGCGAAAATAACTTTGTTATTTTATTGTTGTATGTTGACGATATGTTGGTTGCAGGCCCCAACAAAGATCGTATTAAAGAATTGAAGGCTCAATTGGCTAGGGAATTTAAAATGAAGGATTTAGGAGCTGCTAACAAGATTCTAGGGATGCAAATTCACCGAGACAGAATTAATAGGAAGATTTGGCTTTCTCAGAAGAATTATTTGAAGAAAATCTTGCGGCGTTTCAACATGCAAGATTGTAAGTCAATTTCTACCCCACTTCCTGTTAATTTCAAGTTATCCTCCAGTATGAGTCCTAACAGTGAAGAAGAGAGGATAGAGATGTCTCGAGTACCGTATGCATCAGCAGTGAGAAGTCTAATGTTCGCTATGATTTGTACAAGACCAGACATTGCACAAGCAGTGGGAGTGGTTAGTCAATACATGGCGAATCCTGGTAAAGAGCATTGGAATGTTGTAAATAGGATCTTAAGATATATTAAGGAGACCTCAGATGTTGCATTATGTTATGGGGGATCAAATTTTATTGTTAGTGGATATGTTGATTCTGATTATGCAGGTGATCGTGATAATAGCAAATCCACCATATGCTATGTTTTTGCGCTTGCTGGCAGAGCTGTAAGTTGGATTTCAAAACTGCAGTCAGTTGTGGTTACATCAACAACAGAAGCAGAATATGTAGCAGCTACACAAGCTAGTAAAGAGGCGATATGATTGAAAATGATGCTGGAGGAACTCGAGCATGAACAAAAGAAGATTTTTCTATTTTGTGACAGCCACAGTGCTTTGCATTTGGTAAGAAATCCAGCATTTCATTCAAAGACAAAACACATTCGAGTTCAGTACCACTTCGTTCGTGAGAAAGTGGAAGAAGGAATGGTGGATATGCAGAAAATTCACACCAAAGATAACCTAGCAAGTATTTTGACAAAAACAGTCAATACTGATAAGTTTAGTTGGTGTCGATCCTCCTGTGGCCTGATGGAGATGTAAACAACATGAAGATGGCAAGATAGAAAGAATGGTGTGAAGATATGATTGATACTCAATCAAATCTTCAAGTGGGAGATTGTTAGAAAGTGACAGTATCTACAGTAAATATCTGCCGCCTACAGTAATCACCAACCACAGGCCACTTACTGTTACTGTAGCAGATACTGTATCAAACACTGTAGCAACAGTGTTCGCCTACCACCAAATCGCCTATAAATAGCCCCCCTCAGTGTTAAGTTGAGATCATCCTAGAATCCCAGTGTCTCCAAATTAAGAGAGAGAAAAAAAAGGAGAGAGAGAAAGTGAGAAAAAAATAGAGAGAGTTTCTCCTTGTAAAGAGAGATTGTAACTCCTAAATTTTTCTCATAGTGGATACTTCTATTCTTGCACGTAGTTTTTACCCCAAATTCATTTAGGGGGTTTTCCACGTAAAATCTGTATGTTCAATTTTACTATTTCCGCACTACTTTAGCTACGGCCCTACTCTAGCGGGCCCCGGGTTTGTCCCAACACTTGCCATACTGTAATGCCCAGTATCGATCAGGCACATTTCCTAACCAAAAGTTCATGAAGTGAGTTGATTTCTTCCATATATCTAAAGAATGCACAACTTTTTGTTGAAATATTCTCCTATTTCTCTCTTACCATGTACTCCAAAACAATATGCACACATAGCAACATTAAATTTCATTCTAACCTTTGAAGAAACCTGTTGTATCCTCCACACAGTCCACAAATCCTCACTAGAATTAGGTTTTTCATTTAACTGCAAGTTATATAGAAGAGAATTCCAAGCACCAGTAAGAAATCTACATTTCAAAAATAAATGATCATGACTTTCTGCATCCGTTTCACACAGAACACAAGTATCTTTCCTCACAATCTATTTTCGTTTTAATCTATCTTTAGTATTACGCCTTTTCTTAGCTATCAACCAAAACAAGATTCTAACTTTTGAAGGAACTGATATTTACCAAGTATCACTCATAGCACTTCTCAAACCCCCATCCACTAATTAAGGGCCTGTTTGGTTCATTCCATAGTAACCATTTTTTTTGGTGGTTTCAGGGGGGGGGGGGAATCAAAACATCACATATGGGGCCCACTTTTCCACCATTTTTAGCCTATTTCCTTTCAAAACAACCTGAAATAGTTTTTCATTTTTTGTGGGACCAGCTGCATTATTACCATCTCTAAGTGTAGATCCCGTAGACACTCTTACCCTTTTTTGTTGTTCCAACCAAATAGATGAAAAAAAGGTGTCGGAGGAAATCGATTTCCTCTGACCCTATTTCTCTGACCCTATTTCCTCATGAGGCTGCAAACCAAACAGCTCCTAACATACTGTAAAAAGACTTAACTATAAACATTCCTTTAACATCAAAGTCCCACCATCTGATGTCCTCAGCTTTAGCCAAGTTAGAGTTATTAAGCATTGCTAACAAATTCACGTACTGCAAGACAAGTTGTCCCTGTAACTGTCTACTAAAACAAATATACCACCTCCAACCATTACATCTTGTCGTTCTCATGTCACACACAGTGGCATTTGGTTTCTCAGCTAAAACAAATAATTTCGGAAAGGTTGAAGCTAAAGTGAAATATGCATACCATTTATCACGCAAATTTTTTTTTTTTTCACACCATTACCAATCTTAATCTTAGAACACATCAGAAAGGCATCCATATTGAGTAAAATATCACCTCAGAATTTTGCTATTCCTCCTAATTGGTGATTACACTTAAGCAGATTTATGTTTGGATGATAATTATGATCCACCAATTCTTTCCATAAAGCATCAGAACTATCATACCATTTCCACAGCCATTTACTCAACATTGCACTGTTCATCACTTTCAGATTAATAATCCCTAAACCCCCACAATGTCTTGCCTGACAAACTTCTCTCCGTGCTACTAATAACCTTTATTAACATCAGTTCCACTCCCCCCTAAAAAAAGAAAAAAAAAACTCCTCCGAAACTTATCTATCTTTTGAGTTACTCACTTAGAAGATTTTAAAAAAGGACTTCTAGAAGAAATGTTTAAAACTTATGATTTTCATGAGCTACAACTCATAATTTTTGTTCATTTCTATCGTTTTGACCAAAATATAAATAATTATTTGAATTTCAAAATTAAATATTTTATGAATTATAACCTACGATTTTAGTCGATTTTTGCTTGATTTGACCAAATAAGAAATAATTAAATAAATTTTAAAATTATTACATGAGCTATAACTAGGGTCATGCGAATTTCGATTGAAACCGATTAAAGTGACTGAACGGGCCGATTTTTAGCGGTTTGGTGTGGTTTGTATCAGCATCTCATTTCGGTTCGGGTTCAGGCTTTCGTAAAAATTATACAGGGAACCGACTGATAAGCTTACAGGTACCCGCTTGCAGTTTACCCACTCACATACATGTCTCTCTTCCTCTCCGCAGGACCCACTCAAAAAGCACCCACGTGATTTATTTTCACTACAAACCAGCCAACTTAACAGGTCCCTCTTTAAAATCCACCCACTCGAATACCTCTCTTCCCCTCTCCCCATGGGACCCACTCAAATGCACGCAAATGTTTTATTTCCACTGCCCACTCTGATCAAGTTGTCTTTGTTACCAAAAGTGATAACTTTCTCTATCCCTCTCGCACTAGTGACGAGGCAATTCATATCAAATTAAAGTTTCATCCTCTCTCTATTTTCTTCTTCATCTTGAATCTTCATGAGGCGGTACATGTCAAATAAAATTTTATCTTTTAAGTGCTGCTTAATGTTGGGGCCTAAATTTCTCTGTCTATTGCTGCTTAAGATTATGTAATGGGAATTCCTTTGCTAACCCATTACATCTCCTATATATACAAAGTTCAGCTAGCAAACAAAACATTGTAACAGATTGTGCCTATGATAATCGAAACAACCGACCGAACCGAACTGTAATAAGCTGGTTTGGTTCTATTTTTTCTTTGGTTCAGTTTGGTTTTGCAAAAAATGACTAAATCCGACCAAACCAACCGTTTGCTCAGTCTTAATTATAATCCGCGATTTTGGTCCATTTTTGCTCGTTTCTAGCAAACATCAAATTATATTGCCAGATTCAAAATTCTCGATTTCATGAGCTTTAATCCATAATTTCTATCAATTTTCGCTCATTTTGACCAAATAGAAAAATATTATGCAAAGTTCAAAATTCACAATTTCATAAGCTAACCTACGATTTTTCTTCATTTTGGTTCGTTACAATCAAATGGAAAATAATAACCGAAGCACAATATTGAGTTTTATGAGCTATAACCCATGATTTTTGTACATATTTATTTATTTCAACCAAATAAGAAATAAATAAACAAAGTTTAAAATTCATGATTTTCATGAGCTATGCACCATGGTTTTGTTCAATTTTGTTTGTTTTGACCAATGCAAATAATTATACAAGAGCGCAATACTCACGTTTTCATAAGCTATAACCAACCAATTTTTCTATTTTTATTTATTTTGACCAAATAGGAAATAATTAAATAAAGTTCAAAATTCACGATTTTCGTGATTTATAACACATGATTTTTGTTCAATTTTTTTGATCAAATGACAAATAATATTGCAGAATTTGACACCCATGATTTTAGACCATTTTTTGTCGTTCCTATCCATTGGTGAATAATTTCGCGGATTCAAAAATTCACAAGTTCATGAGCTATAACCCTTGATTTTTGGCTATTTTTAGTCATTTTTGCCAATCAACAAGTAATTTCGCAGAATCCAAAATTCATGATTTCATAAGCTATAGTCCATGATTTTAGGCCATTTTTGATCATTTCTATCCATTGGCAAATAATTTTCTAGAAGCAAAAATTCACGATTTCATGGTCTAGAACCCACAGTTTTTGGACTTTTTTTAGTCATTTCAACCCATCGGCAAATAATTTTGTGAAGGCTAAAATTCAAAATTTTATGGGTTATAACATATGATTGTTGGCCATTTTTTGTCATTTCTATTCATTGGCGAATCGTGGGTTTTAGCTCATGAAAACTTAAATTTTAGATTCGCGAAATTACTTGCCGATGGGTAGAAACAACTAAAATGGCCAAAGCATGGGTTATAGCTCATGAAATCATGATTTTGAATCAAGATAATTACTTGCCGATGGGTAGAAATAATTAAATAAAGTTCAAAATTCACGATTTTATGAGCTATAACCCACTATGTTTGACCATTTTAGTCATTTCAACCCATCGGCAAATAATTTTGTGAAGGCTAAAATTCAAAATTTTATGGGTTATAACATATGATTGTTGGCCATTTTTGTCATTTCTATTCATTAGCAAATAATTTCATGAGCTATAACCCATGATTTTTGGCCATTTTAGTCATTTCTACCCATCGACAAGTAATTTTATGTAATCCAAAATTCATGATTTTCATGAGCTATAACCCATGATTTTTGGCCATTTTAGTTATTTCTACTCATTGGCAAATAATTTTGTGAAGGCTAAAATTCACAATTTCATGATCTATAACCCATGATTTTTGGCCATTTTAGTTATTTCTACCCATCGACAAGTAATTTTGCCAATTCAAAATCAAGATTTTATGAGCTATAACCCATGATTTTTGGCCATTTTAGTCATTTCTATCCATTGGCAAATAATTTTCTAGAAGCAAAAATTCACGATTTCATGAGCTATAACCCTTGATTTTTGGCTATTTTTAGTCATTTTGCCAATCAACAAGTAATTTGAGAATCCAAAATTCATGATTTCATAAGCTATAGTCCATGATTTTAGGCCATTTTGATCATTTCTATCCATTGGCAAATAATTTTCTAGAAGCAAAATTCACGATTTCATGGTCTAGAACCACAGTTTTGGACTTTTTAGTCATTTCAACCCATCGGCAAATAATTTTGTGAAGGCTAAAATTCAAAATTTTATGGGTTATAACATATGATTGTTGGCCATTTTTTGTCATTTCTATTCATTGGCGAATCGTGGGTTTTAGCTCATGAAAACTTAAATTTTAGATTCCGCGAAATTACTTGCCGATGGGTAGAAACAACTAAAATGGCCAAAAGCATGGGTTATAGCTCATGAAATCATGATTTTTTGAATCCGCATAATTACTTGCCAATGGATAGAAATAACTAATAATGATCTAAAATTGTAGGTTATAGCTCATGTAATTATGAATTTTAGATTTAACAAAATTACTTATCGATGGGTAGAAATGACTAAAATTGGCAAAACTATGGGTTATAGCTCATAGAAATATTTGCCAATGAGCTATAACCCAAAATTTTTGTCTAATTTTAGTAATTTCTACCCATTGATAAATAATTTTGTGTAGTCCAAAATTCATAATTTCATGAGCTATAACCCATGATTTTTTCGCTATTTTTAGTTATTCTTACCTATTGACAAATAATTTCGGGGAGGAAAAATTCACAATTTCATGATCTATAACCATAATTTTTGGCCTTTTTTAGTCATTTCTATCCAATTGCAAATAATTTGGCAAAGGCCAAAATTCACGATTTTATAACTATCACCCATGATTTTCGCCCATTGTAGTCGTTTCTACCCATCAGTAAGTAATTTTACGGAATCTAAAATTTATGATTTCATAAGCTATAACCTATGATTTGAGGCCATTTTAGTCTTTTCTATCCAAAAACACACTGTTTTTAGACTTTTTTTTAGTCATTTCTACTCATCAACAAATCATTTCGTGGAGATAAAATTCAAGATTTAATGAGCTATATTAATCCATGATTTTTAGCCTACCCATCAGCAAATTACTTCACGGAATTCAAAATTCATGATTTCATGAGCTACCATTTTTAGTCATTTCTAGCCATTGGCAAATAATTTTGCGGAAGCCAAAATTCATGATTTTATGAGCTATAACTCACTATTTCTGGCTATTTTTAGCCATTTATTCCTATCGATAAATAATTTCGTGGAGTCTAAAATATATGATTTTATGCTATAACCCATGATTTTTGGCCATTTCTAGTCGTTGCTACTCATTGGCAAAAATTTTATTGAATCAAAATTCATGATTTCATTAGCTATAACCCACGATTTGTAGCATTTTTAGTCATTTTCTATTGGCAAATAATTTTCTAGAAGCAAAATTCACGATTTCATGGTCTAGAACCCACAGTTTTTGGACTTTTTTTAGTCATTTCAACCCATCGGCAAATAATTTTGTGAAGGCTAAAATTCAAAATTTTATGGGTTATAACATATGATTGTTGGCCATTTTTTGTCATTTCTATTCATTGGCGAATCGTGGGTTTTAGCTCATGAAAACTTAAATTTTAGATTCCGCGAAATTACTTGCCGATGGGTAGAAACAACTAAAATGGCCAAAAGCATGGGTTATAGCTCATGAAATCATGATTTTTTGAATCCGCATAATTACTTGCCAATGGATAGAAATAACTAATAATGATCTAAAATTGTAGGTTATAGCTCATGTAATTATGAATTTTAGATTTAACAAAATTACTTATCGATGGGTAGAAATGACTAAAATTGGCAAAACTATGGGTTATAGCTCATAGAAATATTTGCCAATGAGCTATAACCCAAAATTTTTGTCTAATTTTAGTAATTTCTACCCACCGATAAATAATTTTGTGTAGTCCAAAATTCATAATTTCATGAGCTATAACCCATGATTTTTTCGCTATTTTTAGTTATTCTTACCTATTGACAAATAATTTCGGGGAGGAAAAATTCACAATTTCATGATCTATAACCATAATTTTTGGCCTTTTTAGTCATTTCTATCCAATTGCAAATAATTTGGCAAAGGCCAAAATTCACGATTTTATAACTATCACCCATGATTTTAAGCCCATTGTAGTCGTTTCTACCCATCGGTAAGTAATTTTGTGAAATCTAAAATTCATGATTTCATAAGCTATAACCTATGATTTGAGGCCATTTTAGTCTTTTCTATCCAAAAACACTGCTGTTTTAGACTTTTTTAGTCATTTCTACTCATCAACAAATCATTTCGTGGAGATAAAATTCAAGATTTAATGAGCTATATTAATCCATGATTTTTAGCCTACCCATCAGCAAATTACTTCACGGAATTCAAAATTCATGATTTCATGAGCTACCATTTTTAGTCATTTCTAGCCATTGGCAAATAATTTTCTAGAAGCAAAATTCACGATTTTATGAGCTATAACTCACTATTTACGGCTATTTTTAGCCATTTATTCCTATCGATAAATAATTTAGTGGAGTCTAAAATATATGATTTTATGCTATAACCCATGATTTTTGGCCATTTCTAGTCGTTGCTACTCATTGGCAAAAAATTTTATTGAATCCAAAATTCATGATTTCATTAGCTATAACCCACGATTTGTAGCATTTTTCAGTCATTTTCTATTGGCAAATAATTTCATGAATAAAAAATTCACGATTTCATGTGGAATAACCCATGAATTTAGACAATTTTAAGTCGTTTCTATCTATTGACAAATAATTTTATGGAGTCAAAAATTCACGATTTCATGAGGTATTATCCACGATTTTTGACTATTTTTAGTCATGTCTACCCATTGGCAAATAATTTTGTGTAATCCAAAATTCACGATTTTATGAGCTATAACCTACGATTTTGGCTATTTTTGTCATTTCATTTAGTTGGCAAGTAATTTCGCGGAATCTAAAATTCATAATTTCATGAGTTATAAATCATGATTTTGGGCCATTTTTTTTATCATTTCTATTCATTAGCAAATAATTTCACGGAGACCAAATTTCATGATTTCATGTGTTATAACCCATGGTTTTAGCCTAGTTTTAGTCATTTCTATCCATTGGCAGATAATTTTGCAGAGTCCAAAATTCACGATTTCATGTGCTATAACCCATAATTTTTGGCAATTTTTAGTCGTCTCTACCCATTGGCAAAAAGGTTCGTGGAATTCAATATTTATGATTTCATGAGCTATAAACCCATGATTTTTGGGCATCCTTAGTCATTTCTACCCATTGGCAAATAATTTTGTGGAGTTTAAAATTCACAATTTCATGAGCTATAACCCACTATTTTGGCCATTTTCAATCGTTCCGACCCATCGGTAAATAATTTCACGAAGGCTATAATTTATAAGTTCATGAGCAATAACCCATAATTTTTGACCATTTTGAGTCGATTCTACCTATTGAAAAATAATTTCGTGAAATCCAAAATTTACAATTTTATGAGCTACCCACGATTTTAGGCAATTATTAGACCTTTCTATCTATTGGCAAATAATTTCATGAATTCAAAAAATCACGAGACAATGATTTTTGACAACTTTAGTTGTTTCTACCCATCGGTAAGTAATTTTGTGAAATCTAAAATTCACAATTTCATAAGCTATAACCCACTGTTTTAGGCCATTATAATCATTTCTATCCATTGGCAAATAATTTTGTACAAGCTGAAATTCATGATTTTATGATCTATAACCTACCATTTTTGTTCAATTTTTTGTTTCGATCAAATGACAAATAATATTGCAGAATTCAATACCCATGATTTTAGACCATTTTTAGTCGTTCCTATCTATTGGTAAATAATTTTGCGGATTCAAAAATTCACGAGACCCATGATTTTTGGCCATTTTAGTTATTTCTACCCAGCGATAAGTAATTTTCTGAAATCTAAAATTCACAATTTCATAAGTGTATAACCCACTTTTTAGGCCATTTTAGTCATTTTTATCTATTGGCATATAATTTTGTATAAGCCAAAATTAGTGATTTAATGATTTATAACCCATGGTTGTTTTGAATTTTTAGTCGTTTTGACCCATCGGGACATAATTTTCGGAGGCTAAAATTTATGATTTTATTAGCTATAACCCATAATTTTTGGCCATTTTAGTCATTTCTACCATCGACAAATAGCTTTAAATTCATGATTTAATGAGCTAGAACCCACTATTTTAAGCCATTTTAGTCATTTCTATTTATTAGCAAATAATTTCAGGAAGTCAAAATTTACAATTTCATGAGCTATAACCCACTATGTTTGACCATTTTTAGTCGTTCCTATCTATTGGTAAATAATTTTGCGGATTCAAAAATTCACGATTTCATGAGCTATGACCCATGATTTTTGGCCATTTTTAGTCATTTCTACCAATCGGCAAGTAATTTCGCGAAATTCAAAATTCACGATTTCATAAGCTATAACCTACAATTTTAGGTTATTTTTAGTCATTTCTATCCATTGACAAATAATTTTCTCGAAGTAAAAATTCACGATTTCATGATCTAGAACCCACGATTTCTGGACTTTTTTAGTCGTTTCAACTCATTGGCAAATAATTTCGTGAAGGCTAAAATTCACAATTTCATGGGTTATAACCTATGATTGTTGGCCATTTCTTGGCATTTCTATTCATTGGCACATCATGGATTGTAGCTCATGAAATCTTAAATTTTAGATTTCACAAAATTACATGCCGATGGGTAGAAACAACTAAGATGACCAAAAATTATGGTTATAGCACATGAAATCATGATTGTTTGAATCCACGAAATTACTTGCCAATGGATACAAACAACTAATAATGACCTAAAATTGTGAGTTTTAGCTCATGAAATTGAGAATTTTAGATTCAACAAAATTAATTATCGATGGGTAGAAATGACTAAAAATGAAAAGAATGTGGGTTATAGCTCATAGAATTACTTGCCGATGAGCTATAACTCAAGATTTTTATCTAATTTTAGTAATTTCTATCCATCGATAAATAATTTTGCAGAGTCTAAAATTCACAATTTCATGAGCTATAACCCATGATTTGTTTTGCCATATTTAGTTGTTCTTACCTATTGACAAATAATTGTGCAAAGGAAAAAAATTTGCGATTTCATGATCTATAACCATAATTTTTAGCCATTTTTAGTCATTTCTATCCAACTGCAAATAATTTGTCAGAGGCCAAAATTCAGGATTTTATATGCTATAACCCATGATTTTAGGCCATTTTAGTCGTATCTACCCATTGACAAATAATTTCGTGAAGGCTAAAATTCACAATTTCATGAGCTATAACCCATGATTTTTGGCCATTTTAGTCATTTCTACCCATTGATAAATAATTCCTAAAGGCCAAAATTCATGATTTTATGAGCTATAACCCATGATTTTTGGCCATTTTAGTCATTTCTATCCATTGACAAATAATTTTATGGAGTCAAAATTCACGAGACCCATGATTTTTGGCCATTTTAGTTATTTCTACCCAACGATAAGTAATTTTACGAAATCTAAAATTCACAATTTCATAAGCTGTATAACCCACTTTTTTAGGCCATTTTAGTCATTTTTATCTATTGGCATATAATTTTGTATAAGCCAAAATTAGTGATTTAATGATTTATAACCCATGGTTGTTTTTGAATTTTTAGTCGTTTTGACCCATCAGGACATAATTTTGCGGAGGCTAAAATTTATGATTTTATTAGCTATAACCCATAATTTTTGGCCAGTTTTTTTCATTTCTACCATCAGCAAATAGCTTTGCGAATTCATGATTTAATGAGCTAGAACCCACTATTTTAAGCCATTTTTAGTCATTTCTATTTATTAGCAAATAATTTCGCAGAAGCCAAAATTTACAATTTCATGAGCTATAACCCACTATGTTTGACCATTTTTAGTCATTTATACCCATTGGTAAATAAGTTTATGGAGTCCAAAATTTGCGATTTCATGAGCTCTAACCCATGATTTTTGGCCTTTTTATTCTTTTTATTCATTAGAAAATAAATTCATAGAATCTAAAATTCACAATTTCATTATTTAGCCCATGATTTTTGGCATTTTTAGTTATTTCTACTCATTGGCAAATAATTTCATGGAATCTAAAATTCACAATTTCATGAGCTATAACCCATGATTTTTGGCCATTTTAGTCATTTCTATCCATTGGCAAATAATTTCATGAGCTATAACCCACGATTTTAGATCATTTTTAATTGTTTTCATTCATTAGCAAATAATTTCACGAATTCAAAATTCACGATTTCATGAGGTATAACCCACTATGTTTGACCATTTTTAGTCATTTCTATTTATTAGCAAATAATTTCATGGAATCTAAAATTCATGATTTTATGAGCTATAACCCATGATTTTAGGCAATTATTAGTCATTTCTACTTATCAACAAATAAATTCATCTAAAATTCATGATTTTATGAGCTATAACCCATGATTTTAGGCAATTATTAGTCATTCTAATCCAATAGCAAATAATTTCATGGAATCTAAAATTCATGATTTAATGAGCTATAACCCATGATTTTTGGCATTTTTAGTTATTTCTACTCATTGGCAAATAATTTCATGAGCTATAACTCATGATTTTTGGCATTTTTAGTTATTTCTATCCATTGACAAATAATTTTGTGGAATCTAAAATTCACAATTTCATGAGCTATAACCCATGATTTTTGGCCATTTTAGTCATTTCTATCTATTGGCAAATAATTTTAATGAATACAAAATTTATCATTTCATGAGCAATAACCCATAATTTTTGGCCATTTTAGTCATTTCTATCCATTGGCAAATAATTTCACGAATCCAAAATTCATGATTTCATGTGCTATAACATATGATTTTTGGCTATTTTAGTCATTTCTACCATCGACAAGTAATTTTGTGGAATTCTAAATTCATGATTTAGGACTATTTTTAATAATTTCTATCCATTGGCAAATAATTTTGCGATAGCTATAATTCACGATTTCATGATCTATAACCCACGGTTTTGGTCTTTTTAGTCATTTATACTCATTGACAAATAATTTCATGGAATCTAAAATTCACAATTTCATGAGCTATAACCCATAATTTTTGGCGGTTTTTCATTTCTACCCTTTGGGAAATTGTGGATTATACCTCATGAAATCATGAATTTTGGATTTGATTTACTTGCCGATGGGTAGAAACAACTAAATAGGCCAAAAATCACGATTTCATGATCTATAACCCATAATTTTTGGCCATTTTAGTTATTTCTACTCATTGGCAAATAATTCCACTAAATAAAAATTCACGAATTCATAAGCAATAACCCACAATTTTAGATAATTTTAAGCCATTTTAGTCATTTATACTCATTGACAAATAATTTTATGGAGTCAAAATTCACGATTTCATGATCTATAACCCATGATTTTAGTTAGGCTGAGCTATAACCCACGATTTTAGATCATTTTTAATTGTTTTCATTCATTAGCAAATTATTTCGCAGAGTCCAAAATTCATGATTTCATGTGCTATAACATATGATTTTTGGCTATTTTTAGTCATTTCTATCTATTAGCAAATAAGTTTGTGGAGCTCAATATTCACGATTTCATAAGTTGTAACCCATAATTTTGGTAATTATTAGTCATCTCTACCCATCGGTAAATAATTTCATGGAATCTAAAATTCACGATTTCATGAGCTATAAAACCACGATTTTAGGCCATTATTAGTTATTTCTATCGGTTAGCAAATAATTTCACGAATTCAAAATTCACGATTTCATGAGCTATAACCCATGATTTTTGATAATTTTAAGTCATTTTTATCCATTGATAAATAATTTCATGGAGTTAGAAATTCAAGATTCCATGAGTTCTAACATACAAATTGAGGCCATTTTAGTCATTTCTATTTATTAGCAAATAATTTCATGAGCTATAACCCACTATTTTAAGCCATTTTAGTCATTTCTACCCATCGGCAAATAATTTCATGAGCTATAGCCCAAGATTTTTATTCATTAGCAAATAATTTCATGAGCTATAATCCATACATTTTGGCCATTTTAGTCATTTCTATCCATTGGCAAATAATTTCGCATATGCCAAAATTAATAATTTCATGAGCTATAACCCATGATTTTAGGCAATTATTAGTCATTTCTATCTATTAGCAAATAATTTCACGGAATCCAAAATTCATGATTTTATGAGCTATAACTCACTATGTTTGGCCATTTTTCATGATTTTGACAATTTTTAGTCGTCTCTACCCATTGGCAAAAAATTTCACGGAATTTAATATTTATGATTTCATGAGCTATAAAACCACGATTTTTGGGCATCCTTAGTCGTTTCTACCCATTAACAAATAATTTCTTGGAGTTCAAAATTCACGATTTCATGAGGTATAACCCACTATGTTTGGCCATTTTAGTCATTTCTATCTATTGGCAAATAATTTTGTGGAATCTAAAATTCACGAGTTCATGAGCAATAACCCATAATTTTTGGTAATTTTGAGTCATTACTACCCATTGACAAATAATTTTGTGGAATCTAAAATTCACAATTTCATGAGCTACCCATGATTTTAGGCAATTATTAGTCATTTCTATCTATTGGCAAATAATTTTACGTAGTAAAAGTTCATAATTTCATGAGCTACCCATGATTTTAGGCAATTATTAGTCATTTCTACCCATCGACAAGTAATTTCACGAAATTTAAAATTCACAATTTCATAAGCAATAACCCACGATTTTAGGCCATTTTAGTCATTTTTATCTATTGGCATATAATTTTGTATAAGCCAAAATTAGTGATTTAATGATTTATAACCCATGGTTGTTTTGAATTTTTAGTCGTTTTGACCCATCGGGACATAATTTTCGGAGGCTAAAATTTATGATTTTATTAGCTATAACCCATAATTTTTGGCGGTTTTTTCATTTCTACCATCGACAAATAGCTTTGAATTCATGATTTAATGAGCTAGAACCCACTATTTTAAGCCATTTTAGTCATTTCTATTTATTAGCAAATAATTTCACGAATTCAAAATTCATGATTTCATGAGCTATAACCCACTATGTTTGACCATTTTTAGTCATTTATACCCATTGGTAAATAAGTTTATGGAGTCCAAAATTTGCGATTTCATGAGCTCTAACCCATGATTTTTGGCCTTTTTATTCTTTTTATTCATTAGAAAATAAATTCATAGAATCTAAAATTCACAATTTCATTATTTAGCCCATGATTTTTGGCATTTTTAGTTATTTCTACTCATTGGCAAATAATTCCACTAAATAAAAATTCACGAATTCATAAGCAATAACCCACAATTTTAGATAATTTTAAGTCATTTTATCCATTGATAAATAATTTTATAGATTAAAAATTTAAGATTTCATGAGGTATAACCCACAATGTTTTGCCATTTTAGTCATTTCTACTTATCAACAAATAAATTCATCTAAAATTCATGATTTTATGAGCTATAACTCACAATTTTCGGTTATTTTATTAGTTTCCATCCATTAGCAAATAATTTTAATGAATACAAAATTTATCATTTCATGAGCAATAACCCACGATTTTAGACAATTTTATGTTATTTTTATCCATTAACAAACAATTCTCTGAGTAAAAATTCATAATTTCATGAGATATAACCCCGACCTTTAGCCATTTTAGTCATTTCTACCCATCGACAAGTAATTTCACGGAATTCAAAATTCACGATTTTATGAGTCATAAACCCAAGATTATAGGGCATCTTTAATTGTTTCTACCCATCGGTAAATAATTTTGCAGATGCCATATTTCATGATTTCATCAGTTATAACCCATAATGTTTGGACATTTTTAGTCGTTCTGATCCTTCGGTAAATAATTTCACGTATGCCAAAATTCACGATTTCATGAGCTATAAACCATATTTTTTGGCCATTTTAGTCATTTTTATCCGTCAACAAGTAATTTTGCAAATCCAAAATTCACAATTTCATAAGCTATAATCCATAATTTTAGACCATTTTTAGTCATTCTAATCCATTGGCTAATAATTTTGCAGATTCAAAATTCATGATTTCATGAGCTACACCTCATGATTTTTGGCCATTTTAGTTATTTACGCCCATCGACAAGTAATTTCACGGAATTCAAAATTCACGATTTTATGAGCTATAACCCATAATGTTTGGACATTTTAGTCGTTTCTACCCATTGGCAAATAATTTTGTAGAGTCCAAAATTCACAATTTCATAAGCTATAACCCATAATTTTTGGTAATTTTTGTCGTTTCTACCCATTGGCAAATAATTTTGCGATTCAAAATTCATGATTTCATGAGCTATAACCCATAATGTTTGGACATTTTAGTCGTTTCTACCCATTGGCAAATAATTTCGCATAATTCAAAATTCATGATTTCATGAGCAATAACCCACGATTTTAGGCCATTTTAGTCATTTCTACCCATTGGCAAATAATTTCGCATATGCCAAAATTAATAATTTCATGAGCTATAACCCATAATTTTGGCCATTTTTAGTCATTTCTACCCATCGACAAGTAATTTTGCCAATTCAAAAATCAAGATTTTATGAGCTATATAACCTACGGATTTAGGTCATTTTTAGTCATTTCTATCCATTGGCAAATAATTTTACGTAGTAAAAAGTTCATAATTTCATGAGCTGTAACCCACGATATTTGGCCATTTTCAGTTATTTTTATCTGTCAGCAAATAATTTCGCGGAGGCCAAAATTTATGATTTCAAGAGCAATAACCCACGATTTTGATATTTTTAGTCATTTCTACCCATTATGATGCAATTTCATGGAGACCAAAATTTATGATTTCATGAGCAATAACCCACTGTTCTTTTAACATTTTTAGTCGTCTCTACCCATCGGCAAATAATTTCGCATATGCCAAAATTAATAATTTCATGAGCTATAGCTTACGATTTTTGGCTAATACTTGTTATTCCTACCCATTGACATACAACTTCACGGAATCTAAAATCCACGATGTCATGAGCTATAATACATAATTTAGAACCATTTTTAGTCCTTTCTATCGATTGATAAATAATTTCGCTGAAGTCGAAATTCACGATTTTATGAGCTATAATGCATGATTTCTGGCCATCTGTAGTCATTTTCGCCCATCGTCAAAAAATGTCGTGGAGTCCGAAATTCGTGATTTCATGAGATATAATCGATGATATTTGGCCATTTTAGTTATTTCTACCCATCAGCAACTAATTTCGTAGAATCTAAAATTCACAATTTCATGATCTATGACACATGGTTTTTGAACTTTTTAGTCATTTCTACCTATTGACAAATAATTTTATGGAGTCAAAAATTTACGATTTCATGAGCTATAACCCATGATTTTTGGCCATTTTAGTCATTTCTACCCATTGGCAAATAATTTTGCGGATGCCATATTTCATGATTTCATGAGCTATAACCCATGATTTTTGGCCATTTTGTCATTTCTACCTATTGACAAATAATTTCACGAATTAAAAATTCATGATTTCATGAGCTATAACCCATGATTTAGGGCTATTTTTAGTCATTTCTATCAATTGACAAGTAATTTTTCAGAACCTAAAATTCCGCGATTTCATGAGCTATAACCCATGATTTTTGGCCATTTTAGTCATTTCTACCCATTGGCAAATAATTTTGTAGAGTCCAAAATTCATGATTTCATGAGCTATAACCCATGATTTTTGGCCATTTTAGTTATTTCTACTCATCGGCAAGTAATTTTCGTAATCCAAAATTCACAATTTCATAAGCTATAACCCATAATGTTTGGACATTTTAGTCGTTTCTACCCATATGCAAATAATTTCACGAATTCAAAATTCGATTTCATGATCTATAACCTATGATTTTTGGCCATTTTAGTTGTTTCTATCCATTGGTAAATAATTTTGTAGAGTCCAAAATTCATGATTTCATGAGCTATAACCCATGATTTTTGGCCATTTTAGTCGTTTCTACCCATCGGTAAATAATTTTGCGGATGCCATATTTCATGATTTCATGAGCTACACCTCATGATTTTTGGCCATTTTGTCATTTCTACCTATTGACAAATAATTTCACGAATTAAAAATTCATGATTTCATGAGCTATAACCCATAATGTTTGGACATTTTAGTCGTTTCTACCCATTGACAAATAATTTCACGAATTCAAAATTCACGATTTTATGAGCTATAACCCATGACTTTTGGCCATTTTAGTCATTTCTACCCATTGGCAAATAATTTTGTAGAGTCCAAAATTCATGATTTCATGAGCTATAACCCATGATTTTTGGCCATTTTAGTTATTTCGCCCATCGACAAGTAATTTCACGGAATTCAAAATTCACGATTTCATGAGCTACACCTCATGATTTTTGGCCATTTTAGTCATTTCTACCTATTGACAAATAATTTTGCGGAGGCAAAATTCACGATTTTATGAGCTATAACCCATGATTTTTGGCCATTTTAGTTGTTTCTATCCATTGGTAAATAATTTTGTAGAGTCCAAAATTCATGATTTCATGAGCAATAACCCACGATTTTAGGCCAATATTAGTCTTTTCTATCCATTGGTAAATAATTTTGCGGAAGCCAAAATTCACAATTTCATGAACTATAACCCATAATTTTTGCCAATTTTAACCATTTCAACCCCTTGACAAATAGTTCTCTGAGGTTGAATTTCACGATTTCATGAGCTAACCAGCGATTTTTGGCCATTTTAGTCATTTCTATCCATTGGTAAATAATTTTATAAGTCCAAAATTCACAATTTCATGAACTATAGCCCATAATTTTGGTAATTTTTGTCGTTTCTACCCATTGACAAATAATTTTGCGAAAGCCAAAATTCACGATTTCCTAAGCTGAAACCCACGATTTTAGGTAAAGATTAGTCATTTCTATCCATTGACAAATAATTTCACATATTAAAAATTCGCGATTTCATGAGCTATAAACCACATTTTGGCCATTTTAGTCGTTTCTACCCATTGGCAAATAATTTTGCGGAATCTAAAATTCATAATTTCATGAGCTATAACCCATGATTTTTGGCCATTTTAGTCATTTCAACTCATTGATAAATAATTTCACGGAATCCCAAATTCATGATTTCATGTGATAAAACCCAAGATTTTTGGCCATTTTAGTCGTTTCTACCCATTGGTAAGTAATTTTTGTAGAATTGAAAATTTATAATTTTATGAGCTATAGCCAATAATGTTTTGCCATTTTTATCGTTTCACCTCGTTGATAAAAAATTCTTGGAGGTCAAAATTTACAATTTCATGAGGTAGCATGATTTTTAGCCATTTTGTCATTTCTATCAATTGGTAAATAATTTTGTAGAGTCTAAAATTCACAATTTCATGAGCTATAACCCATGATTTTTGGCCATTTTAGTCGTTTCTACCCATTGGCAAATAATTTCATGGAGTCAAAATTCACGATTTCATGAGATATAACCCACATTTTGACCATTTTTAGTCATTTCTACCCATTGGCAAATAATTTTGCGGAATCTAAAATTCAAGATTTCATGAGCTATAACCCATGATTTAGGGCTATTTTTAGTCATTTCTACCCATTGGTAAATAATTTTGCGGAAGCCAAAATTCACGATTTCATGAGTTATAACCCATGATTTTTGGCCATTTTAGTCGTTTCTACCCATTGGTAAATAATTTTGCGGAAGCCAAAATTCACGATTTCATGAGCTATAAACCATATTTTTTGGCCATTTTAGTCATTTTTATCCGTCAACAAGTAATTTTGCAAATCCAAAATTCACAATTTCATAAGCTATAATCCATAATTTTAGACCATTTTTAGTCATTCTAATCCATTGGCTAATAATTTTGCAGATTCAAAAATTCATGATTTCATGAGCTACACCTCATGATTTTTGGCCATTTTTAGTTATTTCTGCCCATCGACAAGTAATTTCCTGGAATTCAAAATTCACGATTTCCTAAGCTATAACCCATGATTTAGGGCTATTTTTAGTCATTTCTATCCATTGGTAAATAATTTTGCGGAAGCCAAAATTCACGATTTCATGAATTACAACCCATGGTTTTGGACTTTTTTTTAGTTATTTCTACTCATCGGAAAATAATTTCGCGGAGGCTAAAATTCATAATTTCTAGCCATTTTTGGTCATTTCTACCCATTGGCATATTGTGGGTTATAGCTCATGAAATAATAAATTTTAGATTACACAAAATTACTTAGCGATTGGTAGAAACAACTAAAATTGCCAAAAATTATGGGTTATTGCTCATGAAATCATGATTTTGAACCCTTAAAATTATTTGGCATTAGATAGAAATGATTAATAATTGCCAAAATTGTGGGTTATATCTCATGAAATCATGAATTTTGGATTCCACAAAATTACTTGTCGATGGGTAGAAATAACTTAAAATGGCTAAAAATGTGGGTTATGGCATACAAAATTAATTGGCAATGAGCTATAGCCCAAGATTTTAATCATTTTTAGTCATATCTTCCCATCACAAATAATTTGCGGGGTCCAAAATTCCTAATGTTATAACCTATAACCCATAATTTTTATAATTTTTAGTTGTACCTACCTATTGAGAAATAATTTTTGAGATTCACGATTTCATGATCTATAAACCATAATTTTTGTCCATTTCAAGTCATTTCTATCCAATGGTATATAATTTTTCAAAGGTTAAAATTCATGATTTCATGAGCTATAACTCATGTTTTTGTAATCTTTAGTCATTTTTATCCATCCTCAAATAATTTTATGGAGACTAAAATTCACAATTTCATGAGCTATAACCCACAATTTAGGACCATTTTTAATCATTTTTACCCATCAACAAGTAATTTTGCTAAATCCAAAATTCATGATTTCATGAGTTATAACCCATGATTTTTGGCCATTTTAGTCATTTCTATCCATTGACAAATAGTTTCACGAATCCAAAATTCATGATTTCATGTGATAAAACCAAGATTTTTGGCCATTTTAGTCGTTTCTACCCATTGGTAAGTAATTTTTGTAGAATTGAAAATTTATAATTTTATGAGCTATAGCCAATAATGTTTTGCCATTTTTATCGTTTCACCTCGTTGATAAAAAATTCTTGGAGGTCAAAATTTACAATTTCATGAGGTAGCGCATGATTTTTCGCCATTTTGTCATTTCTATCAATTGGTAAATAATTTGTGAGTCAAAATTAAAAACTACATGAGTGTCAACAATTTAGCCATTTTTGTTGTTTCTATCTATTAGTAAATAATTTTGCGGAATCTAAAATTCACAATTTCATGAGCTATAACCCATGATTTTTGGTCATTTTAATCATTTTTACCCATTTGCAAATAATTTAGCAAAATTCAAAATTCATGATTTCATGAGTTATAAACCCACAATTTCAGGGCAACTTTAATTATTTATACCCATTGGGAAATAATTTAGCAAATGCTATATTTCTTAATTTTATCAGCTATAATCCATGATTTGTGACAATTCTAATCATTTTAATCCTTCAGTAAATAATTTTGCATAGGCTAAAATTCACGATTTCATGAGGTATAACCTACATTTTGGCCATTTTAGTCATTTTACCCATTTGCAAATAATTTGCAAAATTCAAAATTCATGATTTCATGAGTTATAAACCCACAATTTCAGGGCAACTTTAATTATTTATACCCATTGGGAAATAATTTAGCAAATGCTATATTTCTTAATTTTATCAGCTATAATCCATGATTTGTGACAATTCTAATCATTTTAATCCTTCAGTAAATAATTTTGCATAGGCTAAAATTCACGATTTCATGAGGTATAACCTACATTTTGGCCATTTTAGTCATTTTACCCATCAACAAGTAATTTTGTGGAATTCTAAATTCATGATTTCATGAGCTATAACCCATGATTTTTGGTCATTTTAATCATTTTTACCCATTTGCAAATAATTTCATGGAGTCAAAATTCAAGATTTCATGAGCTACAACCCATAATTTTTGGCTATACTTTTAGGCATTTCTAGACCTCGACAAGTAATTTTCCATAATTAGAAATTCACGATTTCATATACTATAACCCACAATTTAGGGTCTTTTTTGTCATTTCTATCAATTGGTAAATAATTTCATGGAATCTAAAATTCACAATTTCATGAGCTATAACCCATGATTTTTGGCCATTTTAGTCATTTCTACTCATAAAAAATAATTTTATGGAGACTAAAATTCACAATTTCTAGACATTGTTTGTCATTTTTGTGTAATTACATGTGATGGGTAGAAATGACTAAATGGCCAAAAATCATGGGTCTCATGAAATTGTGAATTTTTGAATCCTAAAATTATTTGACCATAGATAGAAATGACTAATAATGGTCTAAAATCGTGGGTTATAGCTCATAAAATTGTGAATTTTAAATTCTATGAAATTACTTGTCAATGGGTTGAAATAATTAACAATGGCCAAATAATGTCGGTCATAGCTTATAAAATTAATTGCCGATGAGCTATAGTCCAAGATTATAATCCATTTTTAGTCATATCTTCCCATCGGCATATAATTTTGTACAACCGAAATTCACGATTTCATGATCTATAGCCCATAGTTTTGGTCTTTTTAGTCATTTCTACCCATTGACAAATAATTTTATGGAGACTAAAATTCACAATTTCATGAGCTATAACCCATAATTTTGGCCATTTTAGTCATTTCTACTCATAAAAAATAATTTTGTGGAACCTAAAATTCACAATTTCATCGGATAACCCATGACTTTAGACCATTATTAGTCATTCTAATCCAATAGCAAATAATTTCACATATTCAAAATTCACGATTTCATGAGCTATTACCCATAATTTTTGGCTATACTTTTAGGCATTTCTAGACCTCGACAAGTAATTTTGTGGAATTCTAAATTCATGATTTTATGAGCTATAACCCATAATTTTGGCCATTTTAGTCATTTCTATCCATTGGCAAATAATTTTGTGGAATTCTAAATTCATGATTTCATAAGCTATAACCCATAATTTTTGGCTATACTTTTAGGCATTTCTAGACCTCGACAAGTAATTTTGTGGAACCTAAAATTCACAATTTCTCACCATTTTTTTTCATTTCTACCCTTTTGGGAAATTGTGGATTATACCTCATGAAATCATGAATTTTAGATTCCATAAAATTACTTGTCGATGGGTAGAAACAACTAAATAGGCCAAAAATCATGGGTTATTGTTTATGAAATCATGAACTTTTGAATCTTTACAATTATTTGGCAATAGATAGAAATGACTAATAATTGCCTAAAATCGTGGGTTATAGCTCATAAAATTATGAATTTTAGATTCCATAAAATTACTTGTCGATGGGTAGAAATAACTAAAATGGCCAAAAATATGGGTAATAGCATACAAAATTAATTGCCAATGAGCTATAGCCCAAGATTTTTATTCATTTTAGTCATATCTTCCCATCAGCAAATAATTTTATAGGGTAAAAATATATAATTTTATGAGCTATAACCCATGAATTTTTATAATTTTTCGTTGTTCCTACCTATTGAGAAATAATTTTTGGGATTCACGATTTCATGATCTATAAACCATAAATTTTGGTAAATAATTTTTGAAGTTAAAATTCAAGATTTCATGAGCTATAACTCATGAATTTTTTACCATCTTTAGTCATTTCTATCCATTGGCAAATAATTTCATGGAGTTAGAAATTCAAGATTTCATGAGCTATAACTCATGATTTTTGCCATCTTTAGTCATTTCTATCCATTCTTAAATTTCACGGAGGCCAAAATTCATGATTTAATGAGCTATAACCCATAATTTTTGGTCCTTTTGAATCGTTTCTACCCAATGACAAATAACTTTTGATGGTCGAATTCATGATCTCATGAGGTAAACCGTGATTTTTGGCTATTTTTAGTCATTTCTATCCATTGGCAAATAATTTCATGGAGTTAGAAATTCAAGATTTCATGAGCTATAACCCACATATTTTGGCCATTTTAGTCATTTTTATTCATTAGCAAATTAGTTCATGAGTCCAAAATTCAAGATTTCATGAGCTATAACTCATGATTTTTGCCATTTTAGTCATTTCTATCCATTGGCAAATAATTTTGTGGAGTCCAAAGTTTATGATTTTATGACCCATAACCCACGATTTTTGCAATTTATAGTTGTCTCTATCCATAGGCAAATAATTTCATAGAGTCTAAAATTCAAGATTTCATTAGCTATAAACCACTATTTTTGGCATCTTTAGTCATTTCTACCCATCGGCAAATACTTTCATGAGGCCAAAATTCACGATTTCATGAGCTATAACCCACATATTTTGGCCATTTTAGTCATTTCTATCCATTGGCAAATAATTTTATAGGGTAAAAATATATAATTTTATGAGCTATAACCCACATATTTTGGCCATTTTAGTCATTTCTACCCATCGACAAGTAAATTCACGGAATCCAAAGTTCACAATTTCATGAGCTATAACCCATAATTTTGGCCATTATTAGTCATTTCTATCCATTGGCAAATAATTTCATGGATTCATAAATTCACGATTTCATGAGTTATAACCCATGATTTTTAGCCATTGTAGTTTTTTTCTAACTATCGGCAAGTAATTTTGTATAATCTAAAATTCACGATTTCATAAGCTATAACCAATGACTTTAGGCCATTTTAGTCATTTATATCCATTGCCAAATAATTTAGCGAGAGCCAAAATTTATTATTTCATAATCTATAACCCACGGTTTTGGAGTTTTAAGTCACCTTTACCCATCGACAAATAATTTCATAGAGTCTAAAATTAACGATTTTATGAGCTATAACCCATAATTTTGGCTATTTTTGCAATTTCTACCATCAATAAATAACTTGGCGAATTCAAAATTTACGATTTTATGAGCTATAATCCATACATTTTGGCCATTATTAGTCATTTCTATCTATTGGCAAATTATTTCGTGGAAGCCAAAATTCCGCGATTTCATGAGCTATAACCCACTATGTTTGGCTATTTTTAGTCGTTTCTACCCATTGACAAATAATTTAGTAGAATCCAAAATTCACAATTTTATTAGCTATAACCCGATTTTTAGCATTTTTATTTGTTTCTATCAATTGGCAAATAATTTTACTAAATCTAAAATTCATGATTTCATGAGCAAGAACCCATGATTTTAGACAATTTTAAGTTATTTCTATCCATTGACAAATAATTTTATGGAGTCAAAATTCACATTTCTGAGGTATAGCCTCCAAAGACTATTTGCCATTGGATAGAAATGACTAAAATGGCTAGAAAATTATTGGTTATAGATCATCAAATCTTGAAAATTTTCCTCTTTGAAATTATTTGCCAATTGGTAGGAACACCTAAAAAACAAAAATCATGGGTTATAGCTCATGAAATTGTGAATTTTAGGCTCTACAAAATTATTTCTTTGGTGGGTAGAAATAACTAAAAATGGCCAAAAATCTTGGTAATAGATCATGAAGCTGTGAATTTTGGCTAGAAAATTATTTGACAATGGATAGAGACAACTAAAATGGCTTTAAATCATGTGTTATACCTCATAAAATCATTAATTTTGGATTCCACCAAGTTATTTGCGATGGGTAGAAACGATAAAATGACCAAAATCAAGGGTTATAACCCTTGAAATCGTGAATTTTGGCCTCGTTAAATTTTTGGATGGGTAGAAATAACTATGTTTGGCCATTTTCATCATTTATATGTATCGACAAATAATTTTGTGGAGTCTAAAATTTACGATTTCATGAGCTACCCACTATGTTTGGCCATTTTTAGTCATTTCTACCCATTGACAAATAATTTAGTAGAATCCAAAATTCACAATTTTATTAGCTATAACCCGATTTTTAGCATTTTTATTTGTTTCTATCAATTGGCAAATAATTTTACTAAATCTAAAATTCATGATTTTATGTGCTATAACACACGATTTTAGGTTATGTTAGTCATTTCTACCCATTGACAAATAATTTAGTAGAATCCAAAATTCACAATTTCATGAGCTATAACCCACATATTTTGGCCATTTTTAGTCATTTCTATCTATTGGCAAATTATTTCGTGGAAGCCAAAATTCACGATTTCATGAGCTATAACCCATGATTTTAGACAATTTTAAGTTATTTCTATCCATTGACAAATAATTTCATGGATTCATAAATTCACGATTTTATGAGCTATAACCCATGATTTTAGACAATTTTAAGTTATTTCTATCCATTGACAAATAATTTTATGGAGTCAAAATTTACGATTTCATGAGCTACCCACTATGTTTGGCCATTTTTAGTCATTTCTATTCATTTGCAAATAATTTCATGGATTCATAAATTCACGATTTCATGAGCTATAATCCATACATTTTGGCCATTATTAGTCATTTCTACCCATTGACAAATAATTTCATGGATTCATAAATTCACGATTTTATGAGCTATAAGATAGGGTTTTAAGCCATTTTTAGTCATTTCTATTCATTTGCAAATAATTTCATAGAGTCTAAAATTAACGATTTTATGAGCTATAACCCATAATTTTGGCTATTTTTGCAATTTATAGTTGTCTCTATCCATAGGCAAATAATTTCATGGATTCATAAATTCACGATTTTATGAGCTATAACCCACTATGTTTGGCCATTTTCATCATTTATATGTATCGACAAATAATTTTATGGAGTCAAAATTTACGATTTCATGAGCTATAACCCATGATTTTTAGCCATTGTAGTTTTTTTCTAACTATCGGCAAGTAATTTTGTATAATCTAAAATTTACGATTTCATGAGCTATAACCCACATATTTTGGCCATTTTTAGTCATTTCTATCTATTGGCAAATTATTTCGTGGAAGCCAAAATTCACGATTTCATTAGCTATAAACCACTATTTTTGGCATCTTTAGTCATTTCTATCTATTGGCAAATAATTTCTTAGAATTTATAATTCACGATTTCATGAGCTATAACCCACTATGTTTGGCCATTTTTAGTCATTTCTATTCATTTGCAAATAATTTCATGGATTCACCTTAAGGCTAGAACCCTCTGAATCAGCCTTTTCTAAGATGTGGAACTAATACTTGTGGGAATTCTAGAAATTGCATGAAACTAAGTGTTATTTCTTTCATAATTTCTGAATCATTCTCTTATGCTTAAAATGATCATGTTTAGGGTAATCTACTAAAGAACTAATTGGTAGAAGGAATTCTAGAATTACTATTTAGTTGTTATTCTTTTTGAGTATTAATTTTACTTGGATGATAATTTGATAGGTTATGCTTTCCTTGAGTGGTTTGATAGTCTATACTTAATAAATCTAAAGTAAAACGTGATTAAAAGAGAATGGTTCATATTTTAAGTGAGATTAGCTAGTGGATTTAATTCTAGACTTCTCATATCCTTAATGGAATCCTCATTCTTTACTTTCTTGATTTTCCTCTTTATTCTTGATTTTCATTTGTTTGTTTTATTTTCCTTCATTTCATTCATCATTGATTATCACATTTTAATTACATTTTTATACCCTTATTACCTATGTTATACTTAATAACGATATTACTAATAATCATTTTTATCTTATTTTGCAGCCTTAATAAAGAAATAATGAATAAAAGCCCAAATGACTCAAATTCTCTGAATTTCTACCAATATTTGAAGCCCAAATCAAGACAAACCAAGGCCCAAGATACCAAATTGATCCAAGAGAAATTCGTGAAGAAAAATCAAGAAAAGACAAATTGGGAACCATCGGTTGACTAATCCCACAACGGTTATTAACCGGCATACCGATCGCCAACCGACGGTTCCCAAAGATTCAATTAATGGTGGATTTCTACCTTTTGGCTAGGTTTGATCCAATGGTTCACATCAACTCCTTGGGCTATAAATAGGGGTGAGTGAGTGTTTTGAGTGTGAAATATTTTGTAAAACTCCATTTGGAGAGGAGGGTCACTCTTAATTGAGGAGACCTTCCAAAATTGTAACTTTGTTACACAATAAATGAAATTTTTCACCTTCAATTTCCTTTCTCTTCTTCTAATCCAAGGACCAAAAGGAGGATTAGATTAAGATCGAGTTGTTGGTTTTCCTTTTATTTCTTTTCCATTTTCTTTCTTGTTCATTTATTGCTTTGTAGCTTAGATTTACTTTCATGCAATTTAATTCCATGCAATTTACTTTCATGCAATTTACTTTCATGCAATGTATTTAATTCTTGTATTTACTTTCTAGAGTAGATTTTTTTTCTTTAATTCACCTTGAGGCTAGAACCCTCTTGGGAATTACCCTTTTTAAGTATGGAGCCAATATTTGTGGGATCCCTAGAGATTGTTTGAAACTAGCTAACAAATCCAACTCATTCATTTGAGATTGAGATAAGCTAAGTGGATCTACTCTAGATTCCTCATATCTTTAACTAATCCTCCCTACTTTACATTCTTAATTTTGCACTTATCCTTACATTTGTTTGTTATTTTCCTTTATTCTTGATTTTGATTTTCCTCTCCTCTCTCTCTCAATCTTGCTTTTATTTTGCACTTATTTTCTCTCAATCTCATTTCCTCCATATGCATATAATCTCAAACCTAGTTTTGTTATTATGTGCATATAACCACAACCACATTTTCAACTTTATTTTCTCCTCCTTTGCACATAATCCACAATCCACTCTCTTTTATCTCCACATCCACTTTCACCATTTCCTTACTTTCATTTTATTTTAATAAACTCCTAATTGTCACACGCATAATTTGAGAACCAAACTTGAGCAAAACTCCTCCCTACTTCCCCTTCCCTGGGATCGATAATCTTTATACTATAACTTGATAAAGGTTGTATACTTGCAACTAAGGAGGTAAACGCTTATTTCCCATCAATCATTCTTTCTCCTCTCTCAATCTTGTTTTGATTTTATTTGCACATATTCACAACCACACTCTCTTAATCTCCACAATCCAAACATATATTTTATCACTCTAACTCCGCCACACATACAATATAAGAATCAATTTTGATTAACTCTTACAACACCTTCCCGTGGGATCGATAATTTTAAACTATAACTTGATAGTTGTATACTTGCAACTTAGGTATTGTTTAAATTCCTATCAAGTTTTGGCCGCTGTCGGGAAGATGCTTGTAATTAGAATTTTTCTATTTTGGTTCTTCGATTTGCGTGTTTTAGTGTGAAGGAACAACTTTGAAGGAGAAAGTTGAAGATTATAGAGAAGATTTGCTTGAAAAGGTAAGTTTTCTTTCTAGTATTTTCAATTCCACCTTTAGTTAGGCTTTTCACATTAGAGACAATTAGGAGCTAATAAAAAATTCTTTTGCCAACCCTAATAAAATCCATCCTCCACTTGGACATTTACTAACAAGAGAATAAATTCAAACAAGAGCTCTCTTTCTCATATTTGTTTGATTGTTAACCTTAATTAAAAAAAGATTTTATTTTTTTTCATCCTTTTGTAGTTACTTTTAATTCCTAGGGTTGCATTGCATATAATAGAAGGAATTCACTAAAGTGAGTTGCGCATCTTGATTTGACACTCACTTGAAAATATTCTTAAGGGCAATACCCCTAATCAAGATAAGGTGAGAGATTTCATTAACCTTTTCTTAGCCCACAAATCACTAATTCCTCACTACACAAACCCAATCCTCTTAAAACTCATTAGACGTTGGCCCCTAAGGATTCAAGCTTATTAAGGAACGTTAAATCCTTAAGTGAACCGGTTAAAGTTTACTTGAATCAGTTGGTGTCTAAGGCAAGGTTTAAAGGTTACATAAAGTACTCCGCAAGGAACGAGGTACTTAATTGATCTTTGATCTCCCTCTAGTATTATTCTTACTTGGCTAACTAACCGAGAAAACTTTGATCTTTTCACTAGAGGAGTTTTTGGTTAGTAGCTAGTCTAGTTGAGTTTAGGCTTAACCCTAAAATTTCCAGATTGACAAAAGTGATTGTTTTTTATTTATTTTAGTTAGATTTTTCTTTTATCTTCCTCCTTCTTCTTATTATCTTTTAGATTTTTTAAGTTTCCTTATTAAAAAACTAACTTTTATTTTTCTTAGAATTTTTTTAGTTAAATAAAAAATTTATAAAAAGAATTTGCTTTGGTGTATGTAAGGTTGGATTAGGGATAATACCAATCGTTTAATCCATTTTGAACCAATTTTCAAAGAAATGGCTAATCCTAATCCACCTGTTCTTCAAGATATATTTTATCCCAAAGAAGAAAATGTGTTAGATCTAAGTTTTGAGGAAATCTTTTCGTGGAGTCGGACGATATTAGAAAAATCATCAGACTTCGAGCGATAAAACTGTGTTAAATACATGCTTCTTTAACCCAACTTTTGAAAAACTCTTTGCTAATGAACTTAGATTCTTAGAAAATAAACAACAACCAAATTTTCAATCCTCAAACATAAATCTTATGTTTAAGGAATTTTTAAAGAACTGGTTGTGTTAGCACAAACTTTGTTAATAAGAAATCTAAGTTCAAAATGCATAACACCATAAATACCTACCTTCAATTGCTCAAATATCATTAAAAATCTTGGAATGTTCAGAATTTAAGCACATCATTAATTATATCATTTTGGATTTCTTTAAAATCTGAGTAGACTTTTCAAAGAATAAGTTAGGATTTGATGTAGACTATGAGCTTTTCATATTTAATTTTTCATTCTATATTTTTATTTTCTGTCTCATAATAATGATAAAAAGAATTTACTCTTCTCTCATTTGAGAGTTTCTTATTCTTTTGAAGAAAAAAGAGAGATTAAAAAAGAAGAAGAAGAAATTTTGACTTCATCCTCCTCATACCAAAGGTAATTCCAGCTTTATCAACCTAACAAGGGTAAGTGCTTCAATTCTTACCGCTTTATTTTATGTATTATATAGTTTGCATTGAGGACAATGCAAAATTTAGTGTGGGGGTAGGGATTAGTCAATTTTCCTCTTTATCTTTGTCATTTTTTCCTCTTTATCTTACCATTTTTTCTTTTTATGTCATTTTTTTCTTTTTCACAAAAATAGTGTCATGCCAACTTAATAGAATTGATTAATAATTGATCTATTTAATAAATTTTAAATTTTCTAATCCTTACTTAGTTTTATACTCAAGTTCACCTTTTATGATAACTCTAAATAAATTTCTTAAGAAATAATTTTCAAAGAAGTATACTTCACTTAAGTCTTAACTTAGACTTTTAATTAAAATAATGAATTTTTGCATGCTTAGCTAAGAGTTGAAAATAATTTTTCAAGTTATCTTGATCTAAATTTTTTAAGATATATATACATATACACATATATATTAAAAACTAACTTTACAAAAAAGAGTGCGAAAATGGGCACCAATTAAAATTCTCTTAAAATCCAAGGTGGTTCTATCTTACTAAGCCTAAGTTGACCGAGTAATTAAGCCCAAGGAGAATTTCCATGCTTAATGACCTAAGCCCAATTGGGTTGGGATCCATTGGCCCAAAACTCATTAAATGGTCACTTAGAAAGCCGATCAAGAAGAACAAAATTACCAAGGAATAAAGAGTTTTAAAATATATATATTTTACTAACAATGTTTTTATATCTAGTTATATTTGTATATATGTTCTTGAAAAATAAATTGATTAAGAGACTTGAAAATTATTTAAAACAAAGAGTTAGCATGTTCCTTTCAAAACCTTTAAATTAAATTTCTAAGTTAGACTTGGTTTTGTATAACTCGTAATGAAAAGATTTTCTAAAGAGATTTACCTTGGAGTTATATATAAAACGTTTTCTTGAGTAAATAACTAGCTTTAATTAGAACATTTAAATATATCAAGTGAATGAATTATTCATAGACTCTTTAAATTGACAAGTTAACTGAATTTTATGGGTATATTCATGCAAACCCTCACAAGACTACAACTTGTCCACTAGGGTAACCTAGGGGTTTAAAGGCTTGTTGTATGTGCTAAATACAACTCGATTCCTCGAGATAGTGAGTTAGGATTTTTCTTTCTTTCTCTTTCAAATTTCTTTGCTAGAGGACTAGCAAAAGTTTAGGTGTAGGGTATTTGATAATCATATTTTTAATTAGAACCCTCTAGGAATTGCCCTTTTCTAAATATATGGAACTAATTCTTGTGGGAACTCTAGAAATTACATGAAATTAAGTTTTATTTCTTTTATATTTTATATGAGAGATTAGCTAGTGGATTCAATTCTAGATTCCTCATATCTTTAATTGAATCCTCCATCTTTACTTTCTTAATTTTTTTCTCTTTATTCTTAATTTTCATTTGTTTATTTTATTTTCCTTCATTTTATTCATCATTCTTTCTCCTCTCTCAATCTTGTTTTGCTTTTATTTGCATATAACCACTACAAACACTCTCTTAATCTCTCCACAACCACATTTCATTAATCACTCTCCTAATTGTCACACACACAACATAAGAACCGATTTTGATTAACTCATTATAACACCTTCCTCGTGGGATCGATAACATTTTATACTATAACTTGATAGTTGTATACTTACAACTTTAGGTTCACATCTATTTCCTATCAAGTTTTATGCTGCAGGGAAATAAAAATACCCCAATTTCATACAATACAAAATTCACGATTTTAATAGCTATAACCCCCAATTTTGGCATCCTTAGTCGTTTCTACCCATTGGCAAATAATTTTACTAAATCCAAAATTCATGATTTATGAGCAAGAACCCACGATTTTAGATAATTTTAAGTTATTTCTAACCATAGATAAATAATTTTACTGAGTCAAATTCACGATTACTGAGGTACAACCCACATTTTGGGTATTTTTAATCGTGTCTACCCCTCATAAAGTAATTTCACAAAATTCAAAATTCAAAATTTTATGAGCTATAAGCCACAATTTTTTACCATTTTTTCATTCATTTTAACCATCGCAAGTAATTTCAGAGAATTTAAAATTGCAATTTTATGAGCTATAATCCACGATTTTAGGCTAGCCATTTTATTCATTAGCAAATAATTTTATGAATCCAAAATTCATGATTTCATGTACTATAACCCACGATTTTAGGCTATTTTTAGTCATTTCTATTCATAGGCAAATAATTTTATGGAGTCAAAATTCACGATTTCATAAATATAACCCATAATTTTTACCATTTTAGTTGTTTCTATCCATCCAAATAATTTTGAAGGCCAAAATTCATGTTTAATGAGCAATAACCCATTATTTTTAGACAATTTTAGTCATTTCAAGACCACCAAATAATTTTGCATAGGCCAAATTAACAATTTTATGAGCTATAACCAACTATTTTAGCTATTTTTATCTTTCTCCCCATCGGCAAATAACTTCACGAAATCTAAAATTTACAATTTTTGAAGACCCTAGAGCGGGGGTGTGAATAGGGTCACTAAAAATGACTTTTAATGTAGTGATATGACTATGATAAAACAACTATGTATAATTATAACAGTTCTATGAAACTATAGTGAAGAAAGTTCTGTAGAACTTTTAAACTGTGCAATGCAGATACACACAAATGAGTGGATAAGTACATAAGTAAGCCATAAATTAGCAATATACTGTGATGCAGTGTGTTGAAAGTTTAGCGAGAACTTTTACGCAGAATAATGAACACACATATAAGCAAGTGTGATATGCAATGTATAGAAAGTTCAATGGAACTTCCACTCTATGTGATAGCAACACAGAGATATAGTGATGTGTGTCTGTAAATAGGTGTGATGCAGATGAACACAAGTATATTAGTGGATATAATATCATAGATAGTAGCGCAGGAAGTAAAAAAGATAGCAAGCAACAAACACACAATCTATATGGATATATAGTGGTTCCTTTCCTTGGGTACATCCACTACCTAGCACCCTAGCTAGGATTTTCTAATCCACTATAAGTACTTCCTCTAGAAGTCAAATACGCTTACAATCCTCGCTAATAAACACCTCCAAGGTACTAAGCTTTTACTCTTTATCTCACTCAAACTCTAGAGTAGATAGGACGATCATTGCTAATCACACAAACCTATGCACGGACTTCAACCCTCTATCACTCTCACGCTTTAAGATGATATGACACTTATACAAAGAGAAATATGATGTTCTCTACACCAAAGGTGAGAACTAAGACAATGTAAGCTTACAACACTTAAAACACTAGAAATGCTAAAATGAGTGATACTCTAAATGTATGCAATAAGTAAATGAAAATAGAGAAAATCTCGGCAAGAGATGAAACAAACAAGCATATTTTCAAGAATATGATTTTAGAATAATATTAGGAAAAAATCTCAATACTCAAATGTATTTTCACTCAAGGAGAAAATATAGGCTTTGAATTTGTGAGTGGAACTTGAACCGAAAGTGTGTCACGAGCACGATGTAGAAATATAATTGAACTTAGAATGCTTAGTGGTGTTAGTTTGCTTGAAGAGCAAATGCCAAAGGTAGCCAAATATATAGGAAAAGAGGAATCGACTCTAAACAATAACATTAATGCCACTTGTAGCTCTCTTTCTCCCACAAGAATCAATATTTAGGTCAATTTTAGTCATTTCTATCCATTGGTAAATAATTTTACTGAGTCCAAAATATACTATTTCATGAACTATAACCTAGCTTTTTGGCAAATTTTAGTCATCTCTACCCATTGGCAAATAATTTCATGAAATCGAATTCACGATTTAATGAGCTATAATGCATGATTTTAGGATATTTTAGTTGTTCGATCCATCTCAAATAATTTTATGGATGACAAAATTCATGATTTCATGAGTTGCCCACATTTTGGCCATTTTAGTCGTTTATACCCATCGACAAGTAATTTTGTGGAATCCAAAAGTCACTATTTCATTAGCTATAACCAACATTTTTAGGCCATTATTGGTCATTACTATCCATTAGCAAATGATTTTTCGTAGTAAACAAATTCACAATTTTATGAGCTATAGCCCACAATTTTGGCCATTTTAGTCATTTCTATCCATCAATAAATAATTTCACGAGATCAAAATTCATGATTTTATTAGCAATAATCCATGGTTTTGGACTTTTTAGTCGTTTCTACCCATTAGGAAATAATTTTACATATACCAAAATTAATGATTTCTACCCATCGAGAATTTATTGATTACTTAATTTATGAATTTTGAATTCTCTGAAATTATTTGTCAATGGGTCGAAATAAATAAAAATAGTAAAAAATCATAGGTTATAGCTTATTAAATTAAAAATAATTCGCCAACAGATCGGAATAACTAAAGTGGCCAAAAATCTTGGGTTATAACTCATTAAATCGTGAATTTTTTACTCTACAAAACTCATTAAATCGAATTTTAGTCGATCGAATGACTTAAAATGGCCCAATTGTCATAGGTAATAGCTCATGAAATCATGAATTTTGGAGTCAACGAAATTATTTGCCAATGGATCGGATGACTAAAATAGCCCATGAAATCGTGAATTTTGGATTCAATAAAATAATTTGCCAAGTGATCGGATGACTAAATTAGCTAAAAATCTTGAGTTATTGCTCAAGAAATGTTAAAGTTTTACTCCATGAAATTATTCACCAATGGACCCAAAGACTAAAAATGGTCTAAAATCGTGATTTTAGCTCATGAAATCTTGAAGTTTTAACTCCATGAAAAAATTTGCCATCGGTAGAAATGACTAAAAATAGCCGAAAATTATGGGTTATAGGTTATGAAATCATAAATTTTGGACACCACAGATTATTTTCCAATGGATCACATGACTAAATATGGCTAAAAATCATGGGTTATAGCTCACAAAGTTGTGAAATTTGGACACTGTGAAACTATTTGCTGATTAGTCAAAATGAATATAAATATCTAAAAATCTTGGGTTGTAGCTCATGAAATCGAATTTTGGAGTCGCAAAGTTATTTCTCGATGGGTTGGAATGAGAAAAATAGCTAAAAATTATGGGTCATAGTTGATGAAAGTATAATTTTAGATTCTATGAAACTATTTGTTAATGGGTCAAAATGACTAAAATGACCAAAACAATTGTTTATAGGTCATGAAATCATGAATTTTGGACAACAAAGAATTATTTGTGAATGGATCGAAACAAATAAAGATGCCTAATAATCATGCATTATAGCTCATTAAATTCTAAATTTGGCTACAAATAAATTATTTGCTAATAAAATGAAACGACTAAAATGACCAAAATCGTGGGTTATACCTCATGAAATCATGAAATTTGGACTCCATGAAATTATTTGTCAATGTGTCAAAATAAATAAAATGGCTAAGAATTGTGGGTAGTAGCTTATGAAATTGTGAATTTGGAACTTTGCAAATTTATTTGGTAATGGTTCAAGACAACTAAAATAGCCAAAATCGTTGGTTATAGCCCACGAAATCATGAATTTTTACTCACGTGAATTTATTTGCCAATTGGTAGAAATTGCTAAAATGGTCAAAATTTGAATTATAGCTCTTAAATTCATGAATGGGATCATCATTTACTATTTGCCAATGAAATCAAATCAATAAAAATGACCTCAAAAAAGTATAAAGTTATAAGATTTCTGAAATCAAGGAAGTTTAGACTTACAAAATTGTCGCCAAATCCAGTCAAAACATCGAGAACACAAAGTCAATATGTCAAAGTGATTAAAATGACAAAAATGGTGAATTCATGTTCTGGGCTAGAAATTGTGAATGCTTGGATTCCTTTGAAATTATTAGCCAATGTATTCATGAAATTATGAATGTTGGATTCCTTAAAATTATTTACCAATGTATCCGGTTCTTAATCGTGAAATGGCCAAAAATTATGAGTAATAGCTCAAAACATGAATTTTAGATTCTTTAAAATTATTTCCCAATCGGTTGAAATGAAAAACTTTTGCAAAAATTGTGGGTTATAACTCATAAATTTGTGAATTTTGGATGTTATGAAATTATTTATCAATGTAGTGAATGACTAAAATGACCAAAATTCATAGATTATAGTTCATGAAATTGTGAGTTATGAACTCTGAAAATATTTGCTAATTAGTCAAAACAAATACAAATGGCCAAAATCTTAGGTAATAACTCATGAAATCAGAATTTTGGAGTGAGTGAAATTTTTTGCCCATAGGTTAGAATAATGAAAATGGCCAAAATTATGGGTTTTGGCTCATGAAATTATAAATTTTGGAATCCATAAAATTATTAACCAATGGTTTGGAATGACTAAAATGGCCAAAAATCATGGATTATAGCTCATGAATTCATGAATTTTTAATTCTACAATATTTTGCCAATGAGGTTGAACAACTAAAATGGCCAAAAATTGTGGGTTATAGCTCATGAAATCTTGACTAGACACCATAAAATTATTTGCCAATGGATCGAATGACTAAAAATGGTAAAACATTGTAGGCTATAGTTCATGATATTGTGAATGTTGGATTCCACAAAATTATTTGCAATGGGTCGAAATGATTAGAAATTGCTAAAAACCATGGGTTATATAGCTCATGAACTCGTGTTGGAATCCATAAAATTATTTGCTAATGGGTGAAACAACTAAAATGACCAAATATTTGTGGATTATAACCCATGAAATCATGAAATTTGGACTCCATGAAATTATTTGCTAATGGGTTTGATGACTACGAATGGCCCAAAATCATATGTTATAGCTCATGAAATTGAATTTTGACCCCACAAAATTTCTTTGCCAACTAGTCAAAATGACTAGAAATTTTCAAACAATATAGGTTATATCCTATGAAATTATAGACCTAAAAATTATTTGTTGATGAGTCAAAACAATCGAATTTACCAAACAAAGTCAGTAATAACTCATAAAATCATGAATTTTGTTCCATAAAATTATTTGACAATGGTTCAAAATGACTAAAAATGGTAAAACAAATCATGTGTTATAGCCCTTGAAATTGTGGATTTTGGACTCTATAAAATTATTTGCCAATTGGTAGAAATGACTAAAATGGCCAAAATTCTTGGGTTATAGCTCATGAAATCGTAAATTTTGGACACCATAAAGTTATTTGATAATGGGTCAAGAAACATAAAATGGCCAAAAATCAGGGTAATATCTAAAATCTTAAATTTTGGACTATGTATAACCATTTTCCAATGGGTGACACTTAAAAGGGAAAAAACCATAGGTTATAGCCAACAAACTCGTTTAGTTTGGATTCCATGAAATTATTTGTTGATGGGTAAAATGACTAAAATGACCAAAAATTATGGGAAATAGCTCATGAAATCATGAATTTCAAACTCAGAAATTATTTGTCAATGGGTCAAAATGACTAAAATAGCCAAATATCATGAGTTACGCATATGAAATTGTGAATTTTGGACTTAGTGAAACATTTTTGCTAAGCGGTAGAAACGATAAAATTTGTAAAAATCATAGATTATAGCTCATGAAATCATGTATTTTGGACATCGCAACATTATTTGCCAATCGATCAAAATGAATAAAAATTGAAAAAAAGCATGAGTTATAGCTCATGAATTAGTGAATTTTGGACGCAGTAAAATTGTTTGTTAATTGGTCAAAGCAAAAAAAATGACCAAATATTTTAGGCAATGGCTCATGAAATCATGAATTTTGGATTCAGAAATTATTTACCAATGGGTGGAAGACTAAAATTGGCAAAAATGTGGGTTATAGCCGGTGAGATCGTGAATTATAGAATCTAGGAAATTATATCTTGGTGGGTAATGACTGAAAATGGCCAAAACTATGGGTAATAGGTCAAGAAATCATGACTTTTAGAATCTGCAAAATGGGTGAAACAACTAAAAATGGCTAAAACATTGTGGGCCATGCTAATGAAATCGTGAATCTTGGACTCGGAAATTATTTGCTAATTATTAGAAATAAAAATGGCTAAAAATCATGGGTTATAACTCATGAAATCGTGAATTTTGGACACAATGAAATTATTTGTTAATGGATTGAAACGAATAGAAATGGCCAAAATTATTGGTTATAGCTCATAAAATCTTAAATTTTAACTCCTTGAAATTATTTACCAATGGGTCGACATGACTAAAATAGCCAAAATTATGAGTTGTACTTTATGAAATTGTGCATTTTAGAATTTGAAAAATTATTTGCCAATGGGTCACAACAAATTAAAATGCCAAGAATTGTGGCTAATAACATATGAAATTGTGAATTTTAAACTCCGTGAAATTATTTGGTAATGTGTTGAAATGAATAAAATGGCCAAATATCATGATTTATAGCTCATAAATCATGAACTTTGTCCCCTATAAAATTATTTACAAATGTGTCAAACGACTTAAATGTCCAAATCATGAGATCATAAAATCGTGAATTTTGGACTATGAGATTTTTTATTGGTAGAAATGACTAAAAATGGCCAAAATTGAAGGTTATGGCTTATGAAATCATGAATTTTGACTCAGTTAACAATTTACCAATGGGTTCGACAACTACAAATTGATAAAAATTATGGATTACTACTCATGAAATCGTGAAATGAATAAAATGGCCAAATATCATGGAATATAACTTATGAAATTGTGAAGCTTTTATTAGGTGAAAATATTTATGAATGAGTAGAAATGACTAATAACGCCAAAAATCTTGGGTTGCTCATGAAATAATTCATTTTGGACACCACGAAATTATTTGATAATGGGTAAGAACAACTAAAAATTCTAGGTTATAGCTCCATGAAATCATGAATTTTGGACTTCACAAAATTATTTTTCAATCGGTCAAAATGAATATAAATGGCCAAAAATTGGGTTATAGCTCATGAAATTGTGAATTTTGGAGTCAACAATATTATTTGCTAGCGGATCGAGCAACTAAGAATGGCCAAAATCATGGGTTCTAGCCGATGACATTGTGAATTTTGAATTCTATTAAATTATTTGCCAATGAGTCAATGACTAAAATGGTCAAAAATCGTGGGTCATAATTTATGAAATCTTGAATTTTGGACTCCACAAAATTATTTACCAAAGGGTGTGAATGATAAAATTAGCCAAAAATCATAGGTTATAGCTCCGAAATTATAAATTTTGTAATCCATAAAATTATTTGCTAATGGGTAGGAACGACTAAAAATCATAGATTATAACGACTAAAAATGGTCAAAATGAATATAAATGGCTAAAAATCTTAGTTATAGCTCATGAAATCATGAACTCTGGAGTTAGCAAAATTATTTTCCGATGGGTTAGAACGACTGAAAATGGTCAAAATCATGGGTTGTAGCTCATGACATTATAAATTTTAGACTCCATAAAATTATTTGCCAATGGGTCAGAATGACTAAAAATGGCAAAAAACAGAAGGGTACAGCTCATAAAATCGTGAATTTTGGACTCCATAAGACAATTTGTCAATGACTCGAAACTACTAGAAATAGCCAAAAGCCAAAGATTATACCTCATGAAGTTGTGATTTTGGCTCAAGAAAATTATTTCCCAATGGGTTGGAATGATTAAAATGACCCAAAAGTTGTGGTTATAACCCTTGAAATTGTTAATTTTGGACTTCGAAACGTTTTGCCTATTAACTAAAAACTTTATGGACTATAATTTATGAAATCATGAATTTAGAATCTACAAAACTATTTGCCAATCTATCAAATGAATATAAATGGCCAAGGTTATAGTTCTCAAAATCATGAATTTTAGAGTCGTAAATTATTATCCAATGGGTCAAAATGGTAAAAGATGGAAAAATTATGGGTTATAACTCACAAATTTGTGAATTTTAGACACTATGAAATTATTTGTCAATTGGTCAAAATAACTAAAAATAGCCAAAAATCATGGGTTATAGCTTAGGAAATCATGAGTTTTAAAGTCCATAAAACTATTTGCTAATTAGTCAAAACAAATATAACTGGCCAAAAATCTTGGATTGTAGCTCATAAAATCAAGAATTCTTGAGTCAGCGAAATTATTTGCCAATAGGTCAGAATGACTAATAATGGCCAAAAATCATTGGTTATAGCACATGAAATTGTGAATTTTGGATTCCGTTAAATATTTGCTAGTGGATTAGAACGACTAAAACGAGCAAAAAACCATGGGTCATAGCTTATGAATTCGTGAATTTTGGATTCCAAGATATTACTTGCCAATGAGTCGGAATGACTAAAAATGGTAAAAAAAAAAGGTGGGTTATAGCTCATGAAATATTGACTTTTAAACTCCCTGAAATTATTTGCTAATGGGTCCGAATGACTAAAAATAGTCAAAAATCATAGGCTATAGTTCCTGATATCGTGAATTTTGGAGTCCATGAAATTATTTGCCAATGGATCGAAATGACTAGAAATGAAAACCATGGGCCATAGCTCATGAAATCGTGAATTTTCAAAATCTGAAAACTAGTTACCAATGGGTCAAATGGTTAAAAATAACCAAATAACTGTGGGTTATAACCCATGAAATCATGAATTTTGAACTCCACGTAATTATTTACTAATTAGTTCAACGACTACAAATGGCCCAAAATCATTGGTTATAGCTAATGAAATCGAATTTTGGAATTATTTGCCAAACATTATTTGCCAATTGGTAGAAATGACTAGAAATTTTCAAAACCTAGGGTTATATCCCATGAAAGGTAATAGATCATGAAATCATGAGGGCTGTATTAAATTATTTGCCACTGGATCAAAATGAATAAAAAATGATAAGAATTGTGGGTAATAGCTTATAAAATTGTGAATTTTGAACTCTGTGAAATTATTTGCCAATTGGTAGAAATGACTAAAAATGGCCAAAACTCTTGGGTTATAGCTCGAGAAATCATGAATTTTGGACATCATAAAATTATTTGCTAATGTGTCAGAATGAACAAAAATAGCTAAAAATCGTGGGTAATACCTCATGAAATCTTAAATTTGGACTGTGTGAAATTATTTGACATTGGGTCGAACTCTAAAATATGGCAAAAAATCATAGGTTAGCTCACGGGATCATGAATTTTGGACTCCATGAAAAATTCCCCGATGGGTAGAAATGACTGAAAATGGCCAAATATTGTCGAAAACAGCTCGTTGAATTGTGAACTTCAGACTCCACAAAATTATTTACCAATGAGTCAAAATGACTAAAAATGGCCAAAAATCATGGGTTATAGCCGATGAAATAGTGAATTTTGAACTCAATGAATTTCTTTGCTAATTAACAGAAATGACTAAAATTTGCTAAAATCATGGGTTATAGCTCATGAGTTCATGAATTTTGGATGTTGCAAAATTATTTGCCAATAAGTCAAAATGAATAAAAATGGGATAAATCATGAGTGCTCATGAAATCATTAATTTTGGACGCCACAAAATTTTTGCTAATCAGTCAAAACGAAAAAAAATGACCAAATATCATAGGTAATAGCTCATGAAATCAAGACTTTTGGACTCCGTGAAATTATTTACCAGTGAATCAAACACTAAAAAATGGCAAAAAACTCTTGCCTAACTGCCCACTATATTATGATTTATAGAATCTTGGAACTTATATGCTGATGGGTAGAAATTAATAAAAATAGCCAAAACCCAAGGGCAATAGCTCAAGAAATCATGAATTTTGGACTCCACGAAATTATTTTAGTCAGAACAACTAATAATGGCCAAAAATATGTGTTATAACTCATGAAATTGTGTGATTTGAACTTTGCAAAGTTATACTAGGTAAAAATGAATAAATAATGCCGGAATTCGGTAATAGCTTATGAAATTTTGAATTTTGGACTCTGTAAAATTTTTTGGTAATTGGTTGAAATGATGAAAAAAGGTTAAAAATCATGGTTTATACATCAAGAAATCATTAATTTTAGCCCCTATGAAATTATTTGCAAATGGGTCGACAACTTAAAATATCTAAAAATTATGGGTTATCAAGCATAAAATCTTGAATTTTAACCAAGTGAAATTTTTGCCAATTGGTAGAAATGACTAAAATGGCCAAAATCAAGGGTTATAGCCTATGAAATCGTGAGCTTTGGACTCTAATAAATTATTTGCCAACGGTCCGACAAGTACAAATAGACATAAATCATGGGTACCATGAAACTGCGGAATTTTGAATCTGTGAAATTATTTTTCATTAGGTCAAAATGAATAAAAATGGGCAAATATCCTGTCATGAAATTGTGAATTTTGACTTTGTGAAATTATTTGCTAATGGGTAGAAATGACTGATAATGACCACAAATCATGGGTTGCCCATGAAATAGTGAATTTTGGACACCACGAAATTATTTGCCAAATGGACGATCAACTAAGTAAAGCTAAAAATCATGGATTGTAGCTCATAAAATCTTGAATTTTGGACTCGACGAAATCATTTACCAATGGGTCCGAACGGCTAAAAATGGCCAAAAATCATAGGTCATAGCTCATGAAATCATGAATTTTAGAATCTGCAAAATTATCTAACAATAGTTTGGAATGACTAAAAATTATAGGTTATAGCTCTAAGAAATCATGAATTTTGGTCTGTATAAAATTATTTGCCAAAATGAATGTAAATGGCCAAAAACTTTGGGTTATTCCTCATGAAGTTCTGGATTTTGGAGTTAGCAATATTATTTGCCATTAGGTCGAAGCAAACTAAAATAGACAAAAATCATGGTTGTAGCTCATAAAATTATGAATTTTGAATTCCACGAAAATATTTGCAATGGGTAAGAACGACTAAAAATGATCAAAAATCGTGGGTTATATCTCATGAGATCTTGAATTTTAGACTCTATGAAATTATTTGCTAAAGGGTCTGAATAACTAGGGTTGGCCAAAACTCATAGGTTATAGCTCCTAAAATTGTGAATTTCATAATCTATAAAATTATTTGCCAATGGATCGGAACGTCTAATAATCGTAGGTTATAGCTCCAAGAAATCATTATTTTGGACTCTATTAAACTATTTCCCAATTGATGAAAATGAATATAAATGGCTCAAAATCTTGGGTTATAGCACATGAAACAATGAACTTTTAAGATAGCCAAAAAATTTGCCATTGGGTCGAAACAGCTGAAAATGGCCAAAACTCATGGTTTATAGCTCATAAATGGTGAATTTTGGACTCCACGAAATTATTTGCCAATGGGTTAGAATAACTAAAAATGGCAAAAAATAGTGGGGTATAGCTCATGAAGTCAAGAATTTTAGAGTCGCAAAATTATTATTCAATGGTTCGAAACGACTAGAAATGGCTAAAAATCATAGGTTATAACTCCTGAAATCTAGAATTTTTGACTCCATGAAATTATTTACCAATCGGCCGAAATGATTAAAAATAGCCAAAAAGTCGTGGGTTATAACCCTGGAAAATGCTAATTTTGGACATTGTGAAATTTTTTGCCTATTGGTGGAAATGACTAAAAATAGCCAAAAATCATGGGCTTAGCTATGAAATCATGAATTTTGGACTCTTTGAAACTATTTGTCAATGGATCGAAATGAATAAAAATGATTAAAAATTATGGATTATAGCTCATAAAATTATGAATTATTTGCCGCTGGATTGCAATGACTAAAAATAGACAAAATTATAGGATATAGCTCATGAACTTGTGAATTTTAGAATCTACAAGACTCTTTGCCAATTGGATAAAATGAATATAAATGGCTAAAAATCTTCAGTTATTATTAAAAATTGTGAAAGTCTGAAAATATTTGCTAATGGGTCGGAATGACTAAAATAGCTAAAAATAATGGGTTATAGTTCTTGAAATCATGAATTTTGATTCTATGAAACATTTACCAATGGGTTGGAACGACTAAAAGGGCCAAATATCATGGATAGCTCATAAAATCGTTGATTTTAGCCTTAGAAAAATATTTGCCAATAGGTTAAGACAAATAAAATGCCTAATAATCATGGGTTATAGCTCATGATATCATGAATTTGGGCCTCAAAGAAAGTTATTTGCCAACAAGATGGAATGAATAAAATGGCCAAAAATCATGGGTTATAACTCATAAAATCGAATTTCGACCATAAAGCTATTTGCCAATGGGTCAAAATGAATAATAATGGCCAAGAATTGTGGGTAATAGATTTTAAAATTGTGAATTTGAACTCCCGAAATTATTTTCTAATAGGTCAAAATGAATAAAACCGACCAAGAATTATGGGTAGATGAAATTGTGAATTTTAGACTCTACAAAATTATTTGGTTATAGTGAAATGAATAAAATAATAGCCAAAAACATTATGGTTTGTAGCTCATGAAAGCATGAAGTTTGGCATCCATGAAATTATTATGGGTCGATGATCGAAAATGGTCAAATTTCATGAATTATATCCTATGAGATCATGAATTTTGGACTATGTGATATATTTTGCTAATTGGTAGAAATGACTAAAATTATTAAATCATAGATCATGGTTTATGAAATCGAATTTTGGAGTCCACGAAATTATTTGCCAATGAGTCCGACGATTATAAATAGCCAAAATTATGGGTTGGGTTCGTGAAATTGTAAATTTTTGACTCGTGAAATTATTTTCCATTGGGTAAATATCATGGAATATAGCTCAAGAAATTGTGAACTTTTGACTCGTGAAAATCTTTGCCAATTGGTATAAATGATAAAAAATGGTGAAAAATCATGGGCTTTAGCTCATAAAATCGGAATTTTGGAAACTAAGAAATTATTTGCCAAAGGGTTTGAACGACTAAAAATGGTAAAAAAAACATCAGCTATAGCTCCTAAATTACAATTTTTGGAATCCACAAAATTATTTGCCTAGCGACTGGAATGACTAAAATTCATAGGTTATAGCTCCATGAAATCGTGAATTTTGTGCTCTACTTAAACCGCTGCCAATTGGTCAAAACGATTATAAATGGCCAAAAATCATAGGTTATAGATCATGACATCATGAATTTTAGAGTCCAAAATTATTTGCTAGTTGTTCGAATGACTAAAAATAAAAATCGTGAGTTAGCTCAAGAAATTGGGAATCTTGGATTCGACAAAATTATTTGCCAATGGGTCGAATGCCTAAAATGGTTAAAATTGTAAGTTATAGCTCAATAAATCTTGAATTTTGGACACCATGGGATTATTTACAAATGGATCGAATGACTACAATTAGCTAAAATCATAGGTTATAACTCCTAAAATTGTGAATTTTGGACTTATAAAATTATTTACCATTGAGTCAAAACTAGAAATTGCTAAAACCATTTGGTTATAGCTCATGAAATCATAATTTCAGAGTTTGTAAAATTATTTGCCAACAAGTCGGAATGACTAAAAATGGCCAAAAGTCATGGGTTATAACCGTTAAAATTGTGAATTTTGGACTTTGTGAAATTTTTTGCCTATTGATAGAAATGACTAAAAATGTCCCAAAATCATGTGTTATAGCTTATGAATTCATGAATTTTGAATTCTCTGAAATATTTGTCAATGGGTCGAAATAAATAAAATAGTAAAAAATTATGGGTTATAGTTTATTAAATTAAAAATAATTCGCTAACAGATCGGAACAACTAAAGTGGCCAAAAATCTTGGGTTATAACTCATTAAATCGTGAATTGTTTACTATACAAAACTATTTGCAAATTAGTCAAAATGAATATAAATGGCCAAAAATCTTGGGTTATAACTCGCGAAATCGTGAATTTAAGGAGTCAGCGAAACTATTTGCTAATGGGTCATAACGACTAAAACTTGTCAAAAATCATGGATTATAGCTCATGAAATCGTGGATTTTGGATTCCACGAAACTATTTGTCAATTAGTCAGAACGATTAAAAATTGCCAAACAATATGGATTATAGCTCATGAAATCATGAATTTGGGCCATTGAAAATTATTTGCAAGTGGGACGGAACAAATAAAAATGGCCAAAAATCATGGGTTATATCTCAAGAAATCATAAATTTTGAACTCTGGAAATTATTTTCCATGGGTCAAAACAAATAAAATGGCCAAGAATCACGAGTAATAGTTTATGAAATTTTGAATCTTGGTCTCCATGAGATTATTTGGTAATGGGTAGACACAATTGATCATGGCCAAAATTTATTGTTTCTAGCTCATGAAATCATGAAGTTTAGGCCCCACGAAATTCTCTATCAATAGGTCTGGACGACTAAAAGTGACCCAAAATCATGGGTTATAACTCATAAAATTGTGAATTTTGAATGCCATAAAATTATTTATCAATGGGTGAAATGAATAAAAAGGCCAAAAATCATGGGCAATAGCTCATGAAATCATGAATTTTGGACTCAGTGAAATTATTTGCCAATGGGTCAAAATGATTAAAAAAAGCCAATAATCATGGATTATAGCTTATGGAATCTTGATTTATAGACTCTATGAAATTATTTGCAGATGGGTAGAAACATCTAAAATGAGTAAAAATCATGGGAAATAACTCAAGAAATCGTGAATTTCGAACTCTGGGAAATTATTTGGTAACGGATCAAAATGAGTAAAAATGGCCAAAAATGGTCTGTTATTGCCCACGGGTCGAACCAACTAGAAAGTGTCAATGATCATGGGTTATAGCTGACGAAATTGTTAATTTTGGAATCTAAAAAATTATTTATTTATGAGTCGAAATGAATAAAAATGGTAAAAAAGCATGGGTTATAGCTCATAAAATTTTGAATTTTGGACGCGGTAAAATTATTTACCAATTGGTCAAAATGAATAAAAATATCCAAAAATTGGTCAAAACAAATAAAAATGTCCAAAAATCAAGGATAATAGGTTATAAAATCATGAATTTTTTACTCCATGAAATTAATTGCCAATGGGTCGGACAATAATAAAAAGGAAAAAAGTTGTGGGTATAGCTCGTGAAATCATGAATTATAGAATCTAAAATTATTTGCTGATAGGAATAAGCGACTAAAAGGGCCAAAAATTATGGGTAATAGCTCGAGAAATCGTTAATTTTGAATTTCTCAAAATTATTTGCCAATGTGTCGAAATAACTTAAAATGGCTAAAAATCATGAGTAGTAGCCCATGAAATCTTGAATTTTAGACTCAATAAAATTATTTACCAATTTGTAGAAATGACTGAAAACGCAAAAAATCGAGGGTTATAGCTAATGAAATCTTGAATTTTGGACACCATGAAATTATTTTCCAATCCGTAAGAATGATTAAAAATGACAAAAATCATAGATTATAACTCATGAAATCGCTAATTTTAAACTCAAGATAATTATTTGCCAATGGGTTAGAATGATTAAAATGGCCAAAAATCATAGAGTTATAACTCATGAAATCATGAATTTTGAACTCAACAAAATTACTTGTCAATGGATCAAAATGACTAGAAATGGCCAAAAACCATGGGCTATAAATTGTGAATTTTTGAATCACCCAATTATTTTCCAATGGTCGAATGACTAAAACGCCAAAAATCATATGTTATAGCTCATGAAATCGTGAATTTTAGACTCTAAAATATTATTTGTCAATGGGTCAACATAAATAAAAATGCCAAAAATCGTGGTTTATAGCTCATAACATTTTAATTTTGGGCCTGAAATTATTTGCCAATGGGACAAAACGACTAAAATGGCCAATATCATGGGTTAATGAAATCATGAATTTTGGGATTCATATAATTATTTGCCAATGTGTCAAAATGATTAAAAGTGGCTAAGAATTGTGGATAATAGCTTATGAAATTATAAATTTTAGTCATTGGAAATTATTTGGTAATGGGTTGAAATGAATAAAATGGCCAAAAATTATGGTTTATAGCTTATGAAATCATGAATTTTGCCCACTACAAAATTATTTTTCAATAGGTCGCAGACAACTAAAATGGCAAAAATCATAGGTTATAGCACACGAAATCGTGAATTTTTTATTTCATAATTTTTTGCCAATTGGTAGGAATGATTAAAAATAGCTAAAATCATCGGTTATAGCTTACAAAATTATCAATGGGTCAAGTGGTCACAAATGGCTAAAATTATTGGTTATCGCCATAAAATCATGAATTTCGGACTCTACGCATTATTTCATTGGGTCAAACAACTAAATAAGGCTAAAAATTATGGGTTATAGCTCATAAAATCTTAAATTTTGGACTCCATGAAATTATTTACCAATGGGTACAAATGACTAAAATGGCAAAAAAATCAAAGGTCATAACTCCTAAAATTATGAATTTTGTAATCCACAAAATTATTTGCTAATTGGTAGAATGACTAAATTTCATATGTTATATCTCCATAAAATCTAGAAGTTTGGACTCTATGAAACTATTTGCCAATTGGTCAAAATAGATATAAATGGCCAAAAGCTTTAGTTATAGATCATGAAATCGTGAATTTTAGAGTCAACAAAATTATTTATCGGCCTGATCGACTAAAAATGACCAAAAATCATGGGTTATAGCTCATGAAATAGTGAATTTTAGATTCCATGAAATTATTTACCAATGAGTGAACAATTCTAAATGGCTAAAAATCATGGGTTATGGCTAATGAAATATTGAGTTTGGGACTCCACAAAATTATTTGTCAATAGGTCCAAATGACTAAAAATAGCCAAAAGTCATAGGTGATAGCTCCTAAAATCATGCACTTTGGACTCTAAGAAATTATTTGCTAATGGGTCGAAACAAACAGAAATTACCAAAAACCATGGCTTATAGCTCAGGAAATCGTGAATTTAGGAATTCACAAAATTATTTGCCAATGAGTAGGGATGACTAAAATTGGCCAAAATGATTGAGTTAAAACCCATGAAATCCTAAAATTTTTTTACTCTGAGAAAATTTTCGTTACTTGGTAAAAATGACTAAAAATTGCTAGAAAATCATGGGTTATAGCTTATGAAATAGTGAATTTTAGGCTCTATGAAATTATTTATCCATGACTTTTGGACTCTATGAAATTATTTATCCACGGGTCAAAATGAATAAAACTGGTAAAGAAATTGTAGGTTACAGCTCATGAAATTGTGAATTATTTGCTAATGGGTCGGAATGACTAAACATAACCAAAAATTATGAGTTATAGCTCATAAAATTATGAATCTTAGACTAGTTGCCAGTTTGTCAAAATGAACATAAATGGCCAGGACTATTGCATTATAGCTCATGATATTATGAATTTTAAAGTCAGTGAAATTACTTGCCAATGAGTCAGAACAATAAAAAATGGCCAAAAATCAGGTGTTATATCGCATGAAATCATGAATTTTGGAGTAAACATAATTACTTGCATATGGGTCAGGACAACTAAAAATGCCCAAAAATTAGATGTTATAGTGCATGAAATCATGAATTTGGGATTTCACAAAGCTATATGCCAAAAGGTTGAAACGACTAAAAGACAAAAATATCATGGGTTATAGCTCATAAAATTGTGAATTTCGACTTTAAAAATTATTTTCTAACGGGTGGAAACAAATAAAATGCCCAATAATCATGGTTTATAGCTTATGAACTCATGAATTTGGGCCTCAATATCGTGAATATGCCTCATGATATCTTGAATTTTAGACTCCGCAAATTATTTGCCAATGGGTTAAAATAAAAAAATGTTAATAATTATGGGTTATAGCTCATAAAATTTTAATTTTGGGCCTCAAGAAAATTATTTGCCAATGGGACGAAATGACTAAAATGGTCGAATATCATGGGTTCTTGACATCGTGAATTTTGGGCTTCATGTAATTTTTTACCAAGGTGTCAAAATGATTAATAATGGCTAAGAATTGTTGATAATAGTTTATAAAATTGTAAATTTTAGCCCTCCAAAATTATTTAGTAATGGGTCAAAATCAAAAAATGGCGAAATCGTGGGTTATAGCTCATGAAATCATGAATTTTGCCCCCCCATGAAATTATTTGCCTATAGGTCAGATAACTAAAAATGACTGAAAATTATAGGTTATAGCACACGAAATCATGAATTTTTTATATCGTGAATTTTTTGATAATTGGTAGGAATGATTAAAAATGGCTAAAATCATCGGTTATAGCGTACAAAATCATGAATTTTGAACTCCACAAAATTATTTGTCAATGGGTCAAGTGGCTACAAATGGCTAAAAATCATAGGTTATAACTCCTGAAATCTTGAATTTTTGACTCCATGAAATTATTTGCCAATCGGCCGAAATGATTAAAAATAGCCAAAAAGTCGTGGGTTATAACCCTGGAAAATGCTAATTTTGGACATTGTGAAATTTTTTGCCTATTGGTGGAAATGACTAAAAATGGCCAAAAATCATGGGCTTAGCTATGAAATCATGAATTTTGGACTCTTTGAAACTATTTGTCAATGGATCGAAATGAATAAAAATGATTAAAAAATTGTGGATTATAGCTCATAAAATTATGAATTATTTGCTAGTGGATTGCAATGACTAAAAATAGACAAAATTATAGGATATAGCTCATGAACTTGTGAATTTTAGAATCTACAAGACTCTTTGCCAATTGGATAAAATGAATATAAATGGCTAAAAATCTTCGGTTATTATTAAAAATTGTGAATTTTGGAGTCGTAAAATATTTGCTAATGGGTCTGAATGACTAAAAATAGCTAAAAATAATGGGTTATAGTTCTTGAAATCATGAATTTTGATTCTATGAAACATTTACCAATGGGTTGGAACGACTAAAATGGCCAAATATCATGGATAGCTCATAAAATCGTTGATTTTAGCCTTAGAAAATATTTGCCAATAGGTTAAGACAAATAAAATGCCTAATAATCATGGGTTATAGCTCATGATATCATGAATTGGGCCTCAAGTTATTTGCCAACAAGATGGAATGAATAAAATGGCCAAAAATCATGGGTTATAACTCATAAAATCGGAATTTCGACTCGAAAGCTATTTGCCAATGGGTCAAAATGAATAATAATGGCCAAGAATTGTGGGTAATAGATTTTAAAATTGTGAATTTGAACTCTCGAAATTATTTTCTAATAGGTCAAAATGAATAAAACCCACCAAGAATTATGGGTAGATGAAATTGTGAATTTTAGACTCTACAAAATTATTTGGTTATAGGCTGAAATGAATAAAAATAGCCAAAACATTATGGTTTGTAGCTCATGAAAGCATGAAGTTTGGCATCCATGAAATTATTATGGGTCGATGATGAAAATGGTCAAATTTCATGAATTATATCCTATGAGATCATGAATTTTGGACTATGTGATATATTTTGCTAATTGGTAGAAACGACTAAAATTATTAAATCATAGATCATGGTTTATGAAATCGTGAATTTTGGACTCCACAAAATTATTTGCCAATGAGTCCGACGATTATAAATAACCAAAATTTGTGGGTCGTACTCATGAAATTGTAAATTTTTGACTCGTGAAATTATTTTCCATTGGGTAAATATCATGGAATATAGCTCAAGAAATTGTGAACTTTTGACTCTGTGAAAATCTTTGCCAATTGGTATAAATGATAAAAAATGTTGAAAAATCATGGGTTTTAGCTCATAAAATCGTGAATTTTGGAAACCAGGAAATTATTTGCCAAAGGGTTTGAACGACTAAAAATGGTAAAAAAACATCAACTATAGCTCCTAAATTACAAATTTTGGAATCCACAAAATTATTTGCCTAGCGACTGGAATGACTAAAATTCATAGGTTATAGCTCCATGAAATCGTGAATTTTGTGCTCTACGAAACTGTTTGCCAATTGGTCAAAACGATTATAAATGGCCAAAAATCATAGGTTATAGATCATGACATCATGAATTTTAGAGTCAGCAAAATTATTTGCTAGTTGTTCTGACTAAAATGTTTAAAAATCGGAGTTAGCTCACGAAATTGGGAATCTTGGATTCACAAAATTATTTGCCAATGGGTCGAATGGCTAAAAATGGTTAAAATTGTAAGTTATAGCTCAATAAATCTTGAATTTTGGACTCCATGAGATTATTTACAAATGGATCCGAATGACTACAATTAGCTAAAAATCATAGGTTATGACTCGAAATTGTGAATTTTGGACTTATAAAATTATTTACCAATGAGTCAAACGACTAGAAATTGCTAAAAACTATTTGGTTATAGCTCATGAAATCATAATTTTAGAGTCGGTAAAATTATTTGCCAACAAGTCGAATGACTAAAATGGCCAAAAGTCATGGGTTATAACCGTTAAAATTGTGAATTTTGGACTTTGTGAAATTTTTGCCTATTGATAGAAATGACTACGGAATCCAAAATTTAAATTTCATGAACTATAATCCATGTTGTTAAACCATTTTTAGTCACTTCTATCGATTGGAAAATAATTTACTGAAGCCAAAATTCACAATTTCATGAGTTGTAACGCATAATTTTTGCCATTTTAGTTATTTCTACCATCGCACATAATTGTGGAGTCAAAATTTTATGATTTCTTGAGCTACAAATCATGATCATTGGCCATTTTAGTCATTTTTATCCATCAACAAGTAATTTTGCAAATCCAAAATTCACAATTTCATAAGCTATAATCCATAATTTTAGACCATTTTTAGTCATTCTAATCCATTGGCTAATAATTTTGCGATTCAAAATTCATGATTTCATGAGCTATAAACCATATTTTTGGCCATTTTAGTCATTCTAATCCATTGGCTAATAATTTTGCAGATTCAAAATTCATGATTTCATGAGCTACACCTCATGATTTTTGGCCATTTTTAGTTATTTCTGCCCATCGACAAGTAATTTCACGGAATTCAAAATTCACGATTTCTAGCTATAACCCATGATTTAGGGCTATTTTTAGTCATGTCTATCCTTTGGCAAATAATTTTGAAAGCCAAAATTCACGATTTCATGATCTATACCCATGTTTTTGGACTTTTTTTTAGTTATTTCTACTCATCGGAAAATAATTTCGAGGAGGCTAAAATTCATAATTTCTAGCCATTTTGGTCATTTTAGTCATTTTTATCCATCAACAAGTAATTTTTGAACCTAAAATTCACGATTTTATGAGCTATAACCCATATTTTTGGCCATTTTTAGTAGTTTTACCCAACAACAAGTAATTTTGCAAAACCTAAAATTCACGATTTCATGAGCATAACCCATGACTTTAGACCATTATTAGTCATTCTAATCCAATGAAAAATAATTTCACATAATCAAAAATATGCGATTTCTTGAGCTATAACCCATAATGTTTGGCTATATTTTTAGTCATTTCTGGACATCGACAAGTAATTTCATGGAATCCCAAATTCTTATTAGCTATAACCCACAATTTAGGGCCATTTTTAATTGTTTCTATACATTGGCAAATAATTTTGTGGTAGTCAAAATTCACAATTTCATAATCTATAACCCATGGTTTTTGGACTTTTTTAGGCGTTTCTACTCATTGATAAATAATTTCGCGGAGGCTAACATTCACAATTTCTGGCCCTTTTTTTATTTCTACCGATTGGGAAATTGTGGATTATACCTCATGAAATCATGAATTTTGGATTTCACAAAGTTACTTGCCGACGGGTAGAAACAACTAAAATGGTCAAAAATCATGGGTTATTGTTTATGAAATCATAAATTTTGAATCCTTAAAATTATTTGGCAATAGATTGAAATGACTAATAATTGCCTAAAATCGTGGGTTATAGCTCATGAAATCATGAATTTTAGATACCACAAAATTACTTGTCGATGGGTAGAAATAACTAAAAATAGCCCAAAAATGTGGGTAATAGCATACAAAATTAATTGCCGATGAGCTATACCCCAAGATTTTTATTCATTTTTAGTCATATCTTCCCATCAGAAATAATTTTATAGGGTAAAATAATATACAATTTTATGAGCTATAACCCGTGAATTTTATAATTTTTAGTTGTTCCTACCTATTGAGAAATTATTTCGATTCACGATTTCATGATCTATAAACCATAAATTTTGGTAAATAATTTTTCAGAGGTTAAAATTCAAGATTTCATGAGCTATAACTCATGAATTTTTTACCATCTTTAGTCATTTCTATCCATTCTCAAATAAGTTTATGGAGGTAAAATTCACAATTTCATGAGCTATAACTCATGATTTTTGCCATCTTTAGTCATTTCTATCCATTCTCAAATTTCATGGAGGCCAAAATTCATGATTTAATGAGCTATAACCCACAATTTTTTCCCTTTTAATATTTTCTACCCATTGACAAATAACTTTTGAAGGTCAAAATTCATGATCTCATGAGGTAAACTGTGATTTTGGCTATTTTAGTTATTTCTATCAATTGTCAAATAATTTCATGAAGTTAGAAATTCAAGAGAAATTCAAGATTTCATGAGCTCTAACCCACAATTTGAGGCCATTTTAGTCATTTTTGTTCATTAGCAAATTAGTTCATGAGTCCAAAATTCAAGATTTTATGTGCTATAACATATGATTTTAGGCTATTTTTAGTCATTTCTATCCATTGGCAAATAATTTTGTGAAGCCCAAAATTTACGATTTTATGAGCTATAACCCACGAAGTTTTGGCAATTTATAGTCGTCTCTACCCATAGGTAAATAGTTTCATAGAATTTATAATTCATGATTTCATTAGCTATAAACCACTATTTTTAGCATCTTTAGTCATTTCTACCTATCCAAATACTTTCATGAGGCCAAAATTCACGATTTCATGAGCTATAACCACCACAATTTTAGACCATGTTCAGTCATTTTTGTCCATTAGCAAATATTTTTCAGAGGCAAAATTTTATGATTTCGTGAGCTATAATGCACATATATTGGCAATTTTAGTTGTTTTACCCATCAACAAGTAAATGGAATCCAAAGTTCACAATTTCATGAGCTATAACCCATAATTTTAGGCCATTATTAGTCATTTCTATCCATTGGCAAATAATTTCATGGATTCATAAATTCACAACTTCACGAAGTTACAACCCATAATTTTGGCCATTTTAGTTTTTTCTACCTATCGGCAAGTAATTTTGTATAATCTAAAATTCACGATTTCATAAGCTATAACCAACGACTTTAGCCCATCTTTAATCATTTATATCCATTGCCAAATCATTTCACAAGTGCCAAAATTCATGATTTCATAATCTATAACCCATAGTTTTGGAGTTTTATGTCGCCTTTACCCATCGGCAAATAATTTCATAGGGCTAAAATTAGCTTTTATGAGCTATAACCCACGATTTTTGGCCATTTTTGCAATTTCTACCATCAACAAATAACTTGGCCAAATTCAAAATTTACGATTTCATGAGCCATAATATAGGATTTTAAGCCATTTTTAGTCATTTATATCTATTGGCAAATTATGTCGAAGCCAAAATTCACGATTTCATGAGGTATAACCAACTATGTTTGGCCATTTTAATCATTTATATGTATCGACAAATAATTTTGTGGAGTCTAAAATTTACGATTTCATGAGCTAGCCATTAGTCATTTCTACCCATTAACAAATGATAATCACATTTTTATTATAATTTTACACCCTCATTATCTAGTTTATATCAATAAATATACCACTAATAATATGTTTTATCTTAATGTGTTAATGAAAATTAATGAATAAAAGCTCAAAAGAACTCAAATTTCCTCATTTTCTAATCTTTAATTGAAGCCCGGATCAAGCTAAGCAAGCCATGGCTTCAAGAAATAAGAATCCAATATAAAAGAAATCAAATGAAAATCATGTTCAAGATGATTAGCCACAAAGAAATGGCGATATCTCCCAATCTGGAAGACAGAATTTAACATATAATATATGAAAATCGCCTATCTCGACTAGACAGAGCTAACTGCATTTTTAGAATTTTAAAATTCCAATCGGTCGGCTAACCGATTGGTCAACCGATTGGTGAGCGGCAGATTCAGATTTGTGGCCAGATATGACTCCTTGATCACCAAGTTTCATCCGAGGATTCTCCTTCATTGCTATAGGCTATAAATAGAGGGGTAGAGTGAGGGGTTTGAGTGTGAAATATTTTGTAAAAATTCCATTTGGAGAGGAGGGTTACTCTTAATTAAGAAGACCTTCCAAATTTATAATTTTTTGTTATAATTAATAAAAAAATATTTTCACCTCTTCATATTTTCTTTTTCTCTTTGTTTGATCATGAAGATGAAGATGAGATGAAGATGAAGATCAAGATGAAGGTTTGCTTTCACCTTGAGGCTAGAACCCTCTTGGGATTAGTTTTATTCTTACTTTTTTTTTCTTTGATTCACCTTAAGGCTAGAACCCTCTGAATCAGCCTTTTCTAAGATGTGGAACTAATACTTGTGGGAATTCTAGAAATTGCATGAAACTAAGTGTTATTTCTTTCATAATTTCTGAATCATTCTCTTATGCTTAAAATGATCATGTTTAGGGTAATCTACTAAAGAACTAATTGGTAGAAGGAATTCTAGAATTACTATTTAGTTGTTATTCTTTTTGAGTATTAATTTTACTTGGATGATAATTTGATAGGTTATGCTTTCCTTGAGTGGTTTGATAGTCTATACTTAATAAATCTAAAGTAAAACGTGATTAAAAGAGAATGGTTCATATTTTAAGTGAGATTAGCTAGTGGATTCAATTCTAGATTCCTCATATCTTTAATTGAATCCTCCATCTTTACTTTCTTAATTTTTTTCTCTTTATTCTTAATTTTCATTTGTTTATTTTATTTTCCTTCATTTCATTCATCATTGATTATCACATTTTAATTACATTTTTATACCCTTATTACCTATGTTATACTTAATAACGATATTACTAATAATCATTTTTATCTTATTTTGCAGCCTTAATAAAGAAATAATGAATAAAAGCCCAAATGACTCAAATTCTCTGAATTTCTACCAATATTTGAAGCCCAAATCAAGACAAACCAAGGCCCAAGATACCAAATTGATCCAAGAGAAATTCGTGAAGAAAAATCAAGAAAAGACAAATTGGGAACCATCGGTTGACTAATCCCACAACGGTTATTAACCGGCATACCGATCGCCAACCGACGGTTCCCAAAGATTCAATTAATGGTGGATTTCTACCTTTTGGCTAGGTTTGATCCAATGGTTCACATCAACTCCTTGGGCTATAAATAGGGGTGAGTGAGTGTTTTGAGTGTGAAATATTTTGTAAAAATTCCATTTGGAGAGGAGGGTCACTCTTAATTGAGGAGACCTTCCAAAATTGTAACTTTGTTACACAATAAATGAAATTTTTCACCTTCAATTTCCTTTCTCTTCTTCTAATCCAAGGACCAAAAGGAGGATTAGATTAAGATCGAGTTGTTGGTTTTCCTTTTATTTCTTTTCCATTTTCTTTCTTGTTCATTTATTGCTTTGTAGCTTAGATTTACTTTCATGCAATGTATTTAATTCTTGTATTTACTTTCTAGAGTAGATTTTTTTTCTTTAATTCACCTTGAGGCTAAAACCCTTGGGATGCAAATTTTCTCGCTTGCTAATAAATTTTTTTTTTTCTTGTTGTTAAATATTCATGAGGCTAGAACCCTCAATTTAGGACCATTTTTAATCATTTCTATCCATTGGTAAATAATTTTATGAAGCCAAAATTCACGATTTCATGAATTACAACCCATGGTTTTGGACTTTTAGTCATTTCAACTCATTGATAAATAATTTCAGAGGCTAAAATTTATAATTTCTTACCATTTTTCATTTCTACCAATTGATAAATTGTGGATTATATCTCATGAAATAATAAATTTTAGATTACACAAAATTACTTAGCGATTGGTAGAAACAACTAAAATTGCCAAAATTATGGGTTATTGCTCATGAAATCATGATTTTGAACCCTTAAAATTATTTGGCATTAGATAGAAATGATTAATAATTGCCAAAAATTGTGGGTTATATCTCATGAAATCATGAATTTTGGATTCCACAAAATTACTTGTCGATGGGTAGAAATAACTTAAAATGGCTAAAAATGTGGGTTATGGCATACAAAATTAATTGGCAATGAGCTATAGCCCAAGATTTTTAATCATTTTTAGTCATATCTTCCCATCAGCAAATAATTTGCGGGGTCCAAAATTCCTAATGTTATAACCTATAACCCATAATTTTTTATAATTTTTAGTTGTACCTACCTATTGAGAAATAATTTTCGAGATTCACGATTTCATGATCTATAAACCATAATTTTGTCCATTTCAAGTCATTTCTATCCAATGGTATATAATTTTTCAAAGGTTAAAATTCATGATTTCATGAGCTATAACTCATGTTTTTTTGTAATCTTTAGTCATTTTTATCCATCCTCAAATAATTTTGCGGAGGCCAAAATTTACGATTTCATGAGATATAACCCACATTTTGACCATTTTTAGTCGTTTCTACCCATGAACAAGTAATTTTGCAGAATCTAAAATTCAAGATTTCTTGAGTTGAAACCCACGATTTTAGGTAAAGATTAGTCATTTCTATCCATTGACAAATAGTTTCACGAATCCAAAAATTCATGATTTCATGTGATAAAACCCAAGATTTTTGGCCATTTTAGTCGTTTCTACCCATTGGTAAGTAATTTTTGTAGAATTGAAAATTTATAATTTTATGAGCTATAGCCAATAATGTTTTGCCATTTTTTATCGTTTCACCTCGTTGATAAAAAAATTCTTGGAGGTCAAAATTTACAATTTCATGAGGTAACGCATGATTTTTCGCCATTTTTGTCATTTCTATCAATTGGTAAATAATTTCGCGGAGTCAAAAATTAAAAACTACATGAGCTGTCAACAATTTAGCCATTTTTTGTTGTTTCTATCTATTAGTAAATAATTTTGCAGAGTCTGAAATTAATTCACTCTTTCATGAGCTATAACCCTTGATTTTTGGTCATTTTTAATCATTTTTACCCATTTGCAAATAATTTCGCAAAATTCAAAATTCATGATTTCATGAGTTATAAACCCACAATTTCAGGGCAACTTTAATTATTTATACCCATTGGGAAATAATTTAGCAAATGCTATATTTCTTAATTTTATCAGCTATAATCCATGATTTGTGACAATTCTAATCATTTTAATCCTTCAAGAAATAATTTTGCATAGGCTAAAATTCACGATTTCATGAGGTATAACCTACATTTTGGCCATTTTAGTCATTTTACCCATCAACAAGTAATTTTGCTAAATCCAAAATTCATGATTTCATAAGCTATAACCTATGATTTTTAGTCGTTCTAATCCATTGACAAATAATTTTCTTGATTCAAAATACACGATTTCATGAGCTACAACCCATAATTTTGGCAATTTTTAGTCATTTCGCCCATCGACAAGTAATTTTCCATAATTAGAAATTCACGATTTCATATACTATAACCCACAATTTAGGGTCTTTTTTTTGTCATTTTTATCCATGACAAATAATTTCAGGGAAGTCAAAATTTACAATTTTATGATCTATAACACACATTTTGGACTTTTTAGTCATTTCTACTCATAAAAAAATAATTTTGCGGAGACTAAAATTCACAATTTCTAGACATTGTTTGTCATTTTGTGTAATTACATGCTGATGGGTAGAAATGACTAAATGGCCAAAAATCATGGGTCTCATGAAATTGTGAATTTTTGAATCCTTAAAATTATTTGACCATAGATAGAAATGACTAATAATGGTCTAAAATCGTGGGTTATAGCTCATAAAATTGTGAATTTTAAATTCTATGAAATTACTTGTCAATGGGTTGAAATAATTAACAATGGCCAAATAATGTCGGTCATAGCTTATAAAATTAATTGCCGATGAGCTATAGTCCAAGATTATAATCCATTTTTAGTCATATCTTCCCATCGGCATATAATTTTGTACAACCCGAAATTCACGATTTCATGATCTATAGCCCATAGTTTTTGGTTTTTTAGTTATTTCTACCCTTCGGCAAATAATTTTGTGGATGCTAAAATTCACGATTTCATGAGCTATAACCCATAATTTTGGCCATTTTTAGCAGTTTTTGCACATCAACATGTAATTTTGTGGAACCTAAAATTCACAATTTCATGCGGATAACCCATGACTTTAGACCATTATTAGTCATTCTAATCCAATAGCAAATAATTTCACATATTCAAAATTCACATTTCATGAGCTATTACCCATAATTTTTGGCTATACTTTTAGGCATTTCTAGACCTCGACAAGTAATTTTGTGGAATTCTAAATTCATGATTTAGGACTATTTTTAATAATTTCTATCCATTGGCAAATAATTTTGCGATAGCTATAATTCACGATTTCATGATCTATAACCCACGGTTTTGGTCTTTTTAGTCATTTATACTCATTGACAAATAATTTCGCGGAGGCTAAAATTTACAATTTCTCACCATTTTTTTTTTCATTTCTACCCTTTTGGGAAATTGTGGATTATACCTCATGAAATCATGAATTTTGGATTTTACGGATTTACTTGCCGATGGGTAGAAACAACTAAATAGGCCAAAAATCATGGGTTATTGTTTATGAAATCATGAACTTTTGAATCTTTACAATTATTTGGCAATAGATAGAAATGACTAATAATTGCCTAAAATCGTGGGTTATAGCTCATAAAATTATGAATTTTAGATTCCATAAAATTACTTGTCGATGGGTAGAAATAACTAAAATGGCCAAAAAATATGGGTAATAGCATACAAAATTAATTGCCAATGAGCTATAGCCCAAGATTTTTATTCATTTTAGTCATATCTTCCCATCAGCAAATAATTTTATAGGGTAAAAATATATAATTTTATGAGCTATAACCCATGAATTTTTATAATTTTTCGTTGTTCCTACCTATTGAGAAATAATTTTTGGGATTCACGATTTCATGGTCTATAAACCATAAATTTTGGTAAATAATTTTTCGAAGTTAAAATTCAAGATTTCATGAGCTATAACTCATGAATTTTTTACCATCTTTAGTCGCTTATCCCTTCTCAAATTAGTTTGTGGAGGTCAAAATTCATAATTTCATGAGCTATAACTCATGATTTTTTGCCATCTTTAGTCATTTCTATCCATTCTTAAATTTCACGAGGCCAAAATTCATGATTTAATGAGCTATAACCCAATTTTTGGTCCTTTTGAATCGTTTCTACCCAATGACAAATAACTTTTGATGGTCAATTCATGATCTCATGAGGTAAACCGTGATTTTTGGCTATTTTTAGTCGTGTCTATCACTTGGCAAATAATTTCATGGAGTTAGAAATTCAAGATTCCATGAGTTCTAACATACAAATTGAGGCCATTTTAGTCATTTTTATTCATTAGCAAATTAGTTCGAGTTTGAAATTCATGATTTTATGTGCTATAACACACGATTTTAGGTTATGTTAGTCATTTCTATCTATTGGCAAATAATTTTGTGGAGTCCAAAGTTTATGATTTTATGACCCATAACCCACTTTTTGCAATTTATAGTTGTTCTATCCATAGGCAAATAATTTCTTAGAATTTATAATTCACGATTTCATTAGCTATAAACCACTATTTTTTGGCATCTTTAGTCATTTCTACCCATCGGCAAATACTTTCGAGAGGCCAAAATTCACAATTTCATGGGCTATAATCCACGATTTTAGTCCATGTTTAGACATTTTAGTCCATCAGCAAATATTTTCGTGGAGGCAAAAATTTATGATTTCATGAGCTATAACCCACATATTTTGGCCATTTTAGTCATTTCTACCCATCGACAAGTAAATTCACTAATCCAAAGTTCACAATTTCATGAGCTATAATCCATACATTTTGGCCATTATTAGTCATTTCTATTCATTTGCAAATAATTTCATGGATTCATAAATTCACATTTCATGAGTTATAACCCATGATTTTTAGCCATTGTAGTTTTTTCTAACTATCAAGAAGTAATTTTGTATAATCTAAAATTTACGATTTCATAAGCTATAACCAATGACTTTAGGCCATTTTAGTCATTTATATCCATTGCCAAATAATTTAGCGTGAGCCAAAATTTATTATTTCATAATCTATAACCCACGGTTTTGGAGTTTTAAGTCACCTTTACCCATCAAATAATTTCATAGAGTCTAAAATTAACGATTTTATGAGCTATAACCCATAATTTTGGCTATTTTTGCAATTTCTACCATCAATAAATAACTTGGAATTCAAAATTACGATTTTATGAGCTATAAGATAGGGTTTTAAGCCATTTTAGTCATTTCTATCTATGGCAAATTATTTTTGGAAGCCAAAATTCATGATTTCATGAGCTATAACCCACTATGTTTGGCTATTTTTAGTCGCTTCTACCCATTGACAAATAATTTCAGAATCCAAAATTCACAATTTTATTAGCTATAACCCCGATTTTTAGCATTTTTATTTGTTTCTATCAATTGGCAAATAATTTTACTAAATCTAAAATTCATGATTTCATGAGCAAGAACCCATGATTTTAGACAATTTTAAGTTATTTCTATCCATTGACAAATAATTTTATGGAGTCAAAATTCACATTTCGAGGTATAGCCTAAAAGACTATTTGCCATTGGATAGAAATGACTAAAAATGGCTAGAAAATTATTGGTTATAGATCATCAAATCTTGAAAATTTTCCTCTTTGAAATTATTTGCCAATTGGTAGAACACCTAAAAAGCAAAAAATCATGGGTTATAGCTCATGAAATGAATTTTAGGCTCTACAAAATTATTTTTGTGGGTAGAAATAACTAAAATGGCCAAAATCTTGGTAATAGATCATGAACCTGAATTTGGCTTCCGAGAAATTATTTGACAATGGATAGAGACAACTAAAATGGCTTTAAATCGTTATACCTCATAAAATCATTAATTTTGATTCCACCAAGTTATTTATGATGGGTAGAAACGATAAAATGACAAAAATCAAGGGTTATAACCCTGAAATCGAATTTTGCCTCCAAATTATTTGCCGATGTAGAAATAACTATGTTTGGCCATTTTCATCATTTATATGTATCGACAAATAATTTTATGGAGTCAAAAATTTACGATTTCATGAGCTACCCACTATGTTTGGCCATTTTTAGTCGCTTCTACCCATTGACAAATAATTTCAGAGAATATAAAATTCATGATTTTATTAGCTATAACTCCGATTTTGGCATTTTCAGTCGCTTCTACCCATTGGCAAATAAATTTACTAAATCTAAAATTCATGATTTCATGAGCAATAACCCACGATTTTAGACAATTTGTTGTTTCTATCCATTGACAAATAATTTTATGGAGTCAAAATTCACGATTTCCGAGGTATAACCTCCAAAAACTCTTTGTCATTGGATAGAAATGACGAAAAATGGCTAAAACTATTTTCGCCAGAGAATTATTTGACAATGGATAGAAATAACTAAAATGGATTAAAATCATGTGTTATACCTCATGAAATCATTAATTTTGGATTCCACCAAGTTATTGGCTGATGGATAGAAATGCTAAAATGACCAAAAATCAAGTTATAACCCATGAAATCGCGGAATTTTAGCCTCATAAATTATTTGCCAATGGATAGATTGACTAAAATGGTCTTAAATAACGGGTTATAGTTTATAAGTCATGAATTTTGAATTCCATGAAATTATTTGCCAATAGGTAGAGATGACTAAAAACCTAAAATCATAGTACATGAAATTGGGAATTTTGGACTCGAAAATTTGCTAATGAATAGAAATGAGTGAAAATGGGCAAAATTCATGGATTATAGCTGAAATTATTAAATTTTGGATTCCAAGTAATTACTGCTAATGGATAAGAACGACTAAAATGGCCAATGATCATGATTTGTAGCTCAAGAAATCATAAAATTTTGACTCCACTAAATTATGTGCCGATGGTAGAAATAACTAAAATGGCAAAAATTATCGCATAACTCATGAAATTGTGAATTTTGGTCAGCCAAATTATTTTCCAATCGATAGAAGTGACTAAAAATGGTTTAACAACATGGATTATAGTTCATGAAATTTAAATTTTGGATTCCTCAGTAGTCATTTCTATCAATAGGCAAAAATTTCACAAAGTCCAAAATTCACAATTTTAACGGTTATAACCCATGACTTTTGGCCATTTTAGTCATTCGACTTGTTGGCAAATAATTTTACCGACTCTAAAATTATGATTTCATGAGCTATAACCAAATAGTTTTAGCAATTTCTAGTCGCTTCACTCATTGGTAAATAATTTTATAAGTCCAAAATTCACAATTTCGTGAGTCATAACCTATGATTTTTAGCTAATTGTAGTCATTCGATCCATTTGTAAATAATCTCATGGAGTCCAAAATTCAAGATTTATTGAGCTATAACTTACAATTTTAACCATTTTAGCCATTCACCCATTGGCAAATAATTTTGTCGAATCCAAGATTCCCAATTTCGTGAGCTAACTACGATTTTTAAACATTTTTAGTCATTCAACAACTAGCAAATAATTTTGTTGACTCTAAAATTCATGATGTCATGATCTATAACCTATGATTTTTGGCCATTTATAATCGTTTTGACCAATTAAAACAAGCCAGAGAGCACAAAATTCATGATTTCATGGAGCTATAACCTATGAATTTTAGTCATTCCAACGCTAGGCAAATAATTTTGTGGATTCCAAAATTTGTAATTTAGGAGCTATAGTTGATGTTTTTTACCATTTTTAGTCGCTCAAACCCTTTGGCAAATAATGTTTCCAAAATTCACGATTTTATGAGCTAAAACCCATGATTTTTCAACATTTTTATCATTTATACCAATTGGCAAAGATTTTCACAGAGTCAAAAGTTCACAATTTCTTGAGCTATATTCCATGATATTTACCCAATGGAAAATAATTTCACGAGTCAAAATTTACAATTTCATGAGTCGCAACCCACAAATTTTGGTTATTTATAATCGCCGACTATTGGCAAATAATTTCGTGGACTCCAAAATTCACGATTTCATAAACCATGATCTATGATTTAATAATTTTAGTCGTTTCTACCAATTAGCAAAATATATCACATAGTCCAAAATTCATGATCTCATAGGATATAATTCATGAAATTTGACCATTTTCATCATCCGACCCATAATAATTTCATGGATGCCAAACTTCATGCTTTCATGAGCTACAAACCATAATGTTTTGGCTATTTTTATTCATTTCAGCCTATAACCAAATAATTTTGTAGAGTCTAAAATTCACAATTTCATCTACCCATAATTCTTGGTCTTTATTCATTTTGACCTATTAGAAAATAATTTCAGGAGTTCAAATTCACAATTTTAAAATCTATTACCCACAATTCTTGGCCATTATTATTCATTTTGACCCATTGGCAAATAATTTTATGAGTCGAATTAATGATTTTATGAGTTATAACCCATGATTTTTGGCCATTTTATTCATTCCATCTTGTTGGCAAATAACTTTGCTGAGGCCCAAATTCATGATATCATGAGCTATAACCCATGATTATTAGGCATTTGTCTTAACCTATTGGCAATATTTTTCTAAGGCTAAAATCAACGATTTTATGAGCTATCCATGATATTTGGCCATTTTAGTCGCTCCAACCCATTGGTAAATGTTTCATAGAATCAAAATTCATGATTTCAAGAACTATAACCCATTATTTTTAGCTATTTTTAGTCATTCCGACCCATTAGCAAATATTTTCGATGACTCCAAAATTCACAATTTTTAATAATAACCAAGATTTTTAGCCATTTATATTCATTTTATCCAATTGGCAAAGAGTCTTGTAGATTCTAAAATTCACAAGTTCATGAGCTATATCCTATAATTTTGTCTATTTTTAGTCATTGCAATCCACTAGCAAATAATTCATAATTTTATGAGCTATAATCCACAATTTTTAATCATTTTTATTCATTTCGATCCATTGACAAATAGTTTCAAAGAGTCCAAAATTCATGATTTCATAGCTAAGCCCATGATTTTTGGCCATTTTAGTCATTTCCACCAATAGGCAAAAATTTCACAATGTCCAAAATTAGCATTTTCCAGGTTATAACCCACACTTTTTGGCTATTTTAATCATTTCTACCATTGGCAAATAATTTCATGGAGTCAAAATTCAAGATTTCGGAGTTATAACCTATGATTTTTAGCCATTTGTAGCCACTTGACCCATTGACAAATAATTTTGTGGAGTTCAAAATTCATGATTTTGTACGCTATAACCGATGATTTTTAGCCATTTTAATCATTCCTACCAATTATCAAAAATTCACGATATAAAAATTCATGATTTCTGTGCTATAACCTATAATTTTCAGTCATTTTAGTTATCTGACCTATAGGCAAATAATTTCATGGGGCAAAATTCATGATTTCATGAGCTATAACCCACGATTTCGCCATTTTTTTGATTTTGACCCATTACTAAATAATTTTGGAGGCTAAAATTTACAATTTTATAAACTATTATCAACAATTTTAGCCATTATTAATCATTTTGACACCTTGGTAAAATTACATGAAGCCCAAAATTCACGCGATGTCAAGAACCCATGATATTCACCATTTTAGTCATTTCGTCCCATTGGCAAATAATTTTGCTGAGGCCCAAAATTAAAATTTTATGAGCTATAACCCATAATTATTAACATTTTTTTTATTTTAACCCATTGGCAAATAATTTGCGGAGTCTAAAATTCAAGATATCATGAGGCATATTCACGATATTGAGGCCCAAATTCATGAGTTCATAAGCTATAAACCATGATTATTGGGCATTTTATTTGTTTCCACCCGTTAGAAAATAATTTTAAAGTCCGAAATTCACAATTTTATGAGCTATAACCCATGATATTTTTGTCTTTTTAGTCGCTTCAACCTTTTGGCATATAGCTTTGTGAAATCCCAAATTCATGATTTCATGCACTATAACATCTAATTTTTGGGCATTTTAGTTGTTCCACCCATATGCAAGTAATTATGTTTACTCCAAAATTCATGATTTCATGATATAACACCTGATTTTGGCCATTTTTATTGTTCGACTCATTAAGTAATTTCACCGACTTTAAAATTCATAATATCATGAGCTATAATGCAATAGTCCCGCCATTTATGTTCATTTTGACAAACCGCAACTAGTCTAAGATTCATAATTTTATGAGCTATAACTCATATTTTTGGTTATGTTAGTCATTCCACCCATTAGCAAATAATTCACAATTTCATGAGTCAGAACCTACAATTTCTTTACCATTTTATTCATTTTGACCCGTGGATAAATAATTTCATAGAGTCCAAAAGTCATGGATAAATAATTTCATAGAGCCTAAAATTCACTATTTCATAAGCTATAACCCATGATTTTCTAGCAATTTTAGTCATTTTACCAAGTAACGAAATTTTCTCAGAGTAAAAATTTTAGGATTTCATGGGTTTTAACTCAATCATTTTGGCCAATTTTAGTCATCCCTACTATTGGTAAATAATTTTGTGAATTCCTAAATTCACGATTTCTCGAGCTATAAGCCATGGTTTTGGTAATTTCGTTTGTTTCACCCATTAGCAAATAATTTCTTAGAGTCCAAAGTGCATGATTTTAGGAGCTATCACCTATGACTTTTGGCTATTTTAGTCATTTGGACCTATTGACAAATAATTTTGTGGAGTCCCAAACTCAATATTTCATTAGCCATAACCCATGATTTTTAGCCATTTAGAATTGTTCCGACTCATTGGTAAATAATTTCATGGAATCTAAAATTCACTATTTCATGAGCTATAACCCATGATTTTTGGTCATTTTTAGTCAGTCCGACCCACTGATAAATAATTTTGTTGACTCTAAAATTCACGATTTCATGATCTATAACTAAAGCTTTTTGGCCATTTATATCTATTTTGACCAATTGGCAAATAGTTTCATAGAGTCCAAACTTCTAGATTTTATGGAGATATAACATATGAAATTTAGTCATTCTACCAATTAGCAAATAATTTTGTGGATTACAAAATTCATAATTTTAGGAGTTATGACCTTTGATTTTTTTGCCATTTTTAGTCATTTGTACCCATTGGTAAATAATTTCATGGAGTCCAAAATTTAAGATTTTATGAGCTATAACCCATAATTTTTAGCCTTATTTAGTTGTTTGACCCAATGAAAATAATTATGAGTCCAAATTCATGATTTTATGACGATAACCAATAATTTTAGCCATTTGTGACCACTTGACCCATTGATAATTTTGTAAGCTATAACCGATGATTTTAGCTATTTTAATCATTCCTACCAATTGGCAAAAATTATGAAATAAAAAATTCATGATTTCGTGCTATAACCTATGATTTTTGCCATTTTTAGTTGTCTCGACCTATTGAAAAATAATTTTGTAGTGGGCAAAATTCATGATTTCATAAGCTATAAACCATAATTTTGGCCATTTTATTCATTTCAACCCATTACCAAATAATTTCCAATGACTAAAATTTATAATTTCATAAGCTATTATCCACAATTCTTAGCCACTTTTAATCATTTTGACACATTGGCAAATAATTATATGAATCCCAAAATTCATGATTTCATTAACCCATGATATTCGCCATTTTAGTCGTTTTGTCCCATTGGCAAATAATTTCACTGAGGCCAAAATTCATGATTTAATGAGCTATAACCCATAATTTTTGGTCCTTTTGAATCGTTTCTACCCAATGACAAATAACTTTTGATGGTCAGAATTCATGATCTCATGAGGTAAACCGTGATTTTTGGCTATTTTTAGTCGTGTCTATCACTTGGCAAATAATTTCATGGAGTTAGAAATTCAAGATTCCATGAGTTCTAACATACAAATTGAGGCCATTTTTAGTCATTTTTATTCATTAGCAAATTAGTTCGCGGAGTTTGAAATTCATGATTTTATGTGCTATAACACACGATTTTAGGTTATGTTAGTCATTTCTATCTATTGGCAAATAATTTTGTGGAGTCCAAAGTTTATGATTTTATGACCCATAACCCACGATTTTTGATCATTTTAGTCGTTCTTACCCATTGCAAATATTTTCGTGGAATTCAAAATTCATAATTTTATGAGCTACAACCATGATTTTTGTCTATTTTAGTTGCTCGACCTAATGGCAAATAATATTGCTAACTCCAAAATGAACTTCATGAGGAATAACCCAAAGTTTTTGGCCATTTACATTCATTTTGGCAAATAATTTTATACTGCACTAAAATTCATGATTTCTTAGAGCTATAACCTATAATTTTTAGTCATTCCAAACTATTGTTAGATAATTTGCAGATTCTAAATTCATGATTTCATGAGCTATGACCTATGATTTTTGGCCATTTTAGTCGTTCGCTCCCATTGGTAAATGATTTCATGAGTCCAAAATTCAAGATTTTATGAGCTACAATCCATGATTTTTAGCTTTACTTAGTTGATTCCATTTGGCAAATAATTTCGTGGTGTCCAAAATTCACTATTTCATGGGCAACCCATGATTTGTGGTCATTATCACCATTTCTACCCATTAGCAAATATTTTCACAAAGTCAAAATTCATTTCATGATGAGGATATTTGCCCATTTTATTCATTTTGACCTAATGAAAAATAATTTCACAAGATTCAAAATTCACAGTTTCATGAGTCAGAACCCATGATTTTATGTCTATTTGTACTTGTCGGACCGTTGGCAAATAATTTATTAGAGTCCAAAGCTCACGATTTCATAGGCTATAACCCTTGATTTTGGCCATTTTAGTCATTTCTACCAAGCAAAAATTTCACTTGGTTAAAATTCAAGATTTTATGTGATAACCCATAATTTTAGATATTTTAAGTTGTCGACCCATTTGCAAATAATTTCATAGGGCTAAAATTAATGATTTCTTGATGTATAAACCATGATTTTTAACCTTTTTTCATCATTTCAACCAATTACCAAAAATTTACAGAGTCCAAAATTCAAAATTTCATAAGCTATTACTCGAATTCGGCATTATTTATTCATTTTACCTAGTATAACTTTGCAAAGTTCAAATCACACAATTTCATGAGTTATAACACATATTTTGGCCATTATTAGTTGTTCGACTAAAATAATTTCGGAGTCCAAAATTCATGATTTCTTGAGCTATTGCCCTTGGTTTTGGCTATTTTATTAATTTCTACCCATCAAAGATATAAGTTCCAAGATTCTATAAATCATAATATAGTGGGCAGTTAGGCAAGAGTTTTTGCCATTTTTAGTGTTTGATTCACGGTAAATAATTTCACGAGTCCAAAGTCTTGATTTCATGAGCTATTACCTATGATATTTGGTCATTTTTTTCGTTTTGACTGATTAGCAAAAATTTTGTGGCCCAAAATTAATGATTTCATGAGCACTCATGATTTATCCCATTTTATTCATTTTGACTTATTGGCAAATAATTTTGCAACATCCAAAATTCATGAACTCATGAGCTATAACCCATGATTTTAGCAAATTTTAGTCACTGTTAATTAGCAAAGAAATTCATTGAGTTCAAAATTCACTATTTCATCGGCTATAACCCATGATTTTTGGCCATTTTAGTCATTTTGACTCATTGGTAAATAATTTTGTGGAGTCTCAAGTTCACAATTCAACAGCCACGACAATATTTGGCCATTTTCAATATTTCTACCCATCGGGAATTTTTCATGGAGTCCAAAATTCATGATCCCGTGAGCTAACCTATGATTTTTGCCATATTTTAGAGTTCACCCAATGTCAAATAATTACCCCAAATTTAAGATTTCATGAGGTATTACCCACGCATTTTAGCTATTTTTGTTCATTCTGACACATTAGCAAATAATTTTATGATGTCCAAAATTCATGATTTTAGCTATAACCCAAGAGTTTTGGCCATTTTAGTCATTTCTACCAATTGGCAAATAATTTCACGAGTTCAAAATTCACAATTTTATAAGCTATTACCCACAATTCTTATCATTTTTATTCATTTTGATCCAGATGGCAAATAATTTAATACCTCATGATTTCATGATCTATTACCTTTCATGGGATATAACCCTAGGTTTTGAAAATTTCTAGTCATTTCTACCAATTGGCAAATAATGTTTGGCAAATAATTCCAAAATTCACGATTTCATTAGCTATAACCAATGATTTTGGGCCATTTGTAGTCGTTGAACTAATTAGTAAATAATTACGTGGAGTTCAAAATTCATGATTTCATGGGTTATAACCCACGCTTATTTGGTTATTTTAACCATTTCGACCCATTGGTAACTAGTTTTTCAGATTTTGAAAATTCACGATTTCATGAGCTATGGCCCATGGTTTTCATTTCTAGTCATTTCGATCCATTGGCAAATAATTTCATGGACTCCAAAATTCACGATATCAGAACTATAGCCTATGATTTTTGACTATTTTTAGTCATTCTGACCCATTAGCAAATAATTTTGTGGAGTTTAAAAGTCAATATTTCATGAGCTATAACCCACCTTTTTTTTTACCATTTTAGTCATTCACTCATATCAACCCCAAACTCTAATCCACTAGCAATATTTAACTAATCCAAAATTCACAATTTCATGTGCTATAACCAATGATTTTGGCCATTATTAGTCATTTCGACCTATTGGCAAATAATTTCACTGACTCAAGAACTTGATTTTATGAGCTACAATCCAAGATTTTTGGCCGCTTATATTTGTTTTGACTAATTAGCAAATAGTTTTATGGACTTTAAAACTCATGATTTCCTAAGCTATAACCCATGATTTTTGGCTATTTTTAGTTATTTTGACCAATTGACAAATAATTTCATAGTGTCTAAAATTCACAAATTTGTGAGTTATAACCCATAATTTTTCCATCTTTTACCATTTTGACCCATTGGATAATAATTTCACGACTCTAAAATTCATGATTTTGAGAACTATAACCTTGGCCATTTATATTCATTTGATAGATTGGCAAATAGTTTTGTAGATTCTAAATTCATGATTTCATAAATTATAGTCCATAAAGTTTTTAGTTAATAGGCAAACGTTTCAAGTCCAAAATTAACAATTTCAAGGGTTATAACCACAACTTTTGGGTCATTTTAATCATTCCAACCCATTGGGAAATAATTTTATGAGCCAAAATCACAACTTCATGAGGTATAATCTTTGGCTTTTGGCTATTTCTAGTAGTTTCGAGTCATTGACAAATTGTCTTATGGAGTCCAAAATTCACGATTTTATGAGTTCGTACTTGCTTTTTGCCATTTTAGTCATTCTGACCCATTGGCAAATAATTTTATGGAGTCTAAAATTTATAATGTCATGAGCTACAACCCATGATTTTGACCATTTTCACGTTCTAACCCATCGGAAAATAATTTTGCTAACTCAGAGTTCATGATTTCATGAGCTATAACTAAGATTTTTAGCCATTTATATTCATTTTGACCATTTTAGTCGTTATAATCTATGATTTTAGTCGTTCCTACCCATTAGCAAATAATTTTATGGATTACAAAATTTATAATTTCGGAGCTATAACCTATGATTTTTGGCTAATTTTTATCATTCACACCCTTTGGTAAATAATTTTGTGGAGTCCAAAATTCAAGATTTCATAAATTATGACCCACGATTTTGACCATTTTTAGTCATTCGACTCATTGGCAAATAATTTAATAGAATTCAAAATTCACAATGTCATACTAGAACCCATGATTTTGGCCATTCTTAGTTGCTCGATCCGCTAGCAAATAATATTGTTGACCCAAAATTCACAATTTCATGAGCTATAACCCAAAATTTTTGGCCATTTATATTCATTTTGACCGATTGAAAAATAATTTTGTGAAGTCCAAAATTCATGATTTCATGGAGCTATAACCTAGAATTTTAGTTGTTCTTACCCATTATCAAATAATTTCGTGGTGTCCAAAATGAATTATTTCATGAGCAACCCAAGATTTTTGGCCGTTATTAGTCATTTCTACTCATTCGCAAATATTTTCACCTAATAAAAGCTTCACAATTTCATAAGTTATATTCCATGATATTTGGCCATTTTATTCATTTCACGATTTCATGAGTCAGTAATCCATAATTTTATCAATTTGTAGTTGTCGAACCCATTGGTAAATTGTTAACCGAGTCAAAAATTCATGATTTCATAAGCCATAACCTTCAATTTTGGCCATTTTAGTCATTTCTACCAATCAAATCTCACATAGTCCAAAATTCACGATTTTATGATCTACGGATTTGGACATTTAAGTCGCTTTGACACATTTGTAAATAATTTTATAGGGGACAAAGTTCATGATTTATGAGCTATAAATCATGATATTTGGCCATTTTATTCATTTCAACACATTACCAAATAATTTCATGGAGTTTAAAATTCACAATTTCATATGTTATTAGCCACAATTCTTGGCATTTTAATTTGTTGTGACCCATTGGCAAATAATTTTTCAAATTCTAAAATGCACAATTTCATAAAGTACAACTCATAATTTTGGCTATTTTAGTCATGTCAACCCATTGGTAAATAATTTCAAGGAGTTAAAATTTAAGATTTTATGAGCTATAACCAATAATTTTGGCCATTTCTATTCGTTTCAATCCATTAACAAATAATTTCATTGTGTCCAAAATTCACATTTCATGAGTTATAACCCATGATTTTTAGCCATTTTTAGTCATTTCTAATAATTAGCAAATAATTTCACTGAGTCCAAGATTCACGATTTCATTAGCATGGCCCACAATGTTTTTAGCCATTTTTAGTTGTTTCACCCATTTTTGCATTCTAAAAGTCATGATTTCTTGACCTATTACCCATAGTTTTTGGCCATTTTCATCATTTCTACCCACCAAGATATAATTTCCTAGATTCTATAATTCACGATCTCAACGGCTATAACCCACATTTTTGCCAATTTTAGTCTTCCACCCATTGGTAAATAATTTCGGAATCCAAAATTCATGATTTCATGAGCCATTGCCTAAAATATTTGGTCATTTTTTGCTTTGACCAATTAACAAACAATTTTATCAAGGCCAAAATTCACTAATTCATGAGCTATAACTCATGCTTTTTTCAATTTTTATTCATTTTGATCGATTGGCAAATATGTTGTAGTGTCCAAAATACATGATTTCATGAGCTATAATCTATGATTTTTTACAAATTTTATCGTTTCTACCAGTTAGCAAAAATGTTTCACTAAGTCCAAAATTCACAATTTCATATGCTGTAACTCATGATATTTGGCTATTTTTAGTCATTTTGACCCATTGACAAATAATTTCTCAGAGTTTGAAATTCATGATTTCATGAGCTATTTCCCATAATTTTTGGTCATTTTTAGTCATTTTTACCCATCAGCAAATAATTTCATGGAATCCAAACTAAACGAGTTTGTTGGCTATAACCTATGGTTTTTTTTCCCTTTTTAAGTGTCCGACCCATTGGAAAATGGTTATACATAGTCCAAAATTTAAGATTTTAGATATTACCCCTGATTTTTGGCCATTTTTATGTTTCTTGACCCATTATCAAATAACTTTATGGTGTCCAAAATTTACGATTTCATGAGCTATAACCCAAGAATTTTGGCCATTTTAGTCATTTCTACCAATTGGCAAATAATTTTATAGAGTCCAAAATCCACAATTTCAAGGGCTATAACACATGATTTGTTTTACCATTTTAGTCATTTTGAACCATTGTCAAATAATTTTATGGAACAAAATTCATGATTTTATGAGTTATTATGACTTTGTTTGGTAAATTTCATTGTTTTGACTCATCAACAAATAATTTTTTCGTCTATAATTTCATAGGATATAACCTATATTGTTTGAAAATTTCTAGTCATTTTGACTAGTTGGCAAAGAATTTTGTGGGGTCAAAATTCAATTTCATGAGCTATAACATATGATTTTGGGCCATTAGAGTCATCAAACCCATTAGCAAATAATTTCATGGAGTCCAAATTTCATGATTTCATGGGTTATAATCCACAAATATTTGGTCATTTTAGTTGTTTCACCCATTAGCAAATAATTTTATGGATTCCAACACGAAGTTCATGAGCTATATAACCCATGGTTTTTAGCAATTTCTAATCATTTCACCCATTGCAAATAATTTTGTGGAATCCAACATTCACAATATCATGAACTATAGCCTACAATGTTTTACCATTTTTAGTCATTCGATCCATTGGCAAATAATTTTATGTCTAAAAGTCAAGATTTCATGAGCTATAACCCACAATTTTGGCCATTTTAGTTGTTCAACCTCATTGGCAAATAATATTGTAGAATTAAAATTCATGAATTCATGAGCTATAATCCATGATTTTTGGCCATTTTAGTCATTCCAAACCATTGGTTAATAATTTTATGGATTCCAAAATTTATAATTTCATGAGCCAAAACCCATAATTTTGGCCATTTTAGCAGTTTTTGCACATCAACATGTAATTTTGTGGAACCTAAAATTCACAATTTCATGGATAACCCATGACTTTAGACCATTATTAGTCATTCTAATCCAATAGCAAATAATTTCACATATTCAAAAATTCGCGATTTCATGAGCTATTACCCATAATTTTTGGCTATACTTTTAGGCATTTCTAGACCTCGACAAGTAATTTTGTGGAATTCTAAATTCATGATTTAGGACTATTTTTAATAATTTCTATCCATTGGCAAATAATTTTGCGATAGCTATAATTCACGATTTCATGATCTATAACCCACGGTTTTTGGTCTTTTTTAGTCATTTATACTCATTGACAAATAATTTCGCGGAGGCTAAAATTTACAATTTCTCACCATTTTTTTTCATTTCTACCCTTTTGGGAAATTGTGGATTATACCTCATGAAATCATGAATTTTGGATTTCTGGTTACTTGCGATGGGTAGAAACAACTAAATAGGCCAAAAATCATGGGTTATTGTTTATGAAATCATGAACTTTTGAATCTTTACAATTATTTGGCAATAGATAGAAATGACTAATAATTGCCTAAAATCGTGGGTTATAGCTCATAAAATTATGAATTTTAGATTCCATAAAATTACTTGTCGATGGGTAGAAATAACTAAAATGGCCAAAAATATGGGTAATAGCATAAAAATTAATTGCCAATGAGCTATAGCCCAAGATTTTTATTCATTTTAGTCATATCTTCCCATCAGCAAATAATTTTATAGGGTAAAAATATATAATTTTATGAGCTATAACCCATGAATTTTTATAATTTTTCGTTGTTTACCTATTGAGAAATAATTTTTGGGATTCACGATTTCATGGTCTATAAACCATAAATTTTGGTAAATAATTTTTAAGTTAAAATTCAAGATTTCATGAGCTATAACTCATGAATTTTTTACCATCTTTAGTCGTTTCTATCCCTTCTCAAATTAGTTTGTGGAGGTCAAAATTCATAATTTCATGAGCTATAACTCATGATTTTTTTGCCATCTTTAGTCATTTCTATCCATTCTTAAATTTCACGGAGGCCAAAATTCATGATTTAATGAGCTATAACCCATAATTTTTGGTCCTTTTGAATCGTTTCTACCAATGAAATAACTTTTGATGGTCGAATTCATGATCTCATGAGGTAAGTGATTTTTGGCTATTTTTAGTCGTGTCTATCACTTGGCAAATAATTTCATGGAGTTAGAAATTCAAGATTCCATGAGTTCTAACATACAAATTGAGGCCATTTTAGTCATTTTTATTCATTAGCAAATTAGTTCGCGGAGTTTGAAATTCATGATTTTATGTGCTATAACACACGATTTTAGGTTATGTTAGTCATTTCTATCTATTGGCAAATAATTTTGTGGAGTCCAAAGTTTATGATTTTATGACCCATAACCCACGATTTTTTGCAATTTATAGTTGTCTCTATCCATAGGCAAATAATTTCTTAGAATTTATAATTCACGATTTCATTAGCTATAAACCACTATTTTTTGGCATCTTTAGTCATTTCTACCCATCGGCAAATACTTTCGCAGAGGCCAAAATTCACAATTTCATGGGCTATAATCCACGATTTTAGTCCATGTTTAGACATTTTAGTCCATCAGCAAATATTTTCGTGGAGGCAAAAATTTATGATTTCATGAGCTATAACCCACATATTTTGGCCATTTTTAGTCATTTCTACCCATCGACAAGTAAATTCACGGAATCCAAAGTTCACAATTTCATGAGCTATAATCCATACATTTTGGCCATTATTAGTCATTTCTATTCATTTGCAAATAATTTCATGGATTCATAAATTCACGATTTCATGAGTTATTACCTAAGATTTTTGGCCATTTGTATTTGTTTTGACTAATTAGCAAATATTTTCAGAGAGTTCATAACTCACAATTTCATGAACTATAATCTATGAATTTTGGTCATTTTTAGTCATTCTGACCCATTGATAAATAATTTCATAACATCCAAAATTCACAAATTTATGAGTTATAACCCACAATTTTTTGCAAAAGTTTTTCATTTCAACCGATTGGGAAATAATTTTAAAGAATCTAAAATTCATGTTTTTGAGCTATTACTCATAATTTTGGCCATTTGTACCGTTCGGATACATTGGTAAATAATTTTAAGGAATCCAACATTCATAATTTCATCGATACATTGGCTAATAATTTCAAGGAATCCAACATTCACAATTTCATGGGTCAGTAATTCACCATTTTTGTCATTTTAATCACTTTGACATATTGACAAATAATTTTGTGGTGACCAAAGTTCACGATTTCATGAGCTATATAACCCGTGATTTTTGGCTACTTTTAGTCATTTCTACATATTAGCAAATTTTCTCATGGAGTATAATGTTCACGATTTCATGATCTATATTTTATGATTTTTGTCTAGGTTTATTCATTTTGACCCAATGGTTTTGTGAGTCAAATTCATGATTTTATGAGATATAATAGATGCAATTGGCCGAACCAATTGGCAAATAATTTCGTGTTATCTAAAATTCATGATTTCATAATCTATAATTCATGATTTTTAACCTTTTTGTCATTACTACCAATTGCAAAAACTTCATGGAGTCCAAAATTCACAAATTCTTGAGTTATAACCCATGATTTTCTGGCCATTTTTTGTCCTTTTGACCCAGTGGCAAATAATTTTGCAAATTATAAAATTCATGATTTTATGAATAACCCATGGTTTTGCAGTTTCTGATGTTTTGACCGTTGGCAAACAATTTTGTAGAGTCTAAACTTCATGATTTCAAGTACTATAACCTATACTTTTTGGTCATTTTAGTCATTCGGACCTATTGGCAAATTAGTAAATGATGTCCCAAATTCATGAATTTAAGAGCTATAATTCAAAATTTTGACCATTTTTAGCAATTTCTACCAATTGGCAAATAAATTCACGTAGTAAAAATTCATGATTTCGTGGGTAACCAACGATTTTTGGCTATTTTAGTTGTCTTGAACCATTACCAAATAAATTTGCAAAGTTCCAAATTCACAATTTCATAAGCTACTACCCACAATTCTTAGCCATTTTTATTTATTTTGACACATTGACAAATAATTTCATGGAGTCCAAATTTCATGATTTCATGAGGTATAACCCACGATTTTGGTCATTTTTAGTCGTTTCATTTTATTAGCAAATAATTTCGCTGGCAGCCCAAATTTAGAATTTAATGAGCTATAATGCATGATTATTAGGCATCTTTATTTGTTTCGATCCATTCACAAATAATTCTTTGTTGTCCAAAATTCATGATTTCATGACCTATAAACAATTGTTTTTGGTCATTTTTAGTCATTTTGACCCATTAACAAATAGTTTCATAGAATCTAAAATTATACTTTCATCAACTATGACCCATAATTTTTAGCTATTTTTTCTCATTCCAACCCATCGAGAAATAACTTTGCTGACTCCAAAATTCACGATTTCATGAGCTACAACCCAAGATTTTTAGATATTTATATTCATTTTGACTAATCAGCAAATAGTTTCACAGTGTCCAAATTTCACAACTTTGTGAGCTATAACCCATGATTTTTAGCCATATTTAGTCATGTGATCCATTGGAAAATAATCTCGTGGTGTCCAAAATTTATGATTTCATAACCTATAACCCATAATTTTCGGCTATTTTTAGTCATTTCTACCCGATGGCAAATTTTTTCATGGAGTTAAAACTTCAAGATTTCATGAGCTAAAATCAATGATTTTTGGTTATTTTTTTATTTCTTTCAATTGGCAAATAATTTTATTGTGTCCAAAATTCATAATTTCATGGCCTTTTTGACCAACTATTTTCGATCAATTTTAGTCATTTCGATCCATTGCAAATAATTTCACAGAGTCTGAAACTCATAATTTCATGAGCTATTACCCATGATTTTTGGCTATTTTTGTCATTTCTACAAATCAACAAATAATTTCATGGAGTCCAAAACTCATAATTTAATGAGCTATAATCCATGATTTTTGGCCATTTCTAGTCATTTCTACCAATTAGCAAATAATTTTACGAGTCCAAAATTCAAGATTTCACGGGTTATAACTTGCTACTTTTGGCCATCTTTAATTGTCTCGATTCATTTGCAAGTTAATTTCATGAAGTACAAAATTCATAATTTCTTGAGCTATTTCCCATGATTTTAATCATTTTTAGTCATTTCTACCACATCAAATAATTTCATGGGCTCTATAATTTTTTATTTCATGGGCTAAACCCATGATTTTTTGCCATTGTCAAGTGTTCACCCATTGGCAAATAATTTCACTGAGTCCAAAATTCATAATTTTATGAGTTCTTACCCACAATTTTTGATAGTTTTAGTCATTTCTACCCTTTTGGAAAATATTTTCAGAGAGTCCTATATTCTTGATTTCATGAGGTATATTCCACGATATTTGGAATTTCTTGTTAAATGAGGTAAATTCTTGATTTCATGAGGTAGATTTCATGTGGTATATTCCACAAAATTCAAGATTCCACGATATTTCAGAGTGTCTAAAATTCACAATTTCATGGGGTATAACTTATGATATTTAACCATTTTTAGTCGTTCCGACCCATTAGCGAATATTGCAGATTCCAAAATTTAGGATTTCATGAACTATAACCTATGGTTTTGGGCAATTTCTTGTTGTTTTGACCTATTGGCAAACAATTTCGCCAAGGCCAAAATTCACATTTTTATGGGCTATAACTTATGAGTTTTGGCCATTTTTATCATTCAGACCTATTGGCGAATAATTTTGAAGAATGCAAAATTTAGGATTTCATGAACTATAACTCACAATTTTCGATCATTTTTAGTCGTACCAACCCATTAGCAAATAAGTAAATGATGTCCAAAATTCACAATTTTATAAGTTATAACCCAAGATTTTAGGCCATTTTAATTGCTCTTACCAATTGGCAAATAATTTCATGGAGTCCAAAATTACAATTTCATGGGTTATAACCCATGATTTTTGATTATTTTAGTCAATTCTACTCATTACCAAATAATTTCTTGGGTTTATAATTTATGATCTCATGGGCTATAAGCCACTTTTTTACCACTTTTATTCATTTTGACACATTACCAAATAATTTTTTCGAGTCCAAAATTCGAATTTCATAAGCTACAACCCATGATTCTTAGCCATTTTATTCATTTTCACCCATTAGCAAATAATTTATCTGAGTCAAAATTCATGATTTCATGAGGTACAACCCACATGTTGGCCATTTTAGTTGCTCCGCTCTAATGACAAATAATTTCATTATGACCCAAATTCAAGATTTCATGAGCTATAATCCATGATTATTAGGAATTTTATTTATTTCAACCCATAAGCAAATACTTTTTATTGTCCAATTTACAATTTAATGAGTTATAACCAATGTTTTAAAAGAGGCGATTTTATCGATTTATCGCCGATATATAGGGTATGGGCCATGGCCGATAATGATTTTTGTAAAATTTATTGCATATTATTTTTGGCCGATTTGTTCCGATATATTGGTGTAAATCTAATAAAGCAACCGATTTCTCATGGATTAAAAATCACCCGATTTTCTACAATTTACGTTCTAAGTGAACGGTTCGGGTTTGGAGGCAAAAACCCTCTTTTTTTCAAACAGACCCACATCCACTAAATAAAAATGATGCTATCCAATTCTATTTCACATCCACTCGTTGTGTAACCCTAATTTTCCTGCCTCCACTATTCTCTCCCCAAATCGCTTGCAAATTTCTCACTTGAAGGCTCTCTCAAGATCCTCTCTTGATATTTCATTAAATGTGCTTAGATTACATTTTAGGACATTATATTTTACATGCTCACCATCTGATATTACACTGATTTTTACGACTTATCCCCGATATACCCTTGATAACAGGGATTTGATACGAATTTGGTCATTTGATATATTTTTGATAATCGATATTTAAAACCTTGTTTATAACCCATTATTTTTGGTCATTTTTAGTCATTCTCGACCCATTGATAAATAGTTTCATAAACTCAAATTTTATATTTTCATGAGCTATAATCTATAATTTTTGACCATTTTTAATTATTTAGACCCATTTGCAAATAATTTCACCGACTCCAAAATTCACAATTTCATGAGTTATAATCTAAGATTTTTGGACATTTATATTTGTTTTGACTAATTGGCAAATTGATTCATAGAGTCCAAAATTCAAGATTTCGTGACCTATAACCCATAAGTTTTAGCATTTTTAGTCAATGATCCATTGGAAAATAATTGGTGTCTAAAATTTACGATTTTATAACCTAACACATGATTTTTGGCTATTTTCAACCATTTATACCCGATGACAATTTTTTCACTCGAGTCCAAAATTCACGCATTTCATGAACTAGATTCCGATATTTGGCTATTTTATTCATTTCGACCCAATGGAAAATTATTTTGCAAAGTCCAACATTCTTGATTTCATGAGCTATAACCCACGATTTTAGACCATTTTTAGTCTTTGGGTCCATTGGTGAATAATTTCATGGAGTAAAACTTTAACATTTCTTGAGCAATAACTCAAGATTTTTAGCTAATTTAGTCATCCCGATCACTTGGCAAATTATTTTATTGAATCCAAAATTCACGATTTCATGGGCTATTTTAGTCATCCGATCCATTGGCAAATAATTTCGTTGACTCCAAAATTCATGATTTCATGAGCTATTACCTATGACAATTGGGCCATTTTAAGTCATTCGACCGACTAAAATTCACGATTTAATGAGTTTTAGAGAAAAATTACGATTTAATGAGTTATAACCCAAGATTTTGGCCACTTTAGTTATTCATCTCGTTGGCTTAATTATTTTAATTTAATAAGCTATAACCTATGATTTTTACTATTTTTATTTATTTCGACCCATTGACAAATAATTTCAGAATTCAAAATTCATAAATTTAATCAATAAATTCCCGATGGGTAGAAATCATTAATTTTGGTATATGTAAAATTATTTCCTAATGGGTAGAAACGACTAAAAAGTCCAAAACCATGGATTATTGCATAAAATCATGAATTTTGATCTCATGAAATTATTTATTGATGGATAGAAATGACTAAAAATGGCCAAAAATTGTGGGCTATAGCTCATAAAATTGTGAATTTGTTTACTACTGAAAAATCATTTGCTAATGGATAGTAATGACCAATAATGGCCTAAAATGTTGGTTATAGCTAATGAAATAGTGACTTTGGATTCCACAAAATTACTTGTCGATGGGTATAAACGACAAAAATGGCCCAAAATGTGGGCAACTCATGAAATCATGAATTTTGTCATCCCAAAAAAATTTTTGAGATGGATCGAACAACTAAAAATATCCTAAAATCATGCATTATAGCTCATTAAATCGTGAATTCGGATTTCATGAAATTATTTGCCAATGGGTAGAGATGACTAAAATTTGCCAAAAAGCTAGGTTATAGTTCATGAAATAGTATATTTTGGACTGTAAAATTATTTACCAATGGATAGAAATGACTAAAATTGACCTAAATATTGATTCTTGTGGGAGAAAGAGAGCTACAAGTGGCATTAATGTTATTGTTTAGAGTCCGATTCCTTTTTATATATATTTGGCTACCTTTGACATTGCTCTTCAAGCAAACTAACACCACTAAGCATTCTAAGTTCAATTATATTTCTACATCGTGCTCTCACACACTTTCTGTTCAAGTTCCACTCACAAATTCAAAGCCTATATTTTCTCCTTGAGTGAAAATACATTTGAGTATTGTGAGATTTTCCTAATATTATTCTAAAATCATATTCTTGAAAATATGCTTGTTTGTTTCATCTCTTTGAGATTTTCATCAGATTTTCATTTACTTATTGCATACATTTAGAGTATCACTCATTTTTAAGCATTTCTAGTGTTTTAAGTGTTGTGCTTACATTGTCTTAGTTCTCACCTTTGGTGTAGAGAACATCATATTTCTCTTTGTATAAGTGTCATATCATCTTAAAGCTGAGAGTGATAGAGGGTTGAAGTCCAAAGTGCATAGGTTTGTGTGATTAGCAATGATATCGTCCTATCTACTCTAGAGTTTGAGTGAGATAAAGAGTAAAAGCTTAGTACCTTGGAGGGCTGTTTATTAGCGAGGATTGTAACGTATTTGACTTCTAGAGGAAGTACTTATAGTGGATTAGAAAATCCTAGCTAGGGTGCTAGGTAGTGGATGTCCAAGGAAAGGAACCACTATATATCCATATAGATTGTGTGTTTGTTGCTTGCTATCTTTTTACTTCCCGCTACTATCTATGATATTATATCCACTAATATACTTGTGTTCATCCTGATCACACCTATTCTGCACACACATCACTATATCTCGTGTTGCTATCACATAGAGTGGAAGTTCCATTGAACTTTCTATACATTGCATATCACACTTGCTTATATGTGTGTTCATTATTCTCACAGAAAGTTCTCGCTAAACTTTCAACACACCGCATCACAAGATATTGCTAATTTATGGCTTACTTATGTACTTATCCACTCATTTGTGTGTATCTCATTGCACGCTTTAAAAGTTCTACAGAACTTTCTTCACTATAGTTTCATAACCTTATAATTATACATAGTTGTTTTATCATAGTCATATCACTACATTAAAAGTCATTTTAGTGACCCTATTCACACCCCGCTCTAGGGTCTCAAAAATTGTAAATTTTAGATTTCGTGAAGTTATTTGCCATGGGGAGAAACGATAAAAAATAGCTAAAATAGTTGGTTATAGCTCATAAAATTGTTAATTTGGCCTATGCAAAATTATTTGGTGGCATGTGAGAAATGACTAAAATTGTCTAAAAATAATGGGTTATTGCTCATTAAACATGAATTTTGGCCTTCGAAAATTATTTGGATGGATAGAAACAACTAAAATGGTAAAAATTATGGGTTATATTTATGAAATCGAATTTTTGACTCCATAAAATTATTTGCCTATGAATAGAAATGACTAAAATAGCCTAAAATCGTGGGTTATAGTACATGAAATCATGAATTTTGGATTCTCAAAATTATTTGCTAATGAATAAAATGGCTAGCCTAAAATCGTGGATTATAGCTCATAAAATTGCTAATTTTAAATTCTACGAAATTACTTGCTGATGGTTAAAAATGACAAAAATGGTAAAAAAATTGTGGCTTATAGCTCATAAAATTTTGAATTTTGAATTTTGTGAAATTACTTTATGAGGGGTAGACACGATTAAAAATACCCAAAATGTGGGTTGTACCTCAGCAATCGTGAATTTGACTCAGAAAAATTATTTATCTATGGTTAGAAATAACTTAAAATTATCTAAAATCGTGGGTTCTTGCTCATAAATCATGAATTTTGGATTTAGTAAAATTATTTGCCAATGGGTAGAAACGACTAAGGATGCCAAAAATTGGGGTTATAGCTATTAAAATCGTGAATTTTGTATTGTATGAAATTGGGGTATTTTTATTTCCCCTGAACGGCCAAAACTTGATAGGAAATAGATGTGAACCTAAAGTTGTAAGTATACAACTATCAAGTTATAGTATAAAATGTTATCGATCCCACGAGGAAGGTGTTATAATGAGTTAATCAAAATCGGTTCTTATGTTGTGTGTGTGACAATTAGGAGAGTGATTAATGAAATGTGGTTGTGGAGAGATTAAGAGAGTGTTTGTAGTGGTTATATGCAAATAAAAGCAAAACAAGATTGAGAGAGGAGAAAGAATGATGAATAAAATGAAGGAAAATAAAATAAACAAATGAAAATTAAGAATAAAGAGAAAAAAAATTAAGAAAGTAAAGATGGAGGATTCAATTAAAGATATGAGGAATCTAGAATTGAATCCACTAGCTAATCTCTCATATAAAATATAAAAGAAATAAAACTTAATTTCATGTAATTTCTAGAGTTCCCACAAGAATTAGTTCCATATATTTAGAAAAGGGCAATTCCCTAGAGGGTTCTAATTAAAAATATGATTATCAAAAATACCCTACACCTAAACTTTTGCTAGTCCTCTAGCAAAGAAAGAAATTTGAAAGAGAAAGAAAGAAAATCCTAACTCACTATCGCAGAATCAGCTTGTATTTAGCACATACAAAGCCTTTAAACCCCAGGTTACCCTAGTGGACAAGTTGTAGTCTTGTGAGGGTTTGCAGTGAATATACCCATAAAATTCAGTTAACTTGTCAATTTAAAGAAGTCTATGAATAATTCATTCACTTGATATATTTAAATGTTCTAATTAAAGCTAGTTATTTACTCAAGAAAACGCTTTTATATATAACTCCAAGGTAAATCTCTTTAGAAAATCTTTTCATTACGCTTATACAAAACCAAGTCTAACTTAGAAATTTAATTTAAAGGTTTTGAAAGGAACATGCTAACTCTTTGTTTTAAATAATTTTTCAAGTCTCTTAATCAATTTATTTTTCAAGAACATATATACAAATATAACTAGATATAAAAACATTGTTAGTAAAATATATATATTTTAAAACTCTTTATTCCTTGGTAATTTTGTTCTTCTTGATCGGGCTTAAGTGACCATTTAATGAGTTTTGGGCCAATGGATCCCAACCCAATTGGGCTTAGGTCATTAAGCATGGAAATTCTCCTTGGGCTTAATTACTCTCAACTTAGGCTTAGTAAGATAGAACCACCTTGGATTTTAAGAGAATTTTAATTGGTGCCCATTTTCAGACTCTTTTGTAAAGTTAGTTTTTTAATATATATGTGTATATGTATATATATCTTAAAAATATTTAGATCAAGATAACTTGAAAAATTATTTTCAACTCTTAGCTAAGCATGCAAAAATTCATTATTTTAATTAAAAGTCTAAGACTTAAGTGAAGTATACTTCTTTGAAAATTATTTCTTAAGAAATTTATTTAGAGTTATCATAAAAGGTGAACTTGAGTATAAAACTAAGTAAGGATTAGAAAATTTAAAATTTATTAAATAGATCAATTATTAATCAATTCTATTAAGTTGGCATGACATTTTTGTGAAAAAGAAAAAAAAAAATGACATAAAAGAAAAAATGGTAAGATAAAGAGGAAAAATGACAAAGATAAAGAGGAAAATTGACTAATCCCTACCCCTTTTTGCATTGTCTCAAAAACTATATAATACATAAAATAAAGCAAGAATTGAAGCACTTACCCTTGTTCGGTTGATAAACTGGAATTACCTTTGGTATGAGGAGGATGAAGTCAAAATTTCTTCTTCTTCTTTTTTAATCTCTTTTTTCTTCAAAAGAATAAGAAACTCTCAAATGAGAGAAGAGTAAATTCTTTTATCATTATTATGAGACAGAAAATAAAAATATAGAATGAAAAATTAAATATGAAAAGCTCATAGTCTACATCAAATCCTAACTTATTCTTAAAAGTCTACTCAGATTTTAAAGAAATCCAAAATGATATAATTAATGATGTGCTTAAATTCTGAACATTCCAAGATTTTTAATGATATTTGAGCAATTGAAGGTAGGTATTTATGGTGTTATGCATTTTGAACTTAGATTTCTTATTAACAAAAGTTTGTGCTAACACAACCGTTCTTTAAAAATTCCTTAAACATAAGATTTATGTTTGAGGATTGAAAATTGGTTGTTGTTTATTTTCTAAGAATCTAAGTTCATTAGCAAAGAGTTTTTCAAAAGTTGGGTTAAAGAAGCATGTATTTAACACAGCTATGCCTGAAAGTCCGATCCGATTTTTCTAATATCGTCACTCCACACGAAAGATTTCCTCAAAACTTAGATCTAACACATTTTCTTCTTTGGGATAAAATATATCTTGAAGAACAGGTGGATTAGGATTAGCCATTTCTTTGAAAATTGGTTCAAAATGGATTAAACGATTGGTATTATCCCTAATCCAACCTTACATACACCAAAGCAAATTCTTTTTATAAATTTTTTATTTAACTAAAAAAATTCTAAGAAAAATAAAAGTTAGTTTTTTTTAAGGAAAACTTAAAAAATCTAAAAGATAATAAGAAGAAGGAGGAAGATAAAAGAAAAATCTAACTAAAATAAATAAAAACAATCACTTTTGTCAATCACTGGAAATTTTAGGGTTAAGCCTAAACTCAACTAGACTAGCTACTAACCAAAAACTCCTCTAGTGAAAAGATCAAAGTTTTCTCGGTTAGTTAGCCAAGTAAGAATAATACTAGAGGGAGATCAAAGATCAATTAAGTACCTCTGCTCTCATGAGTACTTTATGTAACCTTTAAACCTTGCCTTAGACACCAACCTGATTCAAGTAAACTTTAACCGTTCACTTAAGGATTTAACGTTCCTTAATAAGCTTGAATCCTTAGGGCCAACGTCTAATGAGTTTTAAGAGGATTGGGTTTGTGTAGTGAGGAATTAGTGATTTGTGGGCTAAGAAAAGGTTAATGAAATCTCTCACCTTATCTTGATTAGGGTATTGCCCTTAAGAATATTTTCAAGTGAGTGTCAAATCAAGATGCAACTCACTTTAGTGAATTCCTTCTATTATATGCAATGCAACCCTAGGAATTAAAAGTAACTACAAAAGGATGAAAAAAATAAAATCTTTTTAATTAAGGTTAACAATCAAACAAATATGAGAAAGAGAGCTCTTGTTTGAATTTATTCTCTTGTTAGTAAATGTCCAAGTGGAGGATGGATTTTATTAGGGTTGGCAAAAGAAATTTTTATTAGCTCCTAATTGTCTCTAATGTGAAAAGCCTAACTAAAGGTGGAATTGAAAATACTAGAAAGAAAACTTACCTTTTCAAGCAAATCTTTCTATAATCTTCAACTTTCTCCTTCAAAGTTGTTCCTTCACACTAAAACACGTAAATCGAAGAACCAAAATAGAAAAATTCTAATTACAAGCATCTTCCCCGGCAACGGCGCCAAAAACTTGATAGGAATTTAAACAATACCTAAGTTGCAAGTATACAACTATCAAGTTATAGTTTAAAAAATTATCGATCCCGGGGAAGGTGTTGTAAGAGTTAATCAAAATTGATTCTTATATTGTATGTGTGCGCTTAGGAGAGTGATAAAATATATGTTTGGATTGTGGAGAGATTAAGAGAGTGGTTGTGAATATGTGCAAATAAAATCAAAACAAGATTGAGAGAGGAGAAAGAATGATTGATGGGAAATAACGTTTACCTCCTTAGTTGCAAGTATACAACCTTTATCAAGTTATAGTATAAAAGATTATCGATCCCGAGGAACGGAAGTAGGGAGGAGTTTTGCTCAAGTTTGGTTCTCAAATTATGTGACAATTAGGAGTTTATTAAAATAAAATGAAAGTAAGGAAATGGTGAAAGTGGATGTGGAGATAAAAGAGAGTGGATTGTGGATTATGTAAAGGAGGAGAAAATAAAGTTGAAAATGGAAGGAGTATGCACATAATAACAATAAATGCATATGGAGGGAAATGAGAGAGAGAAAATAAGTGCAAAATAAAAGAAAGCAAGATTGAGAGAGAGGAGAGGAAAATCAAAATCAAGAATAAAGGAAAATAACAAACAAATGAAAAATAAGGATAAGTGCAAAATTAAGAATGTAAAGTAGGGAGGATTAGTTAAAGATATGAGGAATCTAGAGTAGATCCACTTAGCTTATCTCAATCTCAAATGAATGAGTTGGATTTGTTAGCTAGTTTCAAACAATCTCTAGGGATCCCACAAATATTGGCTCCATACTTAAAAAGGGTAATTCCCAAGAGGGTTCTAGCCTCAAGGTGAATTAAGAAAAGAAAAATCTACTCTAGAAAGTAAATACAAGAATTAAATACATTGCATGAAAGTAAATTGCATGAAAGTAAATTGCATGGAATTAAATTGCATGAAAGTAAATCTAAGCTACAAAGCAATAAATGAACAAGAAAGAAAATGGAAAAGAAATAAAAGGAAAACCAACAACTCGATCTTAATCTAATCCTCCTTTTGGTCCTTGGATTAGAAGAAGAGAAAGGAAATTGAAGGTGAAAAATTTCATTTATTGTGTAACAAAGTTACAATTTTGGAAGGTCTCCTCAATTAAGAGTGACCCTCCTCTCCAAATGGAGTTTTACAAAATATTTCACACTCAAAACACTTTCACCCCTATTTATAGCCCAACGGAGTTGATGTGAACCATTGGATCAAACCTAGCCAAAAGGTAGAAATCCACCATTAATTCGAATTGTTGGGAACCGACGGTTGTCGATTGTTAGCTAACCTAGTAGCCAACCTTACAACCGGTTATCAACCGATTCCCAACCGATTTGTCTTTTCTTGATTTTTCTTCACGAATTTCTCTTGGATCAATTTGGTATCTTGGGCCTTGGTTTGTCTTCTGATTTGGGCTTCAAATATTGGTAGAAATTCGAGAATTTGAGTCATTTGGGCTTTTATTCATTATTTCTTTATTAAGGCTGCAAAATAAGATAAAATGATTATTAGTAATATCGTTATTCAGATAACATAGGTAATAAGGGTATAAAAATGTAATTAAAATGTGATAATCAATGATGAATGAAATGAAGGAAAATAAAACAAACAAATGAAAATCAAGAATAAAGAGGAAAATCAAGAAAGTAAAGAATGAGGATTCCATTAAGGATATGAGAAGTCTAGAATTAAATCCACTAGCTAATCTCACTTAAAATATGAACCATTCTCTCTTTAATCACGTTTTACTTTAGATTTATTAAGTATAGACTATCAAACCACTCAAGGAAAGCATAACCTATCAAATTATCATCCAAGTAAAATTAATACTCAAAAAGAATAACAACTAAATAGTAATTCTAGAATTCCTTCTACCAATTAGTTCTTTAGTAGATTACCCTAAACATGATCATTTTAAGCATAAGAGAATGATTCAGAAATTATGAAAGAAATAACACTTAGTTTCATGCAATTTCTAGAATTCCCACAAGTATTAGTTCCACATCTTAGAAAAGGCGATTCCCTAGAGGGTTCTAGCCTTAAGGTGAATCAAAGAAAAAAAAAGTAAGAATAAAACTAATCCCAAGAGGGTTCTAGCCTCAAGGTGAATAGTGCAAGAAAATAAAATCTAAGCTACAAAATAAATTGAGAAAATAAAGATATAAAAGTAAAGACATGAAAGTAATGGCACGAAGTAAATCTACTCTATAAAGCAAGAATCTAATTCAAGAGGGTTCTAGCCTCATGAATATTTAACAACAAGAAAAGAAAGCAAAAAAAAAATTTATTAGCAAACGAGAAAATTTGCATCCCAAGAGGGTTTTAGCCTCAAGGTGAAAGCAAACCTTCATCTTGATCTTCATCTTCATCTCATCTTCATCTTCATGATCAAACAAAGAGAAGAAAAGAAAATATGAAGAGGTGAAAATATTTTTTTATTAATTATAACAAAAATTATAAATTTGGAAGGTCTTCTTAATTAAGAGTAACCCTCCTCTCCAAATGGAATTTTTACAAAATATTTCACACTCAAACCCTCACTCTACCCCCTATTTATAGCCTATAGCAATGAAGGAGAATCCCGGATGAAACTTGGTGATCAAGGAGTCATATCGGCCACAACTGACGCGCCACCATCGGTTGACCAATCGGTTAGCCGACCGATTGGAATTTTAAAATTCTAAAAATGCAGTTAGCTCTGTCTAGTCGAGATAGGCGATTTTCATATATTATATGTTAAATTGTCTTCCAGATTGAGATATCGCCATTTCTTTGTGGCTAATCATCTTGAACATGATTTTCATTTGATTTCTTTTTATATTGGATTCTTATTTCTTTCTACGTAGATTGCTTAGCTTGATCCGGGCTTCAATTAAAGATTAGAAAATGAGGAAATTTGAGTTCTTTTGAGCTTTTATTCATTAATTTTCATTAACCTCACACATTAAGATAAAACATATTATTAGTGGTATATTTATTGATATAAACTAGATAATGAGGGTGTAAAATTATAATAAAAATGTGATTATCATTTGTTAATGGGTAGAAATGACTAAAACTGGCTAGCTCATGAAATCAGAATTTTAGACTCCACAAAATTATTTGTCGATACATATAAATGATTAAAATGGCCAAACATAGTTGGTTATACCTCATGAAATCGTGAATTTTGGCTTCCACGACATAATTTGCCAATAGATATAAATGACTAAAAATGGCTTAAAATCCTATATTATGGCTCATGAAATCAGAATTTTGAATTTGGCCAAGTTATTTGTTGATGGTAGAAATTGCAAAAATGGCCAAAAATCGTGGGTTATAGCTCATAAAAGCTAATTTTAGCCCCTGAAATTATTTGCCGATGGGTAAAGACTAACTAAAACTCCAAAACTATGGGTTATAGATTATGAAATCATGAATTTTGGCACTTGTGAAATGATTTGGCAATGGATATAAATGATTAAAGATGGGCTAAAGTCGTTGGTTATAGCTTATGAAATCGTGAATTTTAGATTATACAAAATTACTTGCCGATAGGTAGAAAAACTAAAATGGCCAAAATTATGGGTTGTAACTCGAAGTTGTGAATTTATGAATCCATGAAATTATTTGCCAATGGATAGAAATGACTAATAATGGCCTAAAATTATGGGTTATAGCTCATGAAATTGTGAACTTTGGATTCACCATTTACTTGTTGATGGGTAAAACAACTAAAATTGCCAATATATGTGCATTATAGCTCACGAAATCATAAAATTTTGCCTCTGAAAAATATTTGCTAATGGACAAAAATGACTGAACATGGTCTAAAATTGTGGTGGTTATAGCTCATGAAATCGTGAATTTTGGCCTCCGCGAAAGTATTTGCCGATAGGTAGAAATGACTAAAGATGCTAAAAAATAGTGGTTTATAGCTAATGAAATCATGAATTATAAATTCTATGAAACTATTTACCTATGGGTAGAGACGACTATAAATTGCCAAAACTGTGGTTATAGCTCATAAAATCAGAATTTTGGGCTTCACAAAATTATTTGCCAATGGATAGAAATGACTAAAATAGCCTAAAATCATATGTTATAGCACATAAAATCTTGAATTTTGGACTCATGAACTAATTTGCTAATGAACAAAATGACTAAAAATGGCCTCAAATTGTGGGTTAGAGCTCATGAAATCTTGAATTTCTCTTGAATTTCTAACTTCATGAAATTATTTGACAATTGATAGAAATAACTAAAATAGCCAAAAATCACAGTTTACCTCATGAGATCATGAATTTTGACCTTCAAAAGTTATTTGTCAATGGGTAGAAAATATTAAAAGGGGAAAAATTGTGGGTTATAGCTCATTAAATCATGAATTTTGGCCTCCATGAAATTTGAGAATGGATAGAAATGACTAAAGATGGCAAAAATCATGAGTTATAGCTCATGAAATTGTGAATTTTACCTCCCAAACTTATTTGAGAATGGATAGAAATGACTAAAGATGGTAAAAAATTCATGAGTTATAGCTCATAATTTTGGCCATTTTAGTTTTTCTACCTATCGGCAAGTAATTTTGTATAATCTAAAATTCACGATTTCATAAGCTATAACCAACGACTTTAGCCCATCTTTAATCATTTATATCCATTGCCAAATCATTTCACAAGTGCCAAAATTCATGATTTCATAATCTATAACCCACGGTTTTGGAGTTTTAAGTCACCTTTACCCATCAGAAATAATTTCATAGAGTCTAAAATTAACGATTTTATGAGCTATAACCCACGATTTTTGGCCATTTTTGCAATTTCTACCATCAACAAATAACTTGGCCAAATTCAAAATTCTGATTTCATGAGCCATAATATAGGATTTTAAGCCATTTTTAGTCATTTCTATCTATTGGCAAATTATGTCGTGGAAGCCAAAATTCACGATTTCATGAGGTATAACCAACTATGTTTGGCCATTTTTCATCATTTATATGTATCGACAAATAATTTTGTGGAGTCTAAAATTCTGATTTCATGAGCTAGCCAGTTTTAGTCATTTCTACCCATTAACAAATGATAATCACATTTTTATTATAATTTTACACCCTCATTATCTAGTTTATATCAATAAATATACCACTAATAATATGTTTTATCTTAATGTGTGAGGTTAATGAAAATTAATGAATAAAAGCTCAAAAGAACTCAAATTTCCTCATTTTCTAATCTTTAATTGAAGCCCGGATCAAGCTAAGCAATCTACGTAGAAAGAAATAAGAATCCAATATAAAAAGAAATCAAATGAAAATCATGTTCAAGATGATTAGCCACAAAGAAATGGCGATATCTCAATCTGGAAGACAATTTAACATATAATATATGAAAATCGCCTATCTCGACTAGACAGAGCTAACTGCATTTTTAGAATTTTAAAATTCCAATCGGTCGGCTAACCGATTGGTCAACCGATGGTGGCGCGTCAGTTGTGGCCGATATGACTCCTTGATCACCAAGTTTCATCCGGGATTCTCCTTCATTGCTATAGGCTATAAATAGGGGGTAGAGTGAGGGTTTGAGTGTGAAATATTTTGTAAAAATTCCATTTGGAGAGGAGGGTTACTCTTAATTAAGAAGACCTTCCAAATTTATAATTTTTTGTTATAATTAATAAAAAAATATTTTCACCTCTTCATATTTTCTTTTCTTCTCTTTGTTTGATCATGAAGATGAAGATGAGATGAAGATGAAGATCAAGATGAAGGTTTGCTTTCACCTTGAGGCTAAAACCCTCTTGGGATGCAAATTTTCTCGTTTGCTAATAAATTTTTTTTTTTTTGCTTTCTTTTCTTGTTGTTAAATATTCATGAGGCTAGAACCCTCTTGAATTAGATTTACTGCTTTATAGAGTAGATTTACTTTCGTGCCATTACTTTCATGTCTTTACTTTTATATCTTTATTTTCTCGCATTTATTTTGTAGCTTAGATTTTATTTTCTTGCACTATTCACCTTGAGGCTAGAACCCTCTTGGGATTAGTTTTATTCTTACTTTTTTTTTCTTTGATTCACCTTAAGGCTAGAACCCTCTAGGGAATCGCCTTTTCTAAGATGTGGAACTAATACTTGTGGGAATTCTAGAAATTGCATGAAACTAAGTGTTATTTCTTTCATAATTTCTGAATCATTCTCTTATGCTTAAAATGATCATGTTTAGGGTAATCTACTAAAGAACTAATTGGTAGAAGGAATTCTAGAATTACTATTTAGTTGTTATTCTTTTTGAGTATTAATTTTACTTGGATGATAATTTGATAGGTTATGCTTTCCTTGAGTGGTTTGATAGTCTATACTTAATAAATCTAAAGTAAAACGTGATTAAAGAGAGAATGGTTCATATTTTAAGTGAGATTAGCTAGTGGATTTAATTCTAGACTTCTCATATCCTTAATGGAATCCTCATTCTTTACTTTCTTGATTTTCCTCTTTATTCTTGATTTTCATTTGTTTGTTTTATTTTCCTTCATTTCATTCATCATTGATTATCACATTTTAATTACATTTTTATACCCTTATTACCTATGTTATCTGAATAACGATATTACTAATAATCATTTTATCTTATTTTGCAGCCTTAATAAAGAAATAATGAATAAAAGCCCAAATGACTCAAATTCTCGAATTTCTACCAATATTTGAAGCCCAAATCAGAAGACAAACCAAGGCCCAAGATACCAAATTGATCCAAGAGAAATTCGTGAAGAAAAATCAAGAAAAGACAAATCGGTTGGGAATCGGTTGATAACCGGTTGTAAGGTTGGCTACTAGGTTAGCTAACAATCGACAACCGTCGGTTCCCAACAATTCGAATTAATGGTGGATTTCTACCTTTTGGCTAGGTTTGATCCAATGGTTCACATCAACTCCGTTGGGCTATAAATAGGGGTGAAAGTGTTTTGAGTGTGAAATATTTTGTAAAACTCCATTTGGAGAGGAGGGTCACTCTTAATTGAGGAGACCTTCCAAAATTGTAACTTTGTTACACAATAAATGAAATTTTTCACCTTCAATTTCCTTTCTCTTCTTCTAATCCAAGGACCAAAAGGAGGATTAGATTAAGATCGAGTTGTTGGTTTTCCTTTTATTTCTTTTCCATTTTCTTTCTTGTTCATTTATTGCTTTGTAGCTTAGATTTACTTTCATGCAATTTAATTCCATGCAATTTACTTTCATGCAATTTACTTTCATGCAATGTATTTAATTCTTGTATTTACTTTCTAGAGTAGATTTTTCTTTTCTTAATTCACCTTGAGGCTAGAACCCTCTTGGGAATTACCCTTTTTAAGTATGGAGCCAATATTTGTGGGATCCCTAGAGATTGTTTGAAACTAGCTAACAAATCCAACTCATTCATTTGAGATTGAGATAAGCTAAGTGGATCTACTCTAGATTCCTCATATCTTTAACTAATCCTCCCTACTTTACATTCTTAATTTTGCACTTATCCTTATTTTTCATTTGTTTGTTATTTTCCTTTATTCTTGATTTTGATTTTCCTCTCCTCTCTCTCAATCTTGCTTTCTTTTATTTTGCACTTATTTTCTCTCTCTCATTTCCCTCCATATGCATTTATTGTTATTATGTGCATACTCCTTCCATTTTCAACTTTATTTTCTCCTCCTTTACATAATCCACAATCCACTCTCTTTTATCTCCACATCCACTTTCACCATTTCCTTACTTTCATTTTATTTTAATAAACTCCTAATTGTCACATAATTTGAGAACCAAACTTGAGCAAAACTCCTCCCTACTTCCGTTCCTCGGGATCGATAATCTTTTATACTATAACTTGATAAAGGTTGTATACTTGCAACTAAGGAGGTAAACGTTATTTCCCATCAATCATTCTTTCTCCTCTCTCAATCTTGTTTTGATTTTATTTGCACATATTCACAACCACTCTCTTAATCTCTCCACAATCCAAACATATATTTTATCACTCTCCTAAGCGCACACATACAATATAAGAATCAATTTTGATTAACTCTTACAACACCTTCCCCGGGATCGATAATTTTAAACTATAACTTGATAGTTGTATACTTGCAACTTAGGTATTGTTTAAATTCCTATCAAGTTTTTGGCGCCGTTGCCGGGGAAGATGCTTGTAATTAGAATTTTTCTATTTTGGTTCTTCGATTTGAGTGTTTTAGTGTGAAGGAACAACTTTGAAGGAGAAAGTTGAAGATTATAGAAAGATTTGCTTGAAAAGGTAAGTTTTCTTTCTAGTATTTTCAATTCCACCTTTAGTTAGGCTTTTCACATTAGAGACAATTAGGAGCTAATAAAAATTTCTTTTGCCAACCCTAATAAAATCCATCCTCCACTTGGACATTTACTAACAAGAGAATAAATTCAAACAAGAGCTCTCTTTCTCATATTTGTTTGATTGTTAACCTTAATTAAAAAGATTTTATTTTTTTCATCCTTTTGTAGTTACTTTTAATTCCTAGGGTTGCATTGCATATAATAGAAGGAATTCACTAAAGTGAGTTGCATCTTGATTTGACACTCACTTGAAAATATTCTTAAGGGCAATACCCTAATCAAGATAAGGTGAGAGATTTCATTAACCTTTTCTTAGCCCACAAATCACTAATTCCTCACTACACAAACCCAATCCTCTTAAAACTCATTAGACGTTGGCCCTAAGGATTCAAGCTTATTAAGGAACGTTAAATCCTTAAGTGAACGGTTAAAGTTTACTTGAATCAGGTTGGTGTCTAAGGCAAGGTTTAAAGGTTACATAAAGTACTCATGAGAGCAGAGGTACTTAATTGATCTTTGATCTCCCTCTAGTATTATTCTTACTTGGCTAACTAACCGAGAAAACTTTGATCTTTTCACTAGAGGAGTTTTTGGTTAGTAGCTAGTCTAGTTGAGTTTAGGCTTAACCCTAAAATTTCCAGTGATTGACAAAAGTGATTGTTTTTATTTATTTTAGTTAGATTTTTCTTTTATCTTCCTCCTTCTTCTTATTATCTTTTAGATTTTTTAAGTTTTCCTTAAAAAAAACTAACTTTTATTTTTCTTAGAATTTTTTTAGTTAAATAAAAAATTTATAAAAAGAATTTGCTTTGGTGTATGTAAGGTTGGATTAGGGATAATACCAATCGTTTAATCCATTTTGAACCAATTTTCAAAGAAATGGCTAATCCTAATCCACCTGTTCTTCAAGATATATTTTATCCCAAAGAAGAAAATGTGTTAGATCTAAGTTTTGAGGAAATCTTTCGTGTGGAGTGACGATATTAGAAAAATCGGATCGGACTTTCAGGCATAGCTGTGTTAAATACATGCTTCTTTAACCCAACTTTTGAAAAACTCTTTGCTAATGAACTTAGATTCTTAGAAAATAAACAACAACCAATTTTCAATCCTCAAACATAAATCTTATGTTTAAGGAATTTTTAAAGAACGGTTGTGTTAGCACAAACTTTTGTTAATAAGAAATCTAAGTTCAAAATGCATAACACCATAAATACCTACCTTCAATTGCTCAAATATCATTAAAAATCTTGGAATGTTCAGAATTTAAGCACATCATTAATTATATCATTTTGGATTTCTTTAAAATCTGAGTAGACTTTTAAGAATAAGTTAGGATTTGATGTAGACTATGAGCTTTTCATATTTAATTTTTCATTCTATATTTTTATTTTCTGTCTCATAATAATGATAAAAGAATTTACTCTTCTCTCATTTGAGAGTTTCTTATTCTTTTGAAGAAAAAAGAGATTAAAAAAGAAGAAGAAGAAATTTTGACTTCATCCTCCTCATACCAAAGGTAATTCCAGTTTATCAACCGAACAAGGGTAAGTGCTTCAATTCTTGCTTTATTTTATGTATTATATAGTTTTTGAGACAATGCAAAAAGGGGTAGGGATTAGTCAATTTTCCTCTTTATCTTTGTCATTTTTCCTCTTTATCTTACCATTTTTTCTTTTATGTCATTTTTTTTTTTCTTTTTCACAAAAATGTCATGCCAACTTAATAGAATTGATTAATAATTGATCTATTTAATAAATTTTAAATTTTCTAATCCTTACTTAGTTTTATACTCAAGTTCACCTTTTATGATAACTCTAAATAAATTTCTTAAGAAATAATTTTCAAAGAAGTATACTTCACTTAAGTCTTAGACTTTTAATTAAAATAATGAATTTTTGCATGCTTAGCTAAGAGTTGAAAATAATTTTTCAAGTTATCTTGATCTAAATATTTTTAAGATATATATACATATACACATATATATTAAAAAACTAACTTTACAAAAGAGTCTGAAAATGGGCACCAATTAAAATTCTCTTAAAATCCAAGGTGGTTCTATCTTACTAAGCCTAAGTTGAGAGTAATTAAGCCCAAGGAGAATTTCCATGCTTAATGACCTAAGCCCAATTGGGTTGGGATCCATTGGCCCAAAACTCATTAAATGGTCACTTAAGCCCGATCAAGAAGAACAAAATTACCAAGGAATAAAGAGTTTTAAAATATATATATTTTACTAACAATGTTTTTATATCTAGTTATATTTGTATATATGTTCTTGAAAAATAAATTGATTAAGAGACTTGAAAATTATTTAAAACAAAGAGTTAGCATGTTCCTTTCAAAACCTTTAAATTAAATTTCTAAGTTAGACTTGGTTTTGTATAAGCGTAATGAAAAGATTTTCTAAAGAGATTTACCTTGGAGTTATATATAAAAGCGTTTTCTTGAGTAAATAACTAGCTTTAATTAGAACATTTAAATATATCAAGTGAATGAATTATTCATAGACTTCTTTAAATTGACAAGTTAACTGAATTTTATGGGTATATTCACTGCAAACCCTCACAAGACTACAACTTGTCCACTAGGGTAACCTGGGGTTTAAAGGCTTTGTATGTGCTAAATACAAGCTGATTCTGCGATAGTGAGTTAGGATTTTCTTTCTTTCTCTTTCAAATTTCTTTCTTTGCTAGAGGACTAGCAAAAGTTTAGGTGTAGGGTATTTTTGATAATCATATTTTTAATTAGAACCCTCTAGGGAATTGCCCTTTTCTAAATATATGGAACTAATTCTTGTGGGAACTCTAGAAATTACATGAAATTAAGTTTTATTTCTTTTATATTTTATATGAGAGATTAGCTAGTGGATTCAATTCTAGATTCCTCATATCTTTAATTGAATCCTCCATCTTTACTTTCTTAATTTTTTTTCTCTTTATTCTTAATTTTCATTTGTTTATTTTATTTTCCTTCATTTTATTCATCATTCTTTCTCCTCTCTCAATCTTGTTTTGCTTTTATTTGCATATAACCACTACAAACACTCTCTTAATCTCTCCACAACCACATTTCATTAATCACTCTCCTAATTGTCACACACACAACATAAGAACCGATTTTGATTAACTCATTATAACACCTTCCTCGTGGGATCGATAACATTTTATACTATAACTTGATAGTTGTATACTTACAACTTTAGGTTCACATCTATTTCCTATCAAGTTTTGGCCGTTCAGGGGAAATAAAAATACCCCAATTTCATACAATACAAAATTCACGATTTTAATAGCTATAACCCCAATTTTTGGCATCCTTAGTCGTTTCTACCCATTGGCAAATAATTTTACTAAATCCAAAATTCATGATTTATGAGCAAGAACCCATGATTTTAGACAATTTTAAGTTATTTCTAACCATAGATAAATAATTTTTCTGAGTCAAATTCACGATTGCTGAGGTACAACCCACATTTTGGGTATTTTTAATCGTGTCTACCCCTCATAAAGTAATTTCACAAAATTCAAAATTCAAAATTTTATGAGCTATAAGATAGGGTTTTAAGCCATTTTTAGTCATTTCTATCTATTAAATTATTTCGTGGAAGCCAAAATTCACGATTTCATGAGCTATAACCCACTATGTTTGGCTATTTTTAGTCGCTTCTACCCATTGACAAATAATTTCAGAGAATCCAAAATTCATGATTTCATGTACTATAACCCACGATTTTAGACAATTTAAGTTGTTTCTATCCATCCAAATAATTTTCGAAGGCCAAAATTCATGTTTAATGAGCAATAACCCATTATTTTTAGACAATTTTAGTCATTTCTCACATGCCACCAAATAATTTTGCATAGGCCAAATTAACAATTTTATGAGCTATAACCAACTATTTTAGCTATTTTTTATCGTTTCTCCCCATGGCAAATAACTTCACGAAATCTAAAATTTACAATTTTTGAGACCCTAGAGCGGGGTGTGAATAGGGTCACTAAAATGACTTTTAATGTAGTGATATGACTATGATAAAACAACTATGTATAATTATAAGGTTATGAAACTATAGTGAAGAAAGTTCTGTAGAACTTTTAAAGCGTGCAATGAGATACACACAAATGAGTGGATAAGTACATAAGTAAGCCATAAATTAGCAATATCTTGTGATGCGGTGTGTTGAAAGTTTAGCGAGAACTTTCTGTGAGAATAATGAACACACATATAAGCAAGTGTGATATGCAATGTATAGAAAGTTCAATGGAACTTCCACTCTATGTGATAGCAACACGAGATATAGTGATGTGTGTGCAGAATAGGTGTGATCAGGATGAACACAAGTATATTAGTGGATATAATATCATAGATAGTAGCGGGAAGTAAAAAGATAGCAAGCAACAAACACACAATCTATATGGATATATAGTGGTTCCTTTCCTTGGACATCCACTACCTAGCACCCTAGCTAGGATTTTCTAATCCACTATAAGTACTTCCTCTAGAAGTCAAATACGTTACAATCCTCGCTAATAAACAGCCCTCCAAGGTACTAAGCTTTTACTCTTTATCTCACTCAAACTCTAGAGTAGATAGGACGATATCATTGCTAATCACACAAACCTATGCACTTTGGACTTCAACCCTCTATCACTCTCAGCTTTAAGATGATATGACACTTATACAAAGAGAAATATGATGTTCTCTACACCAAAGGTGAGAACTAAGACAATGTAAGCACAACACTTAAAACACTAGAAATGCTTAAAAATGAGTGATACTCTAAATGTATGCAATAAGTAAATGAAAATCTGATGAAAATCTCAAAGAGATGAAACAAACAAGCATATTTTCAAGAATATGATTTTAGAATAATATTAGGAAAATCTCACAATACTCAAATGTATTTTCACTCAAGGAGAAAATATAGGCTTTGAATTTGTGAGTGGAACTTGAACAGAAAGTGTGTGAGAGCACGATGTAGAAATATAATTGAACTTAGAATGCTTAGTGGTGTTAGTTTGCTTGAAGAGCAATGTCAAAGGTAGCCAAATATATATAAAAAGGAATCGGACTCTAAACAATAACATTAATGCCACTTGTAGCTCTCTTTCTCCCACAAGAATCAATATTTAGGTCAATTTTAGTCATTTCTATCCATTGGTAAATAATTTTACAGTCCAAAATATACTATTTCATGAACTATAACCTAGCTTTTTGGCAAATTTTAGTCATCTCTACCCATTGGCAAATAATTTCATGAAATCCGAATTCACGATTTAATGAGCTATAATGCATGATTTTAGGATATTTTTAGTTGTTCGATCCATCTCAAAAATTTTTTTGGGATGACAAAATTCATGATTTCATGAGTTGCCCACATTTTGGGCCATTTTTGTCGTTTATACCCATCGACAAGTAAATTCACGGAATCCAAAGTTCACAATTTCATGAGCTATAATCCATACATTTTGGCCATTATTAGTCATTTCTATTCATTTGCAAATAATTTCATGGATTCATAAATTCACGATTTCATGAGTTATAACCCATGATTTTTAGCCATTGTAGTTTTTTAACTATCGGCAAGTAATTTTGTATAATCTAAAATTTACGATTTCATAAGCTATAACCAATGACTTTAGGCCATTTTAGTCATTTATATCCATTGCCAAATAATTTAGCGAGCCAAAATTTATTATTTCATAATCTATAACCCACGGTTTTGGAGTTTTAAGTCACCTTTACCCATCAGCAAATAATTTCATAGAGTCTAAAATTAACGATTTTATGAGCTATAACCCATAATTTTGCTTTTTGCAATTTCTACCATCAATAAATAACTTGGCGAATTCAAATTTCACGATTTTATGAGCTATAAGATAGGGTTTTAAGCCATTTTTAGTCATTTCTATCTATTGGCAAATTATTTCGTGGAAGCCAAAATTCGATTTCATGAGCTATAACCCACTATGTTTGGCTATTTTTAGTCGTTTCTACCATTGACAAATAATTTCATAGAATCCAAAATTCACAATTTTATGAGCTATAGCCCACAATTTTTGGCCATTTTAGTCATTTCTATCCATCAATAAATAATTTCATGAGATCAAAATTCATGATTTTATGCAATAATCCATGGTTTTGGACTTTTTAGTCGTTTCTACCCATTAGGAAATAATTTTACATATACCAAAATTAATGATTTCTACCCATCGGGAATTTATTGATTAAATTTATGAATTTTGAATTCTGAAATTATTTGTCAATGGGTCGAAATAAATAAAAATAGTAAAAATCATAGGTTATAGCTTATTAAATTAAAATAATTAAGCCAACGAGATGAATAACTAAAGTGGCCAAAAATCTTGGGTTATAACTCATTAAATCGTAATTTTTCTCTAAAACTCATTAAATCGTGAATTTTAGTCGGTCGAATGACTTAAAATGGCCCAATTGTCATAGGTAATAGCTCATGAAATCATGAATTTTGGAGTCAACGAAATTATTTGCCAATGGATCGGATGACTAAAATAGCCCATGAAATCGTGAATTTTGGATTCAATAAAATAATTTGCCAAGTGATCGGGATGACTAAATTAGCTAAAAATCTTGAGTTATTGCTCAAGAAATGTTAAAGTTTTACTCCATGAAATTATTCACCAATGGACCCAAAGACTAAAAATGGTCTAAAATCGTGGGTTATAGCTCATGAAATCAAGAATGTTGGACTTTGCAAAATAATTTTCCATTGGGTCGAAATGAATAAAATAGCCAAATATCGGAATCTAGTTCATGAAATGCGTGAATTTTGGACTCGAGTGAAAAAATTGTCATCGGGTATAAATGGTTGAAAATAGCCAAAAATCATGTGTTAGGTTATAAAATCGTAAATTTTAGACACCAATTATTTTCCAATGGATCATTGACTAAAAATGCTAAAACTTATGGGTTATAGGTCACGAAATCTTGAATTTTGGACTCTATGAATCAATTTGCCAATTAGTCAAAACAAATATAAATGTCCAAAAATCTTAGATTATAACTCATGAAATTGTGAATTTTGGAGTCGGTGAAATTATTTGCAAATGGGTCTAAATAATTAAAAATGGTCAAAAATTATAGATTATAGCTCATGAAAATATAAAATTTGAGTTTATGAAACTATTTATCAATGGGTCGAGAATGACTAAAAATGACCAAAAATAATGGGTTATAAACAAGGTTTTAAATATCGATTATCAAAAATATATCAAATGACCAAATTCGTATCAAATCCCTGTTATCAAGGGTATATCGGGGATAAGTCGTAAAAATCGGAGTGTAATATCAGATGGTGAGCATGTAAAATATAATGTCCTAAAATGTAATCTAAGCACATTTAATGAAATATCAAGAGAGGATCTTGAGAGAGCCTTCAAGTGAGAAATTTGCAAGCGATTTGGGGAGAGAATAGTGGAGGCAGGAAAATTAGGGTTACACAACGAGTGGATGTGAAATAGAATTGGATAGCATCATTTTTATTTAGTGGATGTGGGTCCTGTTTGAAAAAAAGAGGGTTTTTGCCTCCAAACCCGAACCGTTCACTTAGAACGTAAATTGTAGAAAATCAGGTGATTTTTAATCCATGAGAAATCGGTTGCTTTATTAGATTTACACCAATATATCGGAACAAATCGGCCAAAAATAATATGCAATAAATTTTACAAAAATCATTATCGGCCATGGCCCATACCCTATATATCGGCGATAAATCGATAAAATCGCCTCTTTTAAAACATTGGTTATAACTCATTAAATTGTAAATTGGACAATAAAAAGTATTTGCTTATGGGTTGAAATAAATAAAATTCCTAATAATCATGGATTATAGCTCATGAAATCTTGAATTTGGGTCATAATGAAATTATTTGTCATTAGAGCGGAGCAACTAAAATGGCCAACATGTGGGTTGTACCTCATGAAATCATGAATTTTGACTCAGATAAATTATTTGCTAATGGGTGAAAATGAATAAAATGGCTAAGAATCATGGGTTGTAGCTTATGAAATTCGAATTTTGGACTCGAAAAAATTATTTGGTAATGTGTCAAAATGAATAAAAGTGGTAAAAAAGTGGCTTATAGCCCATGAGATCATAAATTATAAACCCAAGAAATTATTTGGTAATGAGTAGAATTGACTAAAATAATCAAAAATCATGGGTTATAACCCATGAAATTGTAATTTTGGACTCCATGAAATTATTTGCCAATTGGTAAGAGCAATTAAAAATGGCCTAAAATCTTGGGTTATAACTTATAAAATTGTGAATTTTGGACATCATTTACTTATTTGCTAATGGGTTGGTACGACTAAAAATGATCGAAAATTGTGAGTTATAGTTCATGAAATCCTAAATTTTGCATTCTTCAAAATTATTGCAATAGGTCACGAATAAAAATGGCCAAAACTCATAAGTTATAGCCCATAAAAATGTGAATTTTGGCCTTGGCGAAATTGTTTGCCAATAGGTCAAAACAACAAGAAATTGCCCAAAACCATAGGTTATAGTTCATGAAATCCTAAATTTTGGAATCTGCAATATTCGCTAATGGGTCGGAACGACTAAAAATGGTTAAATATCATAAGTTATACCCCATGAAATTGTGAATTTTAGACACTACGAAATATCGTGGAATCTTGAATTTTGTGGAATATACCACATGAAATCTACCTCATGAAATCAAGAATTTACCTCATTTAACAAGAAATTCCAAATATCGTGGAATATACCTCATGAAATCAAGAATATAGGACTCTCTGAAAATATTTTCCAAAGGGTAGAAATGACTAAAACTATCAAAAATTGTGGGTAAGAACTCATAAAATTATGAATTTTGGACTCAGTGAAATTATTTGCCAATGGGTGAACACTTGACAATGGCAAAAATCATGGGTTTAGCCCATGAAATAAAAAATTATAGAGCCCATGAAATTATTTGATGTGGTAGAAATGACTAAAAATGATTAAAATCATGGGAAATAGCTCAAGAAATTATGAATTTTGTACTTCATGAAATTAACTTGCAAATGAATCGAGACAATTAAAGATGGCCAAAAGTAGCAAGTTATAACCCGTGAAATCTTGAATTTTGGACTCTGTAAAATTATTTGCTAATTGGTAGAAATGACTAGAAATGGCCAAAAATCATGGATTATAGCTCATTAAATTATGAGTTTTGGACTCCATGAAATTATTTGTTGATTTGTAGAAATGACAAAAATAGCCAAAAATCATGGGTAATAGCTCATGAAATTATGAGTTTCAGACTCTGTGAAATTATTTGCAATGGATCGAAATGACTAAAATTGATCGAAAATAGTTGGTCAAAAAGGCCATGAAATTATGAATTTTGGACACAATAAAATTATTTGCCAATTGAAAGAAATAAAAAACCAAAAATCATTGATTTTAGCTCATGAAATCTTGAAGTTTTAACTCCATGAAAAATTTGCCATCGGGTAGAAATGACTAAAATAAGAAAATTATGGGTTATAGGTTATGAAATCATAAATTTTGGACACCACAGATTATTTTCCAATGGATCACATGACTAAATATGGCTAAAAATCATGGGTTATAGCTCACAAAGTTGTGAAATTTGGACCTTGTGAAACTATTTCTGATTAGTCAAAATGAATATAAATATCTAAAATCTTGGGTTGTAGCTCATGAAATCGTGAATTTTGGAGTCGAGAAAGTTATTTCGATGGGTTGGAATGAGAAAAAATAGCTAAAAATTATGGGTCATAGTTGATGAAAGTATAATTTTAGATTCTATGAAACTATTTGTTAATGGGTCAAAATGACTAAAAATGACCAAAACAATTGTTTATAGGTCATGAAATCATGAATTTTGGACAACAAAGAATTATTTGTGAATGGATCAAAACAAATAAAGATGCCTAATAATCATGCATTATAGCTCATTAAATTCTAAATTTGGGTACACGTGAAATTATTTGCTAATAAAATGAAACGACTAAAATGACCAAAATCGTGGGTTATACCTCATGAAATCATGAAATTTGGACTCCATGAAATTATTTGTCAATGTGTCAAAATAAATAAAAATGGCTAAGAATTGTGGGTAGTAGCTTATGAAATTGTGAATTTGGAACTTTGCAAATTTATTTGGTAATGGTTCAAGACAACTAAAATAGCCAAAAATCGTTGGTTACCCACGAAATCATGAATTTTTACTACGTGAATTTATTTGCCAATTGGTAGAAATTGCTAAAAATGGTCAAAATTTTGAATTATAGCTCTTAAATTCATGAATTTGGGACATCATTTACTAATTTGCCAATAGGTCCGAATGACTAAAATGACCAAAAAGTATAGGTTATAGTACTTGAAATCATGAAGTTTAGACTCTACAAAATTGTTTGCCAACGGTCAAAACATCAGAAACTGCAAAACCATGGGTTATTCATAAAATCATGAATTTTATAATTTGCAAAATTATTTGCCACTGGGTCAAAAGGACAAAAATGGCCAGAAAATCATGGGTTATAACTCAAGAATTTGTGAATTTTGGACTCCATGAAGTTTTTGCAATTGGTAGTAATGACAAAAAGGTTAAAAATCATGAATTATAGATTATGAAATCATGAATTTTAGATAACACGAAATTATTTGCCAATTGGTTCGGCCAATTGCATCTATTATATCTCATAAAATCATGAATTTGACTCACAAAACCATTGGGTCAAAATGAATAAACCTAGACAAAAATCATAAAATATAGATCATGAAATCGTGAACATTATACTCCATGAGAAAATTTGCTAATATGTAGAAATGACTAAAAGTAGCCAAAAATCACGGGTTATATAGCTCATGAAATCGTGAACTTTGGTCACCACAAAATTATTTGTCAATATGTCAAAGTGATTAAAATGACAAAAATGGTGAATTACTGACCCATGAAATTGTGAATGTTGGATTCCTTGAAATTATTAGCCAATGTATCTGATGAAATTATGAATGTTGGATTCCTTAAAATTATTTACCAATGTATCCGACGACTGCAAATGGCCAAAAATTATGAGTAATAGCTCAAAAAAACATGAATTTTAGATTCTTTAAAATTATTTCCCAATCGGTTGAAATGAAAAACTTTTGCAAAAAATTGTGGGTTATAACTCATAAATTTGTGAATTTTGGATGTTATGAAATTATTTATCAATGGGTCAGAATGACTAAAAATGACCAAAATTCATAGATTATAGTTCATGAAATTGTGAGTTATGAACTCTCTGAAAATATTTGCTAATTAGTCAAAACAAATACAAATGGCCAAAAATCTTAGGTAATAACTCATGAAATCGTGAAATTTTGGAGTGAGTGAAATTTTTGCCCATAGGTTAGAATATACTGAAAATGGCCAAAATTATGGGTTTTGGCTCATGAAATTATAAATTTTGGAATCCATAAAATTATTAACCAATGGTTTGGAATGACTAAAATGGCCAAAAATCATGGATTATAGCTCATGAATTCATGAATTTTAATTCTACAATATTATTTGCCAATGAGGTTGAACAACTAAAATGGCCAAAATTGTGGGTTATAGCTCATGAAATCTTGACTTTTAGACATAAAATTATTTGCCAATGGATCGAATGACTAAAAATGGTAAAACATTGTAGGCTATAGTTCATGATATTGTGAATGTTGGATTCCACAAAATTATTTGCAATGGGTGAAATGATTAGAAATTGCTAAAAACCATGGGTTATATAGCTCATGAACTTCGTGTTGGAATCCATAAAATTATTTGCTAATGGGTGAAACAACTAAAATGACCAAATATTTGTGGATTATAACCCATGAAATCATGAAATTTGGACTCCATGAAATTATTTGCTAATGGGTTTGATGACTCTAATGGCCCAAAATCATATGTTATAGCTCATGAAATTGAATTTTGACCCCACAAAATTCTTTGCCAACTAGTCAAAATGACTAGAAATTTTCAAACAATATAGGTTATATCCTATGAAATTATAGACGAAAAAATTATTTGTTGATGAGTCAAAACAATGAAATTTACCAAACAAAGTCATAATAACTCATAAAATCATGAATTTTGTTCCATAAAATTATTTGACAATGGTTCAAAATGACTAAAATGGTAAAACAAATCATGTGTTATAGCCCTTGAAATTGTGGATTTTGGACTCTATAAAATTATTTGCCAATTGGTAGAAATGACTAAAATGGCCAAAATTCTTGGGTTATAGCTCATGAAATCGTAAATTTTGGACACCATAAAGTTATTTGATAATGGGTCAAGAAACATAAAATGGCCAAAAATCAGGGGTAATATCTAAAATCTTAAATTTTGGACTATGTATAACCATTTTCCAATGGGTCGGACACTTAAAAGGAAAAAAACCATAGGTTATAGCCAACAAACTCGTTTAGTTTGGATTCCATGAAATTATTTCTTGATGGGTAAAATGACTAAAAATGACCAAAATTATGGGAAATAGCTCATGAAATCATGAATTTCAAACTCGAGAAATTATTTGTCAATGGGTCAAAATGACTAAAATAGCCAAATATCATGAGTTCAGCATATGAAATTGTGAATTTTGGACTTAGTGAAACATTTTTGCTAACTGGTAGAAACGATAAAATTTGTAAAAATCATAGATTATAGCTCATGAAATCATGTATTTTGGACACTACAACATATTTGCCAATCGATCAAAATGAATAAAAATTGAAAAAAGCATGAGTTATAGCTCATGAATTAGTGAATTTTGGCCTTGATAAAATTGTTTGTTAATTGGTCAAAGCAAAAAATGACCAAATATTTTAGGCAATGGCTCATGAAATCATGAATTTTGGATTCCGAAATTATTTACCAATGGGTGGAAGACTAAAATTGGCAAAAATGTGGGTTATAGCCGTTGAGATCGTGAATTATAGAATCTAGGAAATTATATCTTGGTGGGTAGAAATGATGAAAATGGCCAAAAACTATGGGTAATAGGTCAAGAAATCATGACTTTTAGAATGCAAAAATGGGTGAAACAACTAAAAATGGCTAAAAACATTGTGGGCCATGCTAATGAAATCGTGAATCTTGGACTCAGTGAAATTATTTGCTAATTATTAGAAATGACTAAAAATGGCTAAAATCATGGGTTATAACTCATGAAATGTGAATTTTGGACACAATGAAATTATTTGTTAATGGATTGAAACGAATAGAAATGGCCAAAATTATTGGTTATAGATCATCAAATCTTGAAAATTTTCCTCTTGAAATTATTTGCCAATTGGTAGGAACACCTAAAAAGCAAAAATCATGGGTTATAGCTCATGAAATTGTGAATTTTGGGTCAACAATATTATTTGCTAGCGGATCGAGCAACTAAGAATGGCCAAAATCATGGGTTCTAGTATGACATTGTGAATTTTGAATTCTATTAAATTATTTGCCAATGAGTCGAATGACTAAAAATGGTCAAAATCGTGGGTCATAATTTATGAAATCTTGAATTTTGGACTCCACAAAATTATTTACCAAAGGGTGTGAATGATAAAAATTAGCCAAAAATCATAGGTTATAGCTCCGAAATTATAAATTTTGTAATCCATAAAATTATTTGCTAATGGGTAGGAACGACTAAAATCATAGATTATAACGACTAAAATGGTCAAAATGAATATAAATGGCTAAAAATCTTAGTTATAGCTCATGAAATCATGAACTCTGAGTTAGCAAAATTATTTTCCGATGGGTTAGAACGTGAAAATGGTCAAAATCATGGGTTGTAGCTCATGACATTATAAATTTTAGACTCCATAAAATTATTTGCCAATGGGTCAGAATGACTAAAATGGCAAAAAGCAAGTACGAACTCATAAAATCGTGAATTTTGGACTCCATAAGACAATTTGTCAATGACTCGAAACTACTAGAAATAGCCAAAAGCCAAAGATTATACCTCATGAAGTTGTGATTTTGGCTCATAAAATTATTTCCCAATGGGTTGGAATGATTAAAATGACCCAAAAGTTGTGGTTATAACCCTTGAAATTGTTAATTTTGGACTTGAAACGTTTGCCTATTAACTAAAAACTTTATGGACTATAATTTATGAAATCATGAATTTAGAATCTACAAAACTATTTGCCAATCTATCAAATGAATATAAATGGCCAAGGTTATAGTTCTCAAAATCATGAATTTTAGAGTCGTGAAATTATTATCCAATGGGTCAAAATGGTAAAAGATGGAAAAATTATGGGTTATAACTCACAAATTTGTGAATTTTAGACACTATGAAATTATTTGTCAATTGGTCAAAATAACTAAAAATAGCCAAAAATCATGGGTTATAGCTTAGGAAATCATGAGTTTTAAAGTCCATAAAACTATTTGCTAATTAGTCAAAACAAATATAAGCGGCCAAAAATCTTGGATTGTAGCTCATAAAATCAAGTTCTTGAGTCAGTGAAATTATTTGCCAATAGGTCGAAATGACTAATAATGGCCAAAATCATTGGTTATAGCACATGAAATTGTGAATTTTGGATTAGTTAAATATTGCTAGTGGATTAGAGTTTGGGGTTGATATGAGTGAATGACTAAAATGGTAAAAAAAAAGGTGGGTTATAGCTCATGAAATATTGACTTTTAAACTCCACAAATTATTTGCTAATGGGTCAGAATGACTAAAAATAGTCAAAAATCATAGGCTATAGTTCTGATATCGTGAATTTTGGAGTCCATGAAATTATTTGCCAATGGATCGAAATGACTAGAAATGAAAAACCATGGGCCATAGCTCATGAAATCGTGAATTTTCAAAATCTGAAAAACTAGTTACCAATGGGTCGAAATGGTTAAAAATAACCAAATAACTGTGGGTTATAACCCATGAAATCATGAATTTTGAACTCCACGTAATTATTTACTAATTAGTTCAACGACTACAAATGGCCCAAAATCATTGGTTATAGCTAATGAAATCGTGAATTTTGGAATTATTTGCCAAACATTATTTGCCAATTGGTAGAAATGACTAGAAATTTTCAAAAACCTAGGGTTATATCCCATGAAAGGTAATAGATCATGAAATCATGAGGTATTAAATTATTTGCCATCTGGATCAAAATGAATAAAAATGATAAGAATTGTGGGTAATAGCTTATAAAATTGTGAATTTTGAACTCGTGAAATTATTTGCCAATTGGTAGAAATGACTAAAATGGCCAAAACTCTTGGGTTATAGCTAAAATCATGAATTTTGGACATCATAAAATTATTTGCTAATGTGTCAGAATGAACAAAAATAGCTAAAATGCGTGGGTAATACCTCATGAAATCTTAAATTTGGGGTAATTATTTGACATTGGGTGAACTCTAAAATATGGCAAAAATCATAGGTTAGCTCACGGGATCATGAATTTTGGACTCCATGAAAAATTCCCGATGGGTAGAAATATTGAAAATGGCCAAATATTGTCGTGGCTGTTGAATTGTGAACTTGAGACTCCACAAAATTATTTACCAATGAGTCAAAATGACTAAAATGGCCAAAAATCATGGGTTATAGCCGATGAAATAGTGAATTTTGAACTCAATGAATTTCTTTGCTAATTAACAGTGACTAAAATTTGCTAAAATCATGGGTTATAGCTCATGAGTTCATGAATTTTGGATGTTGCAAAATTATTTGCCAATAAGTCAAAATGAATAAAATGGGATAAATCATGAGTGCTCATGAAATCATTAATTTTGGGCCACAAAATTTTTGCTAATCAGTCAAAACGAAAAAAATGACCAAATATCATAGGTAATAGCTCATGAAATCAAGACTTTGGACTCGTGAAATTATTTACCGTGAATCAAACACTAAAAATGGCAAAAACTCTTGCCTAACTGCCCACTATATTATGATTTATAGAATCTTGGAACTTATATCTTTGATGGGTAGAAATTAATAAAATAGCCAAAACCAAGGGCAATAGCTCAAGAAATCATGAATTTTGGACTCCGAAATTATTTTAGTCGAACAACTAATAATGGCCAAAAATATGTGTTATAACTCATGAAATTGTGTGATTTGAACTTTGCAAAGTTATACTAGGTAAAATGAATAAATAATGCCGAATTCGAGTAATAGCTTATGAAATTTTGAATTTTGGACTCTGTAAATTTTTGGTAATTGGTTGAAATGATGAAAAAAGGTTAAAAATCATGGTTTATACATCAAGAAATCATTAATTTTAGCCCTATGAAATTATTTGCAAATGGGTCGACAACTTAAAATATCTAAAATTATGGGTTATCACATAAAATCTTGAATTTTAACCAAGTGAAATTTTTGCTTGGTAGAAATGACTAAAATGGCCAAAATCAAGGGTTATAGCCTATGAAATCGTGAGCTTTGGACTCTAATAAATTATTTGCCAACGGTCCGACAAGTACAAATAGACATAAATCATGGGTTCTGACTCATGAAACTGTGAATTTTGAATCTTGTGAAATTATTTTTCATTAGGTCAAAATGAATAAAATGGGCAAATATCCTCATCATGAAATGAATTTTGACTTTGTGAAAATATTTGCTAATGGGTAGAAATGGTGATAATGACCACAAATCATGGGTTGCCCATGAAATAGTGAATTTTGGACACCACGAAATTATTTGCCAAATGGAATCAACTAAGTAAAGCTAAAAATCATGGATTGTAGCTCATAAAATCTTGAATTTTGGACTCATGAAATCATTTACCAATGGGAGCGAACGGCTAAAATGGCCAAAATCATAGGTCATAGCTCATGAAATCATGAATTTTAGAATCTGCAAATTATCTAACAATAGTTTGGAATGACTAAAAATTATAGGTTATAGCTCTAAGAAATCATGAATTTTAGTGCAGTATAAAATTATTTGCCAAAATGAATGTAAATGGCCAAAAACTTTGGGTTATTCCTCATGAAGTTCATTTTGGAGTTAGCAATATTATTTGCCATTAGGTCGAGCAACTAAAATAGACAAAAATCATGGTTGTAGCTCATAAAATTATGAATTTTGAATTCCACGAAAATATTTGCAATGGGTAAGAACGACTAAAATGATCAAAAATCGTGGGTTATATCTCATGAGATCTTGAATTTTAGACTCTATGAAATTATTTGCTAAAGGGTCTGAATAACTAGGGTTGGCCAAAACTCATAGGTTATAGCTCCTAAAATTGTGAATTTCATAATCTATAAAATTATTTGCCAATGGATCGGAACGTCTAATAATCGTAGGTTATAGCTCCAAGAAATCATTATTTTTGGACTCTATTAAACTATTTCCCAATTGATGAAAATGAATATAAATGGCTCAAAATCTTGGGTTATAGCACATGAAACAATGAACTTTTAAGATAGCCAAAAAATTTGCCATTGGGTCGAAACAGTTGAAAATGGCCAAAACTCATGGTTTATAGCTCATAAATGGTGAATTTTGGACTCCACGAAATTATTTGCCAATGGGTTAGAATAACTAAAAATGGCAAAAAATAGTGGGGTATAGCTCATGAAGTCAAGAATTTTAGAGTCGCAAAATTATTATTCAATGGTTCGAAACGACTAGAAATGGCTAAAAATCATAGGTTATAACTCCTGAAATCTAGAATTTTTGACTCCATGAAATTATTTACCAATGGTAGAAATGATTAAAAATAGCCAAAAGTCGTGGGTTATAACCACGGAAAATGCTAATTTTGGACATTGTGAAATTTTTGCCTATTGGTGGAAATGACTAAAATAGCCAAAAATCATGGGCTTAGCTATGAAATCATGAATTTTGGACTCTTTGAAACTATTTGTCAATGGATCGAAATGAATAAAAATGATTAAAAAATTATGGATTATAGCTCATAAAATTATGAATTATTTGGTGGATTGCAATGACTAAAATAGACAAAATTATAGGATATAGCTCATGAACTTGTGAATTTTAGAATCTACAAGACTCTTTGCCAATTGGATAAAATGAATATAAATGGCTAAAAATCTTCAGTTATTATTAAAAATTGTGAATTTTGGAGTCAGCGAAAATATTTGCTAATGGGTCGGAATGACTAAAAATAGCTAAAAATAATGGGTTATAGTTCTTGAAATCATGAATTTTGATTCTATGAAACATTTACCAATGGGTTGGAACGACTAAAAAGGGCCAAATATCATGGATAGCTCATAAAATCGTTGATTTTAGCCTTAGAAAAATATTTGCCAATAGGTTAAGACAAATAAAAATGCCTAATAATCATGGGTTATAGCTCATGATATCATGAATTTGGGCCTCAGCAAAGTTATTTGCCAACAAGATGGAATGAATAAAAATGGCCAAAAATCATGGGTTATAACTCATAAAATCGTGAATTTCTGACTCCGCAAAGCTATTTGCCAATGGGTCAAAATGAATAATAATGGCCAAGAATTGTGGGTAATAGATTTTAAAATTGTGAATTTGAACTCCCTGAAATTATTTTCTAATAGGTCAAAATGAATAAATGACCAAGAATTATGGGTAGATGAAATTGTGAATTTTAGACTCTACAAAATTATTTGGTTATAGGCTGAAATGAATAAAAATAGCCAAAAACATTATGGTTTGTAGCTCATGAAAGCATGAAGTTTGGCATCCATGAAATTATTATGGGTCAGATGACTGAAAATGGTCAAATTTCATGAATTATATCCTATGAGATCATGAATTTTGGACTATGTGATATATTTTGCTAATTGGTAGAAATGACTAAAATTATTAAATCATAGATCATGGTTTATGAAATCGTGAATTTTGGAGTCCACGAAATTATTTGCCAATGAGTCGTGATATAACCAAAATTTATGGGTTGCTCATGAAATTGTAAATTTTGACTCGTGAAATTATTTTCCATTGGGTAAATATCATGGAATATAGCTCAAGAAATTGTGAACTTTTGACTCTGTGAAAATCTTTGCCAATTGGTATAAATGATAAAAAATGGTGAAAAATCATGGGCTTTAGCTCATAAAATCGTGAATTTTGGAAACTAAGAAATTATTTGCCAAAGGGTTTGAGCGACTAAAATGGTAAAAACATCCTATAGCTCCTAAATTACAATTTTGGAATCCACAAAATTATTTGCCTAGCATTTGGAATGACTAAAATTCATAGGTTATAGCTCCATGAAATCGTGAATTTTGTGCTCTCTGAAACCTTTGCCAATTGGTCAACGATTATAAATGGCCAAAATCATAGGTTATAGATCATGACATCATGAATTTTAGAGTCGACAAAATTATTTGCTAGTTGTTGAATGACTAAAAATGTTTAAAAATGTGAGTTAGCTCAAGAAATTGGGAATCTTGGATTCGACAAAATTATTTGCCAATGGGTCAGAATGCCTAAAATGGTTAAAATTGTAAGTTATAGCTCAATAAATCTTGAATTTTGGACACCATGGGATTATTTACAAATGGATGAATGACTACAATTAGCTAAAATCATAGGTTATAACTCCTAAAATTGTGAATTTTGGACTTATAAAATTATTTACCATTGAGTGAAGCGACTAGAAATTGCTAAAACCATTTGGTTATAGCTCATGAAATCATAATTTGAGTTTGTAAAATTATTTGCCAACAAGTCGAATGACTAAAATGGCCAAAAGTCATGGGTTATAGTTAAAATTGAATTTTGGACTTTGTGAAATTTTCCTATTGATAGAAATGACTAAAATGTCCCAAAATCATGTGTTATAGCTTATGAATTCATGAATTTTGAATTCTCTGAAATATTTGTCAATGGGTGAAATAAATAAAATAGTAAAAATTATGGGTTATAGTTTATTAAATTAAAATAATTAAGCTAACAGTCGGAACAACTAAAGTGGCCAAAAATCTTGGGTTATAACTCATTAAATGTGAATTGTTTACTATACAAAACTATTTGCAAATTAGTCAAAATGAATATAAATGGCCAAAAATCTTGGGTTATAACTTCATGAAATCATGAATTTAAGGAGTGAAACTATTTGCTAATGGGTCATAACGACTAAAACTTGTCAAAAATCATGGATTATAGCTCATGAAATCATGGATTTTGGATTCCACGAAACTATTTGTCAATTAGTCGAGCGATTAAAATTGCCAAACAATATGGATTATAGCTCATGAAATCATGAATTTGGGCCATTGAAAATTATTTGCAAGTGGGACCAACAAATAAAAATGGCCAAAATCATGGGTTATATCTCAAGAAATCATAAATTTTGAACTCTGTGAAATTATTTTCCATGGGTCAAAACAAATAAAATGGCCAAGAATCACGAGTAATAGTTTATGAAATTTTGAATCTTGGTCTCCATGAGATTATTTGGTAATGAGACACAATTGATCATGGCCAAAATTTATTGTTTCTAGCTCATGAAATCATGAAGTTTAGGCCCCACGAAATTTCTATCAATAGGTCGGACGACTAAAAGTGACCCAAAATCATGGGTTATAACTCATAAAATTGTGAATTTTGAATGCCATAAAATTATTTATCAATGGGTCGAAATGAATAAAAGGCCAAAATCATGGGCAATAGCTCATGAAATCATGAATTTTGGACTCGGTGAAATTATTTGCCAATGGGTCAAAATGATTAAAAAGCCAATAATCATGGATTATAGCTTATGGAATCTTGATTTATAGACTCTATGAAATTATTTGCGATGGGTAGAAACATCTAAAATGAGTAAAAATCATGGGAAATAACTCAAGAAATCGTGAATTCGAACTCGGGAAATTATTTGGTAACGGATCAAAATGAGTAAAATGGCCAAAAATGGTGCATTATTATGGGTCGAACCAACTAGAAAGTGTCAATGATCATGGGTTATAGCTTGAAATTGTTAATTTTGGAATCTAAAAATTATTTATTTATGAGTGAAATGAATAAAAATGGTAAAAAGCATGGGTTATAGCTCATAAAATTTTGAATTTTGGACTGGTAAAAAATTTACCAATTGGTCAAAATGAATAAAAATATCCAAAATTGGTCAAAACAAATAAAAATGTCCAAAATCAAGGATAATAGGTTATAAAATCATGAATTTTTACTCCATGAAATTAATTGCCAATGGGTGGGACAATAATAAAAGGAAAAAAGTTGTGGGTATAGCTCATGAAATCATGAATTATAGAATCTAAAATTATTTCTGATAGGAATAAGCGACTAAAGGGCCAAAAATTATGGGTAATAGCTAGAAATCGTTAATTTTGAATTTCTCAAAATTATTTGCCAATGTGTGAAATAACTTAAAATGGCTAAAAATCATGAGTAGTAGCCCATGAAATCTTGAATTTTAGACTCAATAAAATTATTTACCAATTTGTAGAAATGGAAAAGCATAAAAATCGAGGGTTATAGCTAATGAAATCTTGAATTTTGGACACCATGAAATTATTTTCAATCAAGTAAGAATGATTAAAAATGACAAAAATCATAGATTATAACTCATGAAATGAATTTTAAACTCAAGATAATTATTTGCCAATGGGTTAGAATGATTAAAATGGCCAAAAATCATAGAGTTATAACTCATGAAATCATGAATTTTGAACTCAACAAAATTACTTGTCAATGGATCAAAATGACTAGAAATGGCCAAAAACCATGGGTTATAGCTCAAGAAATTGTGAATTTTTGAATCAGCCCAATTATTTTCCAATGGTCAGAATGACTAAAAACGGCCAAAAATCATATGTTATAGCTCATGAAATCGTGAATTTTAGACTCTAAAATATTATTTGTCAATGGGTCAACATAAATAAAAATGCCAAAAATCGTGGTTTATAGCTCATAACATTTTAATTTTGGGCCTCAGTGAAATTATTTGCCAATGGGACAAAACGACTAAAAATGGCCGAATATCATGGGTTAATGAAATCATGAATTTTGGGATTCATATAATTATTTGCCAATGTGTCAAAATGATTAAAAGTGGCTAAGAATTGTGGATAATAGCTTATGAAATTATAAATTTTAGTCATTGGAAATTATTTGGTAATGGGTTGAAATGAATAAAATGGCCAAAATTATGGTTTATAGCTTATGAAATCATGAATTTTGCCCACTACAAAATTATTTTTCAATAGGTCGAGACAACTAAAAATGGCAAAAATCATAGGTTATAGCACGAAATCATGAATTTTTTATTTCATAATTTTTGCCAATTGGTAGGAATGATTAAAATAGCTAAAATCATCGGTTATAGCTTACAAAATTATCAATGGGTCAAGTGGTCACAAATGGCTAAAATTATTGGTTATCGTCATAAAATCATGAATTTGGACTCATAATTATTTTCATTGGGTCAAACAACTAAATAAGGCTAAAAATTATGGGTTATAGCTCATAAAATCTTAAATTTTGGACTCCATGAAATTATTTACCAATGGGTACAAATGACTAAAAATGGCAAAAAAATCAAAGGTCATAACTCCTAAAATTATGAATTTTGTAATCCACAAAATTATTTGCTAATTGGTAGAATGACTAAATTTCATATGTTATATCTCCATAAAATCTAGAAGTTTGGACTCTATGAAACTATTTGCCAATTGGTCAAAATAGATATAAATGGCCAAAAGCTTTAGTTATAGATCATGAAATCGTGAATTTTAGAGTCAACAAAATTATTTATCAGAGTGGGTCGGACTGACTAAAAATGACCAAAAATCATGGGTTATAGCTCATGAAATAGTGAATTTTAGATTCCATGAAATTATTTACCAATGAGTCGGAACAATTCTAAATGGCTAAAAATCATGGGTTATGGCTAATGAAATATTGAGTTTGGGACTCCACAAAATTATTTGTCAATAGGTCCAAATGACTAAAATAGCCAAAAGTCATAGGTGATAGCTCCTAAAATCATGCACTTTGGACTCTAAGAAATTATTTGCTAATGGGTCGAAACAAACAGAAATTACCAAAACCATGGCTTATAGCTCGAGAAATCGTGAATTTAGGAATTCACAAAATTATTTACCAATAGTAGGGATGACTAAAATTGGCCAAAATGATTGAGTTAAAACCCATGAAATCCTAAAATTTTTACTCTGAGAAAATTTCGTTACTTGGTAAAATGACTAAAAATTGCTAGAAAATCATGGGTTATAGCTCATGAAATTGTGAATTTTAGGCTCTACAAAATTATTTGCTGGTGGGTAGAAATAACTAAAAATGGCCAAAAATCTTGGTAATAGATCATGAAACTGTGAATTTTGGCTTCCGAGAAATTATTTGACAATGGATAGAGACAACTAAAATGGCTTTAAATCATGTGTTATACCTCATAAAATCATTAATTTTGGATTCCACCAAGTTATTTGCTGATGGGTAGAAACGATAAAAATGACCAAAAATCAAGGGTTATAACCCTTGAAATCGTGAATTTTGGCCTCCGTTAAATTATTTGCCGATGGGTAGAAATAACTATGTTTGGCCATTTTTCATCATTTATATGTATCGACAAATAATTTTATGGAGTCAAAATTTACGATTTCATGAGCTACCCACTATGTTTGGCCATTTTAGTCATTTCTATCTATTGGCAAATTATTTCGTGGAAGCCAAAATTCACGATTTCATGAGCTATAATCCATACATTTTGGCCATTTTAGTCATTTCTATTCATTTGCAAATAATTTCATAGAGTCTAAAATTAACGATTTTATGAGCTATAACCCATGATTTTAGACAATTTTAAGTTATTTCTATCCATTGACAAATAATTTTATGGAGTCAAAAATTTACGATTTCATGAGCTATAACCCACATATTTTGGCCATTTTTAGTCGTTTCTACCCATTGGCAAATAATTTCTTAGAATTTATAATTCACGATTTCATTAGCTATAAACCACTATTTTTGGCATCTTTAGTCATTTCTACCCATCGGCAAATACTTTCAGAGGCCAAAATTCACAATTTCATGGGCTATAATCCACGATTTTAGTCCATGTTTAGACATTTTAGTCCATCGGCAAATATTTTCGTGGAGGCAAAATTTATGATTTCATGAGCTATAACCCACATATTTTGGCCATTTTAGTCATTTCTACCCATCGACAAGTAAATTCACGGAATCCAAAGTTCACAATTTCATGAGCTATAATCCATACATTTTGGCCATTATTAGTCATTTCTATTCATTTGCAAATAATTTCATGGATTCATAAATTCACGATTTCATGAGTTATAACCCATGATTTTTAGCCATTGTAGTTTTTTCTAACTATCGGCAAGTAATTTTGTATAATCTAAAATTTACGATTTCATAAGCTATAACCAATGACTTTAGGCCATTTTAGTCATTTATATCCATTGCCAAATAATTTAGCAGGAGCCAAAATTTATTATTTCATAATCTATAACCCACGGTTTTTGGAGTTTTTAAGTCACCTTTACCCATCAGCAAATAATTTCATAGAGTCTAAAATTAACGATTTTATGAGCTATAACCCATAATTTTGGCTATTTTTGCAATTTCTACCATCAATAAATAACTTGGCGAATTCAAAATTCTGATTTTATGAGCTATAAGATAGGGTTTTAAGCCATTTTTAGTCATTTCTATCTATTGGCAAATTATTTCGTGGAAGCCAAAATTCACGATTTCATGAGCTATAACCCACTATGTTTGGCTATTTTTAGTCGTTTCTACCCATTGACAAATAATTTCGTAGAATCCAAAATTCACAATTTTATTAGCTATAACCCCCGATTTTTAGCATTTTTATTTGTTTCTATCAATTGGCAAATAATTTTACTAAATCTAAAATTCATGATTTCATGAGCAAGAACCCATGATTTTAGACAATTTTAAGTTATTTCTATCCATTGACAAATAATTTTATGGAGTCAAAAATTCACATTTCCTGAGGTATAGCCTCCAAAAGACTATTTGCCATTGGATAGAAATGACTAAAAATGGCTAGAAAATTATTGGTTATAGATCATCAAATCTTGAAAATTTTCCTCTTTGAAATTATTTGCCAATTGGTAGGAACACCTAAAAAGCAAAAATCATGGGTTATAGCTCATGAAATTGTGAATTTTAGGCTCTACAAAATTATTTCTTTGGTGGGTAGAAATAACTAAAATGGCCAAAAATCTTGGTAATAGATCATGGCTGTGAATTTTGGCCTCCGTTAAATTATTTGCCAATGGATAGATTGACTAAAATGGCCTAAAATCATGGGTTATAGCTCATGAAATCATTAATTTTGGATTCCACCAAGTTATTGGTGATGGATAGAAATGCTAAAATGACCAAAAATCAAGGGTTATAACCCTTGAAATCGTGAATTTTGGCCTCCGTTAAATTATTTGCCGATGGGTAGAAATAACTATGTTTGGCCATTTTTCATCATTTATATGTATCGACAAATAATTTTATGGAGTCAAAAATTCACGATTTCATGAGCTACCCACTATGTTTGGCCATTTTTAGTCGTTTCTACCCATTGACAAATAATTTAGTAGAATATAAAATTCATGATTTTATTAGCTATAACTCGATTTTTGGCATTTTCACGCTTCTACCCATTGGCAAATAAATTTACTAAATCTAAAATTCATGATTTCATGAGCAATAACCCACGATTTTAGACAATTTTAAGTTATTTCTATCCATTGACAAATAATTTTATGGAGTCAAAATTCACATTTCCGAGGTATAGCCTCCAAAGACTATTTGCCATTGGATAGAAATGACTAAAAATGGCTAGAAAATTATTGGTTATAGATCATCAAATCTTGAAAATTTTCCTCTTTGAAATTATTTGCCAATTGGTAGGAACACCTAAAAAGCAAAAATCATGGGTTATAGCTCATGAAATTGTGAATTTTAGGCTCTACAAAATTATTTCTTTGGTGGGTAGAAATAACTAAAATGGCCAAAAATCTTGGTAATAGATCATGGCTGTGAATTTTGGCTTCGAGAAATTATTTGACAATGGATAGAGACAACTAAAATGGCTTTAAATCATGTGTTATACCTCATAAAATCATTAATTTTGGATTCCACCAAGTTATTTGGTGATGGATAGAAATGCTAAAATGACCAAAAATCAAGGGTTATAACCCTTGAAATCGTGAATTTTGGCCTCCGTTAAATTATTTGCCGATGGGTAGAAATAACTATGTTTGGCCATTTTTCATCATTTATATGTATCGACAAATAATTTTATGGAGTCAAAAATTTACGATTTCATGAGCTACCCACTATGTTTGGCCATTTTTAGTCGTTTCTACCCATTGACAAATAATTTCGTAGAATATAAAATTCATGATTTTATTAGCTATAACTCCCGATTTTTGGCATTTTCAGTCGCTTCTACCCATTGGCAAATAAATTTACTAAATCTAAAATTCATGATTTCATGAGCAATAACCCACGATTTTAGACAATTTAAGTTGTTTCTATCCATTGACAAATAATTTTATGGAGTCAAAAATTCACGATTTCCTGAGGTATAACCTCCAAAAAACTCTTTGTCATTGGATAGAAATGACGAAAAATGGCTAAAAAACTATTTTCGCTTCAGAGAAATTATTTGACAATGGATAGAAATAACTAAAATGGATTAAAATCATGTGTTATACCTCATGAAATCATTAATTTTGGATTCCACCAAGTTATTGGCTGATGGATAGAAATGCTAAAAATGACCAAAAATCAAGTGTTATAACCCATGAAATCGTGAATTTTAGCCTCCGTTAAATTATTTGCCAATGGATAGATTGACTAAAAATGGTCTTAAATAACGGGTTATAGTTTATAAGTCATGAATTTTGAATTCCATGAAATTATTTGCCAATAGGTAGAGATGACTAAAAATGGCCTAAAATCATGGGTTGTAGTACATGAAATTGGGAATTTTGGACTCTGTAAAATTTGCTAATGAATAGAAATGAGTGAAAATGGGCAAAATTCATGGATTATAGCTCATGAAATTATTAAATTTGGATTCCGCAGAATTACTTGCTAATGGATAAGAACGACTAAAATGGCCAATGATCATGATTTGTAGCTCAAGAAATCATAAAATTTTGACTCCACGAAATTATGTGCCGATGGTAGAAATAACTAAAATGGCAAAAAATTATGCGTTACAACTCATGAAATTGTGAATTTTGGCTTCAGCGAAATTATTTTCCAATCGATAGAAGTGACTAAAAATGGTTTAACAACATGGATTATAGTTCATGAAATTTAAATTTTGGATTCCCCGTAGTCATTTCTATCAATAGGCAAAAAATTTCACAAAGTCCAAAATTCACAATTTTAACGGTTATAACCCATGACTTTTGGCCATTTTAGTCATTCGACTTGTTGGCAAATAATTTCGTGGACTCCAAAATTCACGATTTCATGAGCTATAACCCATGATTATTAGGCATTTTATTTGTCTTAACCTATTGGCAAATATTTTTCTAAGGCTAAAATCAACGATTTTATGAGCTAAAACCCATGATTTTTGGCCATTTTAGTCATTCGAACAACTAGCAAATAATTCATAATTTTATGAGCTATCCATGATATTTGGCCATTTTAGTCATTCGAACAACTAGCAAATAATTTCACGAGTCAAAATTTACAATTTCATGAGCTATAACTCATGAAATTGTGAATTTTGGCTTGTGAAATTATTTTCCAATCGATAGAAGTGACTAAAAATGGTTTAACAACATGGATTATAGTTCATGAAATTTAAATTTTGGATTCCCGTAGTCATTTCTATCAATAGGCAAAAAATTTCACAAAGTCCAAAATTCACAATTTTAACGGTTATAACCCATGACTTTTGGCCATTTTTAGTCATTCCGACTTGTTGGCAAATAATTTTACCGACTCTAAAATTATGATTTCATGAGCTATAACCAAATAGTTTTTAGCAATTTCTAGTCGTTTCGACTCATTGGTAAATAATTTTATAAGTCCAAAATTCACAATTTCAGGAGTCATAACCTATGATTTTTAGCTAATTGTAGTCATTCGGATCCATTTGTAAATAATCTCATGGAGTCCAAAATTCAAGATTTATTGAGCTATAACTTACAATTTTAACCATTTTTAGCCATTCTGACCCATTGGCAAATAATTTTGTCGAATCCAAGATTCCCAATTTCGTGAGCTAACTCACGATTTTTAAACATTTTTAGTCATTCTGAACAACTAGCAAATAATTTTGCTGACTCTAAAATTCATGATGTCATGATCTATAACCTATGATTTTTGGCCATTTATAATCGTTTTGACCAATTGGCAAAGATTTTCACAGAGTCAAAAGTTCACAATTTCATGAGCTATAACCTATGAATTTTAGTCATTCCAGTCGCTAGGCAAATAATTTTGTGGATTCCAAAATTTGTAATTTAGGAGCTATAGTTGATGTTTTTTTACCATTTTTAGTCGTTCAAACCCTTTGGCAAATAATTTCCTGGTTTCCAAAATTCACGATTTTATGAGCTAAAACCCATGATTTTTCAACATTTTTTATCATTTATACCAATTGGCAAAGATTTTCACAGAGTCAAAAGTTCACAATTTCTTGAGCTATATTCCATGATATTTACCCAATGGAAAATAATTTCACGAGTCAAAAATTTACAATTTCATGAGCTGCAACCCACAAATTTTGGTTATTTATAATCGTCAGACTCATTGGCAAATAATTTCGTGGACTCCAAAATTCACGATTTCATAAACCATGATCTATGATTTAATAATTTTTAGTCGTTTCTACCAATTAGCAAAATATATCACATAGTCCAAAATTCATGATCTCATAGGATATAATTCATGAAATTTGACCATTTTCAGTCATCCGACCCATAATAATTTCATGGATGCCAAACTTCATGCTTTCATGAGCTACAAACCATAATGTTTTTGGCTATTTTTATTCATTTCAGCCTATAACCAAATAATTTTGTAGAGTCTAAAATTCACAATTTCATCTACCCATAATTCTTGGTCATTTTTATTCATTTTGACCTATTAGAAAATAATTTCGTGGACTCCAAAATTCACAATTTTAAAATCTATTACCCACAATTCTTGGCCATTATTATTCATTTTGACCCATTGGCAAATAATTTCATGGAGTCAAAAATTCAAGATTTCAGGAGTTATAACCTATGATTTTAGCCATTTTATTCATTCCATCTTGTTGGCAAATAACTTTGCTGAGGCCCAAATTCATGATATCATGAGCTATAACCCATGATTATTAGGCATTTTATTTGTCTTAACCTATTGGCAAATATTTTTCTAAGGCTAAAATCAACGATTTTATGAGCTATCCATGATATTTGGCCATTTTTAGTCGTTCCAACCCATTGGTAAATGTTTCATAGAATCAAAATTCATGATTTCAAGAACTATAACCCATTATTTTTAGCTATTTTTAGTCATTCAGACCCATTAGCAAATAATTTCACGAGTCAAAATTTACAATTTTATGAGCTAAAACCCATGATTTTAGCCATTTATATTCATTTTATCCAATTGGCAAAGAGTCTTGTAGATTCTAAAATTCACAAGTTCATGAGCTATATCCTATAATTTTGTCTATTTTAGTCATTGCAATCCACTAGCAAATAATTCATAATTTTATGAGCTATAATCCACAATTTTTTAATCATTTTTATTCATTTCGATCCATTGACAAATAGTTTCAAAGAGTCCAAAATTCATGATTTCATAGCTAAGCCCATGATTTTTGGCCATTTTAGTCATTTCCACCAATAGGCAAAAATTTCACAATGTCCAAAATTAGCATTTTCGAGGTTATAACCCACGACTTTTTGGCTATTTTAGTCATTTCTACCCATTGGCAAATAATTTCATGGAGTCAAAAATTCAAGATTTCAGGAGTTATAACCTATGATTTTAGCCATTTGTAGCCACTTGACCCATTGACAAATAATTTTGTGGAGTTCAAAATTCATGATTTTGTACGCTATAACCGATGATTTTAGCCATTTTAATCATTCCTACCAATTATCAAAAATTCACGATATAAAAATTCATGATTTCGTGTGCTATAACCTATAATTTTCAGTCATTTTTAGTTATCTGACCTATAGGCAAATAATTTCATGGGGGGGCAAAATTCATGATTTCATGAGCTATAACCCACGATTTCTGGCCATTTTTTTTTGATTTTGACCCATTACTAAATAATTTTGGAGGGCTAAAATTTACAATTTTATAAACTATTATCAACAATTCTTAGCCATTATTAATCATTTTGACACCTTGGTAAAAAATTACATGAAGCCCAAAATTCACGATGTCAAGAACCCATGATATTCAGCCATTTTTAGTCATTTCGTCCCATTGGCAAATAATTTTGCTGAGGCCCAAAATTAAAATTTTATGAGCTATAACCCATAATTATTAACATTTTTTTTATTTTAACCCATTGGCAAATAATTTGCGGAGTCTAAAATTCAAGATATCATGAGGCATATTCACGATATTGAGGCCCAAATTCATGAGTTCATAAGCTATAAACCATGATTATTGGGCATTTTTATTTGTTTCCACCCGTTAGAAAATAATTTTTTAAAGTCCGAAATTCACAATTTTATGAGCTATAACCCATGATATTTTTGTCTTTTTAGTCGTTTCAACCTTTTGGCATATAGCTTTGTGAAATCCCAAATTCATGATTTCATGCACTATAACATCTAATTTTTGGGCATTTTTAGTTGTCCTGACCCATATGCAAGTAATTATGTTTACTCCAAAATTCATGATTTCATGCACTATAACATCTAATTTTTGGGCATTTTTATTTATGTTGACCCATTGACAAATAATTTCATGGAATCTAAAATTCACAATTTCATGAGCTATAATGCAATAGTCCTGGCCATTTATGTTCATTTTGACAAACTGGCAACTAGTCTAAGATTCATAATTTTATGAGCTATAACTCATAATTTTTGGTTATGTTTAGTCATTCACCCATTAGCAAATAATTCACAATTTCATGAGCTATAACCCATGATTTTTGGCCATTTTATTCATTTTGACCCGTGGATAAATAATTTCATAGAGTCCAAAAGTCATGGATAAATAATTTCATAGAGCCTAAAATTCACTATTTCATAAGCTATAACCCATGATTTTCTAGCAATTTTTAGTCATTTTACCAAGTAACGAAAATTTTCTCGAGTAAAAAATTTTAGGATTTCATGGGTTTTAACTCAATCATTTTGGCCAATTTTAGTCATCCCTACTCATTGGCAAATAATTTTGTGAATTCCTAAATTCACGATTTCATGAGCTATAACCCATGATTTTTGGCCATTTTATTCATTTCAACCCATTACCAAATAATTTCATGGAGTCCAAAATTCATGATTTTATGAGCTATAACCCATGATTTTTGGCCATTTTTAGTCATTTGGACCTATTGACAAATAATTTTGTGGAGTCCCAAACTCAATATTTCATTAGCCATAACCCATGATTTTTAGCCATTTAGAATTGTTCACTCATTGGTAAATAATTTCATGGAATCTAAAATTCACTATTTCATGAGCTATAACCCATGATTTTTGGTCATTTTTAGTCATTTGTACCCATTGGTAAATAATTTTGTTGACTCTAAAATTCACGATTTCATGATCTATAACTAAAGCTTTTGGCCATTTATATCTATTTTGACCAATTGGCAAATAGTTTCATAGAGTCCAAACTTCTAGATTTTATGGAGATATAACATATGAAATTTAGTCATTCTACCAATTAGCAAATAATTTTGTGGATTACAAAATTCATAATTTTAGGAGTTATGACCTTTGATTTTTGCCATTTTTAGTCATTTGTACCCATTGGTAAATAATTTCATGGAGTCCAAAATTTAAGATTTTATGAGCTATAACCCATAATTTTTAGCCTTATTTAGTTGTTTGACCCAATGAAAATAATTGCGTAGAGTCTGAAATTCATGATTTTATGAGCGATAACCAATAATTTTAGCCATTTGTGACCACTTGACCCATTGATAATTTTGTAAGCTATAACCGATGATTTTAGCTATTTTAATCATTCCTACCAATTGGCAAAAAATTATGAAATAAAAATTCACGATTTCGTGTGCTATAACCTATGATTTTTTGCCATTTTTAGTTGTCTGACCTATTGAAAAATAATTTTGTAGTGGGCAAAATTCATGATTTCATAAGCTATAAACCATAATTTTGGCCATTTTTATTCATTTCAACCCATTACCAAATAATTTCCAGCGACTAAAATTTATAATTTCATAAGCTATTATCCACAATTCTTAGCCACTTTTAATCATTTTGACACATTGGCAAATAATTATATGAATCCCAAAATTCATGATTTCATTAACCCATGATATTCGGCCATTTTTAGTCGTTTTGTCCCATTGGCAAATAATTTCACTGAGGCCCAAAATTAAAATGTTATGAGCTATAAACCACGATTTTTGGCATTTTTATTTATGTTGACCCATTGACAAATAATATTTTAGAGTCTAAAATTCACGATTTCATGAGCTATAACATATGATTTTTGGCCGTTTTTAGTCATTCTGACCATTGGAAAATAATTGGGCTGATTCAAAAATTCACAATTTCTTGAGCTATAACCCATGGTTTTTGGCCATTTCTAGTCATTTTGATCCATTGACAAGTAATTTTGTTGAGTTCAAAATTCATGATTTCATGAGTTATAACTCTATGATTTTTGGCCATTTTAATCATTCTAACCCATTGGCAAATAATTATCTTGAGTTTAAAATTCGCGATTTCATGAGTTATAATCTATGATTTTTTGTCATTTTTAATCATTCTTACGGATTGGAAAATAATTTCATGGTGTCCAAAATTCAAGATTTCATTAGCTATAACCCTCGATTTTTCGTTTTCAGTCATTTCTACAAATTGGTAAATAATTTTATTGAGTCTAAAATTCAAGATTTCATGGGCTACTACTCATGATTTTTAGCCATTTTAAGTTATTTGACACATTGGCAAATAATTTTGAGAAATTCAAAATTAACGATTTCTCGAGCTATTACCCATAATTTTTGGCCCTTTTAGTCGCTTATTCCTATCGACAAATAATTTTAGATTCTATAATTCATGATTTCATGAGCTATACCCACAACTTTTTTCCTTTTATTATTGTCAGGCCATTGGCAATTAATTTCATGGAGTAAAAATTCATGATTTTATAACCTATTATCCTTGATTTTTGGACATTTTTATTTGTTTTGACCAATTTTGGATATTTTTATTCATTTTGACCAATTGGTAAATAATTTTATGGCATTCAAAATTCACAATTTTATGAGTTATAACCCATGATTTTTGGCCATTTTATTCATTTCGACTCATAAATAAATAATTTTAGATTCCAAAATTAACAATTTCATCAGCTATAACCCATGATCATTGACACTTTCTAGTTGGTTCGACCGTGGGCAATATGAGACCATTTTTGGCCATTTTACTCATTTTGATCCGTTACCAAATAATTTCCCAGAGTTCGAAATTCACGATTTCTTGAGTTATTTCCCATGATTTTTACTCATTTTAGATGTTTCTACCCATCTGCAAATAATTTCATAGAGTCTATAAATCAAGATTCCATAAGCTATAATCCATGATTATTGGCTTTTTTTAATCATTTTGACCCATTGGCAAATAATTTCACTGAGTCCAAAATTCATGATTTCATGAGCTATTGCCCATGATTTTTGGCCTTTTTTATTCATTTCGACCCATTGATAAATAATTTTATGGCATTCAAAATTCACAATTTTATGAGTTATAACCCATGATTTTGGGTCACTTTTAGTCGTCCGACCTATTGATAGAGAATTTCGTGGGGCCTAAACTTCATGATTTCATGAGCTAGAAACAATAAATTTTGGCCATGATCAATTGTGTCTACCCATTACCAAATAATCTCATGGAGACCAAGATTCAAAATTTCATAAACTATTACTCGTGATTCTTGGCCATTTTTATTTGTTTTGACCCAGTGGAAAATAATTTCACAGAGTTCAAAATTTATGATTTCTTGAGATATAACCCATGATTTTTGGCCATTTTTATTTGTTCCGTCCCACTTGCAAATAATTTTCAATGGCCCAAATTCATGATTTCATGAGCTATAATCCATATTGTTTGGCAATTTTTAATCGTTCTGACTAATTGACAAATAGTTTCGTGGAATCCAAAATCCACGATTTCATGAGCTATAATCCATGATTTTTGACAAGTTTTAGTCGTTATGACCCATTAGCAAATAATTTCACAGAGTTCAAAATTTATGATTTCTTGAGATATAACCCATGATTTTTGGCCATTTATATTCATTTTGACTAATTTGCAAATAGTTTTGTATAGTAAACAATTCACGATTTAATGAGTTATAACCCAAGATTTTTGGCCATTTTAGTCATTCGACTTGTTGGCAAATAATTTTATGGCATTCAAAATTCACAATTTCATAAGCTATAACCCATAATTTTTACTATTTTATTTATTTCGACCCATTGACAAATATTTGAGAATTCAAAATTCATGAATTCATAAGCTATAACACATGATTTTGGGACATTTTAGTCATTTCTATCAATAGGCAAAAATTTCACAAAGTCCAAAATTCACAATTTTAACGGTTATAACCCATGACTTTTGGCCATTTTTAGTCATTCCGACTTGTTGGCAAATAATTTTACAAACTCTGAAATTATGATTTCATGAGCTATAACCAAATGGTTTTTAGCAATTTCTAGTCGTTTCGACTCAATGGTAAATAATTTTATAAGTCCAAAATTCACAATTTTAGGAGTTATAACCTATGATTTTTAGCTAATTGTAGTCATTCAGATCCATTTGTAAATAATCCCATGGTGTCCAAAATTCAAGATTTATTGAGCTATAACTTACAATTTTAACCATTTTTAGGCATTCTGACCCATTGGCAAATAATTTTGTCGAATCCAAGATTCCCAATTTCTTGAGCTAACTCACGATTTTTAAACATTTTTAGTCATTCCGAACAACTAGCAAATAATTTTGCTGACTCTAAAATTCATGATGTCATGATCTATAACCTATGATTTTTGGCCATTTATAATCGTTTTGACCAATTGGCAAAGATTTTCACGAGTCAAAAGTTCACAATTTCATGAGCTATAACCTATGAATTTTAGTCATTCCAGTCGCTAGGCAAATAATTTTGTGGATTCCAAAAATTGTAATTTAGGAGCTATAGCTGATGTTTTTTTTACCATTTTTAGTCGTTCAAACCCTTTGGCAAATAATTTCTTAGTTTCCAAAATTCACGATTTTATGAGCTAAAGCCCATGATTTTTCACCATTTTTTATCATTTATACCAATTGGCAAAGATTTTCACAGAGTCAAAAGTTCACAATTTCTTGAGCTATATTCCATGATATTTATCCAATGGAAAATAATTTCACGAGTCAAAATTTACAATTTCATGAGCTATAACCCATGATTTTTGGCCATTTATAATCGTTTTGACCAATTGGCAAATAATTTCGTGGACTCCAAAATTCACGATTTCATAAACCATGATCTATGATTTAATAATTTTAGTCATTTCTACCAATTAGCAAAATATATCACATAGTCCAAAATTCATGATCTCATAGGATATAATTCATGAAATTTGACCATTTTCGATCATCGACCCATAATAATTTCATGGATGCCAAACTTCATGCTTTCATGAGCTACAAACCATAATGTTTTTGGCTATTTTTAATCATTTTTATTCATTTCACCTATAACCAAATAATTTTGTAGAGTCTAAAATTCACAATTTCATCTACCCATAATTCTTGGTCAGTTTTATTCATTTTGACCTATTAGAAAATAATTTCAGGGAGTTCAAATTCACAATTTTAAAATCTATTACCCACAATTCTTGGCCATTATTATTCATTTTGACCCATTGGCAAATAGCTTTGCGGAGTCAGAAATTCACGATTTTATGAGTTATAACCCATGATTTTTGGCCATTTTTATTCATTCCATCTTGTTGGCAAATAACTTTGCTGAGGCCCAAATTCATGATATCATGAGCTATAACCCATGATTATTAGGCATTTTTATTTGTCTTAACCTATTGGCAAATATTTTTCTAAGGCTAAAATCAACGATTTTATGAGCTATCCATGATATTTGGCCCTTTTTAGTCGTTCCAACCCATTGGTAAATGTTTCATAGAATCAAAATTCATGATTTCAAGAACTATAACCCATTATTTTTAGCTATTTTTAGTCATTCCGACCCATTAGCAAATATTTTCGCTGACTCCAAAATTCACAATTTTTAATAATAACTGAAGATTTTTAGCCATTTATATTCATTTTATCCAATTGGCAAAGAGTCTTGTAGATTCTAAAATTCACAAGTTCATGAGCTATATCCTATAATTTTGTCTATTTTTAGTCATTGCAATCCACTGGCAAATAATTCATAATTTTATGAGCTATAATCCATAATTTTTTTAATCATTTTTATTCATTTCGATCCATTGACAAATAGTTTCAAAGAGTCCAAAATTCATGATTTCATAGCTAAGCCCATGATTTTTGGCTATTTTTAGTCATTTCCACCAATAGGCAAAAATTTCACAATGTCCAAAATTAGCATTTTCGAGGTTATAACCCACGACTTTTGGCTATTTTTATTCATTTCGACCAATTGGCAAATAATTTCATGGAGTCAAAAATTCTAGATTTCAGGAGTTATAACCTATGATTTTTAGCCATTTCTAGTCGTTTGAACCATTGAATAATAATTTTGCGACTCTAAAATTCTTGACTTCATGAGCTATACCCACTATTTTTGCCATTTTTAGTTATTCTAACCCATTGGCAAATAATTTCGTGGAGTCCAAAATTCACCATTTATGAGCTATAAACCATGAGTTTTGGCCATTTTATTCATTTTGACCCATTGGCAAATAATTTTGTAGAGTCTAAAATTCAAGATTTCATGAGCTATAACCCAAGATTTTGAGCCATTTATATTCATTTTCATCAATTGGGAAATAGTTTAATAGAGTCCAAAATAATGATTTCTTGGAGCTATAACCTACGATTATTAGACGTTCCGATCCATTGGCAAATAATTTTATAGATTATGAAATTCACAATTTTAGGAGCTATAACCTATGAGTTTTGGCCAACCCTAGTTATTCAGACCCTTTAGCAAATAATTTCATAGAGTCTAAAATTCAAGATCTCATGAGATATAACCCACGATTTTTGATCATTTTTAGTCGTTCTTACCCATTGCAAATATTTTCGTGGAATTCAAAATTCATAATTTTATGAGCTACAACCATGATTTTTGTCTATTTTTAGTTGCTTCGACCTAATGGCAAATAATATTGCTAACTCCAAAATCCAGAACTTCATGAGGAATAACCCAAAGTTTTTGGCCATTTACATTCATTTTGGCAAATAATTTTATAGAGTCTAAAATTCAAGATTTCATGAGCTATAACCTATAATTTTTAGTCATTCCAAACTATTGTTAGATAATTTTGCAGATTCTAAAATTCATGATTTCATGAGCTATGACCTATGATTTTTGGCCATTTTTAGCCGTTCGGACCCATTGGTAAATGATTTCGTCGAGTCCAAAATTCAAGATTTTATGAGCTACAATCCATGATTTTTAGCTTTACTTAGTTGATCGTCCATTTGGCAAATAATTTCGTGGTGTCCAAAATTCACTATTTCATGGGCAACCCATGATTTGTGGTCATTATCAGTCATTTCTACCCATTAGCAAATATTTTCACAAAGTCAAAAATTCACAATTTCATGACAGGATATTTGCCCATTTTTATTCATTTTGACCTAATGAAAAATAATTTCACAGTATTCAAAATTCACAGTTTCATGAGCTGTAACCCATGATTTATGTCTATTTGTACTTGTCGGACCCGTTGGCAAATAATTTATTAGAGTCCAAAGCTCACGATTTCATAGGCTATAACCCTTGATTTTGGCCATTTTTAGTCATTTCTACCAATTGGCAAAAAATTTCACTTGGTTAAAAATTCAAGATTTTATGCGCGATAACCCATAATTTTTAGATATTTTAAGTTGTCTGACCCATTTGCAAATAATTTCATAGGGGCTAAAATTAATGATTTCTTGATGTATAAACCATGATTTTTAACCTTTTTTCATCATTTCAACCAATTACCAAAAATTTTCTGAGTCCAAAATTCAAAATTTCATAAGCTATTACCCACAATTCTTATCATTTTTATTCATTTTACCTAGTATAACTTTGCAAAGTTCAAATCACACAATTTCATGAGTTATAACACATATTTTTGGCCATTATTAGTTGTTCGACTAAAATAATTTCGTGGAGTCCAAAATTCATGATTTCTTGAGCTATTGCCCTTGGGTTTTGGCTATTTTATTAATTTCTACCCATCGGCATATAAGTTCCAAGATTCTATAAATCATAATATAGTGGGCAGTTAGGCAAGAGTTTTTGCCATTTTTAGTGTTTGATTCATTGGTAAATAATTTCACGAGTTCAAAATTCATGATTTCATGAGCTATTACCTATGATATTTGGTCATTTTTTCGTTTTGGTGATTAGCAAAAATTTTGTGGCGTCCAAAATTAATGATTTCATGAGCACTCATGATTTATCCCATTTTTATTCATTTTGACTTATTGGCAAATAATTTTGCAACATCCAAAATTCATGAACTCATGAGCTATAACCCATGATTTTAGCAAATTTTAGTCATTTCTGTTAATTAGCAAAGAAATTCATTGAGTTCAAAATTCACTATTTCATCGGCTATAACCCATGATTTTTGGCCATTTTTAGTCATTTTGACTCATTGGTAAATAATTTTGTGGAGTCTGAAGTTCACAATTCAACGAGCTATTTTCGACAATATTTGGCCATTTTCAGTCATTTCTACCCATCGGGGAATTTTTCATGGAGTCCAAAATTCATGATCCCGTGAGCTAACCTATGATTTTTGCCATATTTTAGAGTTCGACCCAATGTCAAATAATTTCACGAGTTCAAAATTCATGATTTCATGAGCTATAACCCACGATTTTTAGCTATTTTTGTTCATTCGACACATTAGCAAATAATTTTATGATGTCCAAAATTCATGATTTCTCGAGCTATAACCCAAGAGTTTTGGCCATTTTAGTCATTTCTACCAATTGGCAAATAATTTCACGAGTTCAAAATTCACAATTTTATAAGCTATTACCCACAATTCTTATCATTTTTATTCATTTTGATCCATTGGCAAATAATTTATCTGACCCTCATGATTTCATGATCTATTACCTTTCATGGGATATAACCCTAGGTTTTGAAAATTTCTAGTCATTTCTACCAATTGGCAAATAATGTTTGGCAAATAATTCCAAAATTCGATTTCATTAGCTATAACCAATGATTTTGGGCCATTTGTAGTCGTTGAACTAATTAGTAAATAATTACGTGGAGTTCAAAATTCACTATTTCATCGGCTATAACCCATGATTTTTGGCCATTTTAGTCATTTTGACTCATTGGTAAATAATTTTGTGGAGTCCAAAATTCACAATGTCATCAGCTAGAACCCATGATTTTTGGCCATTTATATTCATTTTGACCATTTTTAGTCATTTCTACCCATCGGGAATTTTTCATGGAGTCCAAAATTCATGATCCCGTGAGCTAACCTATGATTTTTGCCATATTTTAGAGTTCGACCCAATGTCAAATAATTTCACGAGTTCAAAATTCATGATTTCATGAGCTATAACCCACGATTTTTAGCTATTTTTGTTCATTCGACACATTAGCAAATAATTTTATGATGTCCAAAATTCATGATTTCTCGAGCTATAACCCAAGAGTTTTGGCCATTTTAGTCATTTCTACCAATTGGCAAATAATTTCACGAGTTCAAAATTCACAATTTTATAAGCTATTACCCACAATTCTTATCATTTTTATTCATTTTGATCCAGTGGCAAATAATTTATCTGACCCTCATGATTTCATGATCTATTACCTTTCATGGGATATAACCCTAGGTTTTGAAAATTTCTAGTCATTTCTACCAATTGGCAAATAATGTTTGGCAAATAATTCCAAAATTCACGATTTCATTAGCTATAACCAATGATTTTGGGCCATTTGTAGTCGTTGAACTAATTAGTAAATAATTACGTGGAGTTCAAAATTCATGATTTCATGGGTTATAACCCACAGTTATTTGGTTATTTTAACCATTTCGACCCATTGGTAACTAGTTTTTGATTTTGAAAATTCACGATTTCATGAGCTATGGCCCATGGTTTTTCATTTCTAGTCATTTCGATCCATTGGCAAATAATTTCATGGACTCCAAAATTCACGATATCAGGAACTATAGCCTATGATTTTTGACTATTTTTAGTCATTCGGACCCATTAGCAAATAATTTCGTGGAGTTTAAAAGTCAATATTTCATGAGCTATAACCCACCTTTTTTTACCATTTTTAGTCATTCGACTCATTGGCAAGTAATATCTTGGAATCCAAAATTCACGAATTCATAAGCTATGACCCATGGTTTTTTGCTCGTTTTAGTCGTTCTAATCCACTAGCAAATATTTAACGGAATCCAAAATTCACAATTTCATGTGCTATAACCAATGATTTTTGGCCATTATTAGTCATTGACCTATTGGCAAATAATTTATTGACTCAAGAATTCTTGATTTTATGAGCTACAATCCAAGATTTTTGGCCGCTTATATTTGTTTTGACTAATTAGCAAATAGTTTTATGGACTTTAAAACTCATGATTTCCTAAGCTATAACCCATGATTTTTGGCTATTTTTAGTTATTTTGACCAATTGACAAATAATTTCATAGTGTCTAAAATTCACAAATTTGTGAGTTATAACCCATAATTTTTCCATCTTTTACCATTTTGACCCATTGGATAATAATTTTGTGACTCTAAAATTCATGATTTTGAGAACTATAACCTTGGCCATTTATATTCATTTGATAGATTGGCAAATAGTTTTGTAGATTCTAAATTCATGATTTCATAAATTATAGTCCATAAAGTTTTTAGTTAATAGGCAAAACGTTTCTCGAAGTCCAAAATTAACAATTTCAAGGGTTATAACCACAACTTTTGGGTCATTTTAATCATTCCAACCCATTGGGAAATAATTTTGCGGAGCCAAAATCACAACTTCATGAGGTATAATCTTTGGCTTTTGGCTATTTCTAGTAGTTTCGAGTCATTGACAAATTGTCTTATGGAGTCCAAAATTCACGATTTTATGAGCTACAATCCAAGATTTTTGGCCATTTTAGTCATTCTGACCCATTGGCAAATAATTTTATGGAGTCTAAAATTTATAATGTCATGAGCTACAACCCATGATTTTGACCATTTTCAGTCGTTCTAACCCACTGGAAAATAATTTTGCTAACTCCAGAGTTCATGATTTCATGAGCTATAACTAAGATTTTTAGCCATTTATATTCATTTTGACCATTTTTAGTCGTTATAATCTATGATTTTTAGTCGTTCCTACCCATTAGCAAATAATTTTATGGATTACAAAATTTATAATTTCGGAGCTATAACCTATGATTTTTGGCTAATTTTTATCATTCACACCCTTTGGTAAATAATTTTGTGGAGTCCAAAATTCAAGATTTCATAAATTATGACCCACGATTTTTGACCATTTTTAGTCATTCGACCCATTGGCAAATAATTTTATGGATTACAAAATTTATAATTTCGGAGCTATAACCTATGATTTTTGGCTAATTTTTATCATTCACACCCTTTGGTAAATAATTTTGTGGAGTCCAAAATTCAAGATTTCATAAATTATGACCCACGATTTTTGACCATTTTTAGTCATTCTGACTCATTGGCAAATAATTTAATAGAATTCAAAATTCACAATGTCATCAGCTAGAACCCATGATTTTTGGCCATTCTTAGTTGCTCTGATCCGCTAGCAAATAATATTGCTGACTCCAAAATTCACAATTTCATGAGCTATAACCCAAAATTTTTGGCCATTTATATTCATTTTGACCGATTGAAAAATAATTTTGTGAAGTCCAAAATTCATGATTTCATGGAGCTATAACCTAGAATTTTTAGTTGTTCTTACCCATTATCAAATAATTTCGTGGTGTCCAAAATGAATTATTTCATGAGCAACCCAAGATTTTTGGCGTTATTAGTCATTTCTACTCATTCGCAAATATTTTCACCTAATAAAAGCTTCACAATTTCATAAGTTATATTCCATGATATTTGGCCATTTTATTCATTTCACGATTTCATGAGCTATAATCCATAATTTTTATCAATTTTAGTCATTCGACTCATTGGCAAATAATTTTATGGAGTCTAAAATTTATAATGTCATGAGCTACAACCCATGATTTTGACCATTTTAGTCATTTCTACCAATTGGCAAATAATTTTGTGAAGTCCAAAATTCATGATTTCATGAGCTATAACTAAGATTTTTAGCCATTTATATTCATTTTGACCATTTTTAGTCGTTATAATCTATGATTTTTAGTCGTTCCTACCCATTAGCAAATAATTTTATGGATTACAAAATTTATAATTTCGGAGCTATAACCTATGATTTTTGGCTAATTTTTATCATTCACACCCTTTGGTAAATAATTTTGTGGAGTCCAAAATTCAAGATTTCATAAATTATGACCCACGATTTTTGACCATTTTAGTCATTCGACTCATTGGCAAATAATTTAATAGAATTCAAAATTCACAATGTCATCAGCTAGAACCCATGATTTTTGGCCATTCTTAGTTGCTCTGATCCGCTAGCAAATAATATTGCTGACTCCAAAATTCACAATTTCATGAGCTATAACCCAAAATTTTTGGCCATTTATATTCATTTTGACCGATTGAAAAATAATTTTGTGAAGTCCAAAATTCATGATTTCATGGAGCTATAACCTAGAATTTTTAGTTGTTCTTACCCATTATCAAATAATTTCGTGGTGTCCAAAATGAATTATTTCATGAGCAACCCAAGATTTTTGGCCGTTATTAGTCATTTCTACTCATTCGCAAATATTTTCACCTAATAAAAGCTTCACAATTTCATAAGTTATATTCCATGATATTTGGCCATTTTTATTCATTTCACGATTTCATGAGCTGTAATCCATAATTTTTATCAATTTGTAGTTGTCGAACCCATTGGTAAATTGTTAACTGAGTCAAAAATTCATGATTTCATAAGCCATAACCTTCAATTTTGGCCATTTTTAGTCATTTCTACCAATCGGCAAAAAATCTCACATAGTCCAAAATTCACGATTTTATGATCTACGTGATTTGGACATTTAAGTCGTTTGACACATTTGTAAATAATTTTATAGGGGACAAAGTTCATGATTTATGAGCTATAAATCATGATATTTGGCCATTTTTATTCATTTCAACACATTACCAAATAATTTCACGGAGTTTAAAATTCACAATTTCATATGTTATTAGCCACAATTCTTGGCATTTTTAATTTGTTGTGACCCATTGGCAAATAATTTTTCAAATTCTAAAATGCACAATTTCATAAAGTACAACTCATAATTTTTGGCTATTTTTAGTCATGTCGACCCATTGGTAAATAATTTCAAGGAGTTAAAATTTAAGATTTTATGAGCTATAACCAATAATTTTTGGCCATTTCTATTCGTTTCAATCCATTAACAAATAATTTCATTGTGTCCAAAATTCACGATTTCATGAGTTATAACCCATGATTTTTAGCCATTTTTAGTCATTTCTAATAATTAGCAAATAATTTCACTGAGTCCAAGATTCACGATTTCATTAGCATGGCCCACAATGTTTTTAGCCATTTTTAGTTGTTTCGACCCATTTTGCAGATTCTAAAAGTCATGATTTCTTGACCTATTACCCATAGTTTTTGGCCATTTTCAGTCATTTCTACCCACCAGTATATAATTTCCTAGATTCTATAATTCACGATCTCACCGGCTATAACCCACATTTTTTGCCAATTTTTAGTCTTCCACCCATTGGTAAATAATTTCGCGGAATCCAAAATTCATGATTTCATGAGCCATTGCCTAAAATATTTGGTCATTTTTTTTGCTTTGACCAATTAACAAACAATTTTACTGCGTCCAAAATTCACTAATTCATGAGCTATAACTCATGCTTTTTCAATTTTATTCATTTTGATCGATTGGCAAATAATTTTGTGAAGTCCAAAATTCATGATTTCATGAGCTATAATCTATGATTTTTACAAATTTTATCGTTTCTACCGGTTAGCAAAAATGTTTCACTAAGTCCAAAATTCACAATTTCATATCTTTGTAACTCATGATATTTGGCTATTTTTAGTCATTTTGACCCATTGACAAATAATTTCTCGAGTTTGAAATTCATGATTTCATGAGCTATTTCCCATAATTTTTGGTCATTTTAGTCATTTTACCCATCGACAAATAATTTCATGGAATCCAAACTAAACGAGTTTGTTGGCTATAACCTATGGTTTTCCCTTTTAAGTGTCCGACCCATTGGAAAATGGTTATACATAGTCCAAAATTTAAGATTTTAGATATTACCCTGATTTTTGGCCATTTTATGTTTCTTGACCCATTATCAAATAACTTTATGGTGTCCAAAATTTACGATTTCATGAGCTATAACCCAAGAATTTTGGCCATTTTTAGTCATTTCTACCAATTGGCAAATAATTTTATAGAGTCCAAAATCCACAATTTCAAGGGCTATAACACATGATTTGTTTTACCATTTTTAGTCATTTTGAACCATTGTCAAATAATTTTATGGAACAAAATTCATGATTTTATGAGTTATTCTTGACTTTGTTTGGTAAATTCTGATTGTTTTGACTCATCAACAAATAATTTTTTAGGTCTATAATTTCATAGGATATAACCTATATTGTTTGAAAATTTCTAGTCATTTTGACTAGTTGGCAAAGAATTTTGTGGGGTCAAAATTCAATTTCATGAGCTATAACATATGATTTTGGGCCATTCGTAGTCATCAAACCCATTAGCAAATAATTTCATGGAGTCCAAATTTCATGATTTCATGGGTTATAATCCACAAATATTTGGTCATTTTTAGTTGTTTCGACCCATTAGCAAATAATTTTGCGGATTCCAACACGAGTTCATGAGCTATATAACCCATGGTTTTTTTAGCAATTTCTAATCATTTCGACCCATTGCAAATAATTTTGTGGAATCCAACATTCACAATATCATGAACTATAGCCTACAATGTTTTACCATTTTTAGTCATTCGATCCATTGGCAAATAATTTTGCGGTGTCTAAAAGTCAAGATTTCATGAGCTATAACCCACAATTTTTTGGCCATTTTTAGTTGTTCAACCTCATTGGCAAATAATATTGTAGAATTAAAAATTCATGAATTCATGAGCTATAATCCATGATTTTTGGCCCATTTTAGTCATTCCAAACCATTGGTTAATAATTTTATGGATTCCAAAATTTATAATTTCATGAGCCAAAACCCATAATTTTTGGCCATTTTCAGTTATTCTAACCTATGGGCAAAAAATTTCACTCACTCCAAAATTTACGATTTCATGAGTTATTACCTAAGATTTTTGGCCATTTGTATTTGTTTTGACTAATTAGCAAATATTTTCGTAGAGTTCATAACTCACAATTTCATGAACTATAATCTATGAATTTTGGTCATTTTAGTCATTCGACCCATTGATAAATAATTTCATAACATCCAAAATTCACAAATTTATGAGTTATAACCCACAATTTTTTGCAAAAGTTTTTCATTTCAACCGATTGGGAAATAATTTTAAAGAATCTAAAATTCATGTTTTTGAGCTATTACTCATAATTTTGGCCATTTTAGTCATTCGATCCATTGGCAAATAATTTTAAGGAATCCAACATTCATAATTTCATCGGATACATTGGCTAATAATTTCAAGGAATCCAACATTCACAATTTCATGGGCGTAATTCACCATTTTTGTCATTTTAATCACTTTGACATATTGACAAATAATTTTGTGGTGACCAAAGTTCACGATTTCATGAGCTATATAACCCAGGATTTTTGGCTACTTTTAGTCATTTCTACATATTAGCAAATTTTCTCATGGAGTATAATGTTCACGATTTCATGATCTATATTTTATGATTTTTGTCTAGGTTTATTCATTTTGACCCAATGGTTTGCGGTAGAAATTCATGATTTTATGAGTTATAACCCATGATTTTTGGCCATTTTAGTCATTCGATCCATTGGCAAATAATTTCGTGTTATCTAAAATTCATGATTTCATAATCTATAATTCATGATTTTTAACCTTTTTGTCATTACTACCAATTGGCAAAAAACTTCATGGAGTCCAAAATTCACAAATTCTTGAGTTATAACCCATGATTTTCGGCCATTTTTTGTCCTTTTGACCCATTGACAAATAATTTTGCAAATTATAAAATTCATGATTTTATGAGTTATAACCCATGATTTTTGGCCATTTTAGTTGTTTCGACCCATTAGCAAATAATTTTGTAGAGTCTAAACTTCATGATTTCAAGTACTATAACCTATACTTTTTGGTCATTTTAGTCATTCGATCCATTGGCAAATTAGTAAATGATGTCCCAAATTCATGAATTTAAGAGCTATAATTCAAAATTTTTGACCATTTTAGCAATTTCTACCAATTGGCAAATAAATTCACGTAGTAAAAATTCATGATTTCGTGGGCTATAACCAACGATTTTTGGCTATTTTAGTTGTCTTGAACCATTACCAAATAAATTTGCAAAGTTCCAAATTCACAATTTCATAAGCTACTACCCACAATTCTTAGCCATTTTATTTATTTTGACACATTGACAAATAATTTCATGGAGTCCAAATTTCATGATTTCATGAGGTATAACCCACGATTTTGGTCATTTTAGTCGTTTCATTTTATTAGCAAATAATTTCATGGAGTCCAAAATTCATAATTTCATGAGCTATAATCCATGATTTTTGGCCATTTTAGTTGTTCAACCTCATTGGCAAATAATTTTGTGGAATCCAACATTCACAATTTCATGAGCTATATAACCCATGGTTTTTAGCAATTTCTACCAATTAGCAAATAATTTCATGGAGTCCAAAATTCATAATTTCATCGGATACATTGGTAAATAATTTTGTGGAATCCAACATTCACAATATCATGAACTATAGCCTACAATGTTTTACCATTTTTAGTCATTCGATCCATTGGCAAATAATTTTATTGTGTCCAAAATTCAAGATTTCATGAGCTATAACCCACAATTTTTGGCCATTTTAGTTGTTCAACCTCATTGGCAAATAATATTGTAGAATTAAAAATTCATGAATTCATGAGCTATAATCCATGATTTTTGGCCATTTTAGTCATTCCAAACCATTGGTTAATAATTTTATGGATTCCAAAATTTATAATTTCATGAGCCAAAACCCATAATTTTGGCCATTTTCAGTTATTCTAACCTATGGGCAAAAATTTCACTCACTCCAAAATTTACGATTTCATGAGTTATTACCTAAGATTTTTGGCCATTTGTATTTGTTTTGACTAATTAGCAAATATTTTCGTAGAGTTCATAACTCACAATTTCATGAACTATAATCTATGAATTTTGGTCATTTTAGTCATTCGACCCATTGATAAATAATTTCATAACATCCAAAATTCACAAATTTATGAGTTATAACCCACAATTTTTTGCAAAAGTTTTTCATTTCAACCGATTGGGAAATAATTTTAAAGAATCTAAAATTCATGTTTTTGAGCTATTACTCATAATTTTGGCCATTTTAGTCATTCGATCCATTGGCAAATAATTTTGTGGAATCCAACATTCATAATTTCATCAGATACATTGGCTAATAATTTCAAGGAATCCAACATTCACAATTTCATGGGCTGTAATTCACCATTTTTGTCATTTTTAATCACTTTGACATATTGACAAATAATTTTGTGGTGACCAAAGTTCACGATTTCATGAGCTATATAACCCAGGATTTTTGGCTACTTTTAGTCATTTCTACATATTAGCAAATTTTCTCATGGAGTATAATGTTCACGATTTCATGATCTATATTTTATGATTTTTGTCTAGGTTTATTCATTTTGACCCAATGGTTTGCAGAGCCGAAATTCATGATTTTATGAGATATATTGGCCGTATGCAGCCGTCGAACCAATTGGCAAATAATTTCGTGTTATCTAAAATTCATGATTTCATAATCTATAATTCATGATTTTTAACCTTTTTGTCATTACTACCAATTGGCAAAAAACTTCATGGAGTCCAAAATTCACAAATTCTTGAGTTATAACCCATGATTTTCGGCCATTTTTTGTCCTTTTGACCCAGTGGCAAATAATTTTGCAAATTATAAAATTCATGATTTTATGAATAACCCATGGGTTTTTGCAGTTTCTCGATGTTTTGACCCGTTGGCAAACAATTTTGTAGAGTCTAAACTTCATGATTTCAAGTACTATAACCTATACTTTTTTGGTCATTTTTAGTCGGTCGGACCTATTGGCAAATTAGTAAATGATGTCCCAAATTCATGAATTTAAGAGCTATAATTCAAAATTTTTGACCATTTTTAGCAATTTCTACCAATTGGCAAATAAATTCACGTAGTAAAAAATTCATGATTTCGTGGGCTATAACCAACGATTTTTGGCTATTTTTAGTTGTCTTGAACCATTACCAAATAAATTTGCAAAGTTCCAAATTCACAATTTCATAAGCTACTACCCACAATTCTTAGCCATTTTATTTATTTTGACACATTGACAAATAATTTCATGGAGTCCAAATTTCATGATTTCATGAGGTATAACCCACGATTTTGGTCATTTTAGTCGTTTCATTTTATTAGCAAATAATTTTATTGTGTCCAAAATTCATAATTTCATGAGCTATAATGCATGATTATTAGGCATCTTTATTTGTTTCGATCCATTCACAAATAATTCTTTGTTGTCCAAAATTCATGATTTCATGACCTATAAACAATTGTTTTGGTCATTTTTAGTCATTTTGACCCATTAACAAATAGTTTCATAGAATCTAAAATTATACTTTCATCAACTATGACCCATAATTTTTAGCTATTTTTCTCATTCCAACCCATCGAGAAATAACTTTGACTCCAAAATTCACGATTTCATGAGCTACAACCCAAGATTTTTAGATATTTATATTCATTTTGACTAATCAGCAAATAGTTTCATAGAATCTAAAATTCACAATTTTATAAGTTATAACCCAAGATTTTTAGATATTTATATTCATTTTGACCCATTGGCAAATAATTTCATGGAGTCCAAAATTCATGATTTCATGAGCTATAACCCATAATTTTCGGCTATTTTTAGTCATTTCTACCGATGGCAAATTTTTCATGGAGTTAAAACTTCAAGATTTCATGAGCTAAAATCAATGATTTTTGGTTATTTTTTATTTCTTTCAATTGGCAAATAATTTTATTGTGTCCAAAATTCATAATTTCATGGCCTTTTGACCAACTATTTTCGATCAATTTTAGTCATTTCGATCCATTGCAAATAATTTCATGGAGTCCAAAACTCATAATTTCATGAGCTATTACCCATGATTTTTGGCTATTTTTGTCATTTCTACAAATCAACAAATAATTTCATGGAGTCCAAAACTCATAATTTAATGAGCTATAATCCATGATTTTTGGCCATTTCTAGTCATTTCTACCAATTAGCAAATAATTTTACAGAGTCCAAAATTCAAGATTTCACGGGTTATAACTTGCTACTTTTGGCCATCTTTAATTGTCTCGATTCATTTGCAAGTTAATTTCATGAAGTACAAAATTCATAATTTCTTGAGCTATTTCCCATGATTTTTAATCATTTTTAGTCATTTCTACCCGTCATCAAATAATTTCATGGGCTCTATAATTTTTTATTTCATGGGCTAAACCCATGATTTTTGCCATTGTCAAGTGTTCGACCCATTGGCAAATAATTTCACGGAGTCCAAAATTCATAATTTTATGAGTTCTTACCCACAATTTTTTGATAGTTTTTAGTCATTTCTACCCTTTGGAAAATATTTTCGTAGAGTCCTATATTCTTGATTTCATGAGGTATATTCCACGATATTTGGAATTTCTTGTTAAATGAGGTAAATTCTTGATTTCATGAGGTAGATTTCATGTGGTATATTCCACAAAATTCAAGATTCCACGATATTTCGTAGTGTCTAAAATTCACAATTTCATGGGGTATAACTTATGATATTTAACCATTTTTAGTCATTTCTACCAATTAGCAAATAATTTTGCAAATTATAAAATTCATGATTTCATGAGCTATAACCCATGATTTTTGGCTATTTTTAGTCATTTTGACCCATTGGCAAATAATTTTACAGAGTCCAAAATTCACAATTTCATGGGGTATAACTTATGATATTTAACCATTTTTAGTCATTTCTACCAATTAGCAAATAATTTTGAAGAATGCAAAATTTAGGATTTCATGAACTATAACTCACAATTTTCGATCATTTTTAGTCATTTCTACCAATTAGCAAATAATTTCATGGAGTCCAAAATTCACAATTTTATAAGTTATAACCCAAGATTTTAGGCCATTTTAATTGCTCTTACCAATTGGCAAATAATTTCATGGAGTCCAAAATTCACAATTTCATGGGTTATAACCCATGATTTTTGATTATTTTTAGTCAATTCTACTCATTACCAAATAATTTACTGGGGTTTATAATTTATGATCTCATGGGCTATAAGCCACGATTTTTACCACTTTTTATTCATTTTGACACATTACCAAATAATTTTCCAGAGTCCAAAATTCAGAATTTCATAAGCTACAACCCATGATTCTTAGCCATTTTTATTCATTTCGACCCATTAGCAAATAATTTATCGGAGTCAAAAATTCATGATTTCATGAGGTACAACCCACGATGTTGGCCATTTTTAGTTGCTCCGTTCTAATGACAAATAATTTCATTGCGACCCAAATTCAAGATTTCATGAGCTATAATCCATGATTATTAGGAATTTTTATTTATTTCAACCCATAAGCAAATACTTTTTTATTGTCCAATTTACAATTTAATGAGTTATAACCAATGTTTTAAAAAGAGGCCGATTTTATCGATTTATCGCTGATATATAGGGTATGGGCCATGGCCGATACGATTTTTGTAAAAATTTATTGCATATTATTTTTGGCCGATTTGTTCCGATATATTGGTGTAAATCTAATAAAGCAACCGATTTCTCATGGATTAAAAATCACCTGATTTTCTACAATTTACGTTCTAAGTGAACGGTTCGGGTTTGGAGGCAAAAACCCTCTTTTTTTCAAACAGGACCCACATCCACTAAATAAAAATGATGCTATCCAATTCTATTTCACATCCACTCGTTGTGTAACCCTAATTTTCTCCGCCTCCACTATTCTCTCCCCCAAATCGCTTGCAAATTTCTCACTTGAAGGCCTCTCTCGAAGATCCTCTCTTGATATTTCATTAAATGTGCTTAGATTACATTTTAGGACATTATATTTTACATGCTCACCATCTGATATTACACTCCGATTTTTACGACTTATCCCCGATATACCCTTGATACTTGAGGATTTGATCTGAATTTGGTCATTTGATATATTTTTGATAATCGATATTTAAAACCTTGTTTATAACCCATTATTTTTGGTCATTTTAGTCATTCGACCCATTGATAAATAGTTTCATAAACTCAAATTTTATATTTTCATGAGCTATAATCTATAATTTTTGACCATTTTTAATTATTTAGACCCATTTGCAAATAATTTCACTGACTCCAAAATTCACAATTTCATGAGTTATAATCTAAGATTTTTGGACATTTATATTTGTTTTGACTAATTGGCAAATTGATTCATAGAGTCCAAAATTCAAGATTTCAGGACCTATAACCCATAAGTTTTAGCAATTTTTAGTCAGTGATCCATTGGAAAATAATCTCGTGGTGTCTAAAATTTACGATTTTATAACCTAACACATGATTTTTGGCTATTTTCAACCATTTATACCCGATGACAATTTTTTTCACGGAGTCCAAAATTCACGATTTCATGAACTAGATTCCACGATATTTGGCTATTTTTATTCATTTCGACCCAATGGAAAATTATTTTGCAAAGTCCAACATTCTTGATTTCATGAGCTATAACCGACGATTTTAGACCATTTTTAGTCTTTGGGTCCATTGGTGAATAATTTCATGGAGTAAAAACTTTAACATTTCTTGAGCAATAACTCAAGATTTTTAGCGAATTTAGTCATCCCGATCACTTGGCAAATTATTTTATTGAATCCAAAATTCACGATTTCATGGGCTATTTTAGTCATCCGATCCATTGGCAAATAATTTCGTTGACTCCAAAATTCATGATTTCATGAGCTATTACCTATGACAATTGGGCCATTTTAAGTCATTCCGATCTGACTAAAAATTCACGATTTAATGAGTTTTGTAGAGTAAAAAATTCACGATTTAATGAGTTATAACCCAAGATTTTTGGCCACTTTAGTCATTTCTATCCATTGGCGAATTATTTTAATTTAATAAGCTATAACCTATGATTTTTACTATTTTTATTTATTTCGACCCATTGACAAATAATTTCAGAGAATTCAAAATTCATAAATTCGTAATCAATAAATTCGATGGGTAGAAATCATTAATTTTGGTATATGTAAAATTATTTCCTAATGGGTAGAAACGACTAAAAAGTCCAAAACCATGGATTATTGCTAATAAAATCATGAATTTTGATCTCGATGAAATTATTTATTGATGGATAGAAATGACTAAAATGGCCAAAAATTGTGGGCTATAGCTCATAAAATTGTGAATTTGTTTACTACGAAAAATCATTTGCTAATGGATAGTAATGACCAATAATGGCCTAAAAATGTTGGTTATAGCTAATGAAATAGTGACTTTTGGATTCCACAAAATTACTTGTCGATGGGTATAAACGACTAAAAATGGCCCAAAATGTGGGCAACTCATGAAATCATGAATTTTGTCATCCGCAAAATTATTTGCAGATGGATCAGAACAACTAAAAATATCCTAAAATCATGCATTATAGCTCATTAAATCGTGAATTCTGGATTTCATGAAATTATTTGCCAATGGGTAGAGATGACTAAAATTTGCCAAAAAGCTAGGTTATAGTTCATGAAATAGTATATTTTGGACTCCGTAAAATTATTTACCAATGGATAGAAATGACTAAAATTGACCTAAATATTGATTCTTGTGGGAGAAAGAGAGCTACAAGTGGCATTAATGTTATTGTTTAGAGTCTGATTCCTCTTTTCCTATATATTTGGCTACCTTTGGCGCATTGCTCTTCAAGCAAACTAACACCACTAAGCATTCTAAGTTCAATTATATTTCTACATCGTGCTCGCTGACACTTTCGGTTCAAGTTCCACTCACAAATTCAAAGCCTATATTTTCTCCTTGAGTGAAAATACATTTGAGTATTGTGAGATTTTCCTAATATTATTCTAAAATCATATTCTTGAAAATATGCTTGTTTGTTTCATCTCTTGCCAGAGATTTTACTGTATTTTCATTTACTTATTGCATACATTTAGAGTATCACTCATTTTTGCGCATTTCTAGTGTTTTAAGTGTTGTAAGCTTACATTGTCTTAGTTCTCACCTTTGGTGTAGAGAACATCATATTTCTCTTTGTATAAGTGTCATATCATCTTAAAGCGTGAGAGTGATAGAGGGTTGAAGTCCAGTGCATAGGTTTGTGTGATTAGCAATGATACGTCCTATCTACTCTAGAGTTTGAGTGAGATAAAGAGTAAAAGCTTAGTACCTTGGAGGGCTGTTTATTAGCGAGGATTGTAACGTATTTGACTTCTAGAGGAAGTACTTATAGTGGATTAGAAAATCCTAGCTAGGGTGCTAGGTAGTGGATGTACCCAAGGAAAGGAACCACTATATATCCATATAGATTGTGTGTTTGTTGCTTGCTATCTTTTTTACTTCCTGCGCTACTATCTATGATATTATATCCACTAATATACTTGTGTTCATCTGCATCACACCTATTTACAGACACACATCACTATATCTCTGTGTTGCTATCACATAGAGTGGAAGTTCCATTGAACTTTCTATACATTGCATATCACACTTGCTTATATGTGTGTTCATTATTCTCACAGAAAGTTCTCGCTAAACTTTCAACACACCGCATCACAAGATATTGCTAATTTATGGCTTACTTATGTACTTATCCACTCATTTGTGTGTATCTCAGATTGCACGCTTTAAAAGTTCTCTGAACTTTCTTCACTATAGTTTCATAGAACTGTTATAATTATACATAGTTGTTTTATCATAGTCATATCACTACATTAAAAGTCATTTTTAGTGACCCTATTCACACCCCCGCTCTAGGGTCTTCAAAAATTGTAAATTTTAGATTTCGTGAAGTTATTTGCCGATGGGGAGAAACGATAAAAAATAGCTAAAAATAGTTGGTTATAGCTCATAAAATTGTTAATTTGGCCTATGCAAAATTATTTGGTGGTGCGTAGAAATGACTAAAATTGTCTAAAAATAATGGGTTATTGCTCATTAAACATGAATTTTGGCCTTCGCAAAATTATTTGCGGATGGATAGAAACAACTAAAATGGTAAAAAATTATGGGTTATATTTATGAAATCGTGAATTTTTGACTCCATAAAATTATTTGCCTATGAATAGAAATGACTAAAAATAGCCTAAAATCGTGGGTTATAGTACATGAAATCATGAATTTTGGATTCTGTAAAATTATTTGCTAATGAATAAAATGGCTAGCCTAAAATCGTGGATTATAGCTCATAAAATTGCGAATTTTAAATTCTACGAAATTACTTGCTGATGGTTAAAAATGACAAAAATGGTAAAAAAATTGTGGCTTATAGCTCATAAAATTTTGAATTTTGAATTTTGTGAAATTACTTTATGAGGGGTAGACACGATTAAAAATACCCAAAAATGTGGGTTGTACCTCAGGCAATCGTGAATTTGACTCCGTAAAATTATTTATCTATGGTTAGAAATAACTTAAAATTATCTAAAATCGTGGGTTCTTGCTCATAAATCATGAATTTTGGATTTAGTAAAATTATTTGCCAATGGGTAGAAACGACTAAGGATGCCAAAAATTGGGGGTTATAGCTATTAAAATCGTGAATTTTGTATTGTATGAAATTGGGGGTATTTTTATTTCCCTGGCAACGGCGCCAAAAACTTGATAGGAAATAGATGTGAACCTAAAGTTGTAAGTATACAACTATCAAGTTATAGTATAAAATGTTATCGATCCCACGAGGAAGGTGTTATAATGAGTTAATCAAAATCGGTTCTTATGTTGTGTGTGTGACAATTAGGAGAGTGATTAATGAAATGTGGTTGTGGAGAGATTAAGAGAGTGTTTGTAGTGGTTATATGCAAATAAAAGCAAAACAAGATTGAGAGAGGAGAAAGAATGATGAATAAAATGAAGGAAAATAAAATAAACAAATGAAAATTAAGAATAAAGAGAAAAAAATTAAGAAAGTAAAAGATGGAGGATTCAATTAAAGATATGAGGAATCTAGAATTGAATCCACTAGCTAATCTCTCATATAAAATATAAAAGAAATAAAACTTAATTTCATGTAATTTCTAGAGTTCCCACAAGAATTAGTTCCATATATTTAGAAAAGGGCAATTCCTAGAGGGTTCTAATTAAAAATATGATTATCAAATACCCCTACACCTAAACTTTTGCTAGTCCTCTAGCAAAGAAAGAAATTTGAAAGAGAAAGAAAGAAAAATCCTAACTCACTATCGCAGGAATCGCAGTTGTATTTAGCACATACAACAAGCCTTTAAACCCCTAGGTTACCCTAGTGGACAAGTTGTAGTCTTGTGAGGGTTTGCAGTGAATATACCCATAAAATTCAGTTAACTTGTCAATTTAAAGAAGTCTATGAATAATTCATTCACTTGATATATTTAAATGTTCTAATTAAAGCTAGTTATTTACTCAAGAAAACGTTTTTATATATAACTCCAAGGTAAATCTCTTTAGAAAATCTTTTCATTACTGTTATACAAAACCAAGTCTAACTTAGAAATTTAATTTAAAGGTTTTGAAAGGAACATGCTAACTCTTTGTTTTAAATAATTTTCAAGTCTCTTAATCAATTTATTTTTCAAGAACATATATACAAATATAACTAGATATAAAAACATTGTTAGTAAAATATATATATTTTAAAACTCTTTATTCCTTGGTAATTTTGTTCTTCTTGATCGGGCTTTCTAAGTGACCATTTAATGAGTTTTGGGCCAATGGATCCCAACCCAATTGGGCTTAGGTCATTAAGCATGGAAATTCTCCTTGGGCTTAATTACTCGGTCAACTTAGGCTTAGTAAGATAGAACCACCTTGGATTTTAAGAGAATTTTAATTGGTGCCCATTTTAGCACTCTTTTTTGTAAAGTTAGTTTTTAATATATATGTGTATATGTATATATATCTTAAAAATATTTAGATCAAGATAACTTGAAAAATTATTTTCAACTCTTAGCTAAGCATGCAAAAATTCATTATTTTAATTAAAAGTCTAAGTTAAGACTTAAGTGAAGTATACTTCTTTGAAAATTATTTCTTAAGAAATTTATTTAGAGTTATCATAAAAGGTGAACTTGAGTATAAAACTAAGTAAGGATTAGAAAATTTAAAATTTATTAAATAGATCAATTATTAATCAATTCTATTAAGTTGGCATGACACTATTTTTGTGAAAAAGAAAAAAATGACATAAAAAGAAAAAATGGTAAGATAAAGAGGAAAAATGACAAAGATAAAGAGGAAAATTGACTAATCCCTACCCCCACACCTAAATTTTGCATTGTCCTCAATGCAAACTATATAATACATAAAATAAAGCAGGTAAGAATTGAAGCACTTACCCTTGTTAGGTTGATAAAGCTGGAATTACCTTTGGTATGAGGAGGATGAAGTCAAAATTTCTTCTTCTTCTTTTTTAATCTCTCTTTTTTCTTCAAAAGAATAAGAAACTCTCAAATGAGAGAAGAGTAAATTCTTTTTATCATTATTATGAGACAGAAAATAAAAATATAGAATGAAAAATTAAATATGAAAAGCTCATAGTCTACATCAAATCCTAACTTATTCTTTGAAAAGTCTACTCAGATTTTAAAGAAATCCAAAATGATATAATTAATGATGTGCTTAAATTCTGAACATTCCAAGATTTTTAATGATATTTGAGCAATTGAAGGTAGGTATTTATGGTGTTATGCATTTTGAACTTAGATTTCTTATTAACAAAAGTTTGTGCTAACACAACCAGTTCTTTAAAAATTCCTTAAACATAAGATTTATGTTTGAGGATTGAAAATTGGTTGTTGTTTATTTTCTAAGAATCTAAGTTCATTAGCAAAGAGTTTTTCAAAAGTTGGGTTAAAGAAGCATGTATTTAACACAGTTTTATCGTTCGAAAGTCGATCGATTTTTCTAATATCGTCGACTCCACACGAAAGATTTCCTCAAAACTTAGATCTAACACATTTTCTTCTTTGGGATAAAATATATCTTGAAGAACAGGTGGATTAGGATTAGCCATTTCTTTGAAAATTGGTTCAAAATGGATTAAACGATTGGTATTATCCCTAATCCAACCTTACATACACCAAAGCAAATTCTTTTTATAAATTTTTTATTTAACTAAAAAATTCTAAGAAAAATAAAAGTTAGTTTTTTAATAAGGAAAACTTAAAAAATCTAAAAGATAATAAGAAGAAGGAGGAAGATAAAAGAAAAATCTAACTAAAATAAATAAAAAACAATCACTTTTGTCAATCAATGGAAATTTTAGGGTTAAGCCTAAACTCAACTAGACTAGCTACTAACCAAAAACTCCTCTAGTGAAAAGATCAAAGTTTTCTCGGTTAGTTAGCCAAGTAAGAATAATACTAGAGGGAGATCAAAGATCAATTAAGTACCTCGTTCCTTGCGAGTACTTTATGTAACCTTTAAACCTTGCCTTAGACACCAACTGATTCAAGTAAACTTTAACGGTTCACTTAAGGATTTAACGTTCCTTAATAAGCTTGAATCCTTAGGGGCCAACGTCTAATGAGTTTTAAGAGGATTGGGTTTGTGTAGTGAGGAATTAGTGATTTGTGGGCTAAGAAAAGGTTAATGAAATCTCACCTTATCTTGATTAGGGTATTGCCCTTAAGAATATTTTCAAGTGAGTGTCAAATCAAGATGCAACTCACTTTAGTGAATTCCTTCTATTATATGCAATGCAACCCTAGGAATTAAAAGTAACTACAAAAGGATGAAAAAAATAAAATCTTTTTTAATTAAGGTTAACAATCAAACAAATATGAGAAAGAGAGCTCTTGTTTGAATTTATTCTCTTGTTAGTAAATGTCCAAGTGGAGGATGGATTTTATTAGGGTTGGCAAAAGAAATTTTTTATTAGCTCCTAATTGTCTCTAATGTGAAAAGCCTAACTAAAGGTGGAATTGAAAATACTAGAAAGAAAACTTACCTTTTCAAGCAAATCTTCTCTATAATCTTCAACTTTCTCCTTCAAAGTTGTTCCTTCACACTAAAACACGCAAATCGAAGAACCAAAATAGAAAAATTCTAATTACAAGCATCTTCCCCGGCAACGGCGCCAAAAACTTGATAGGAATTTAAACAATACCTAAGTTGCAAGTATACAACTATCAAGTTATAGTTTAAAAAATTATCGATCCCACGGGGAAGGTGTTGTAAGAGTTAATCAAAATTGATTCTTATATTGTATGTGTGGCAGTTAGGAGAGTGATAAAATATATGTTTGGATTGTGGAGAGATTAAGAGAGTGTGGTTGTGAATATGTGCAAATAAAATCAAAACAAGATTGAGAGAGGAGAAAGAATGATTGATGGGAAATAAACGTTTACCTCCTTAGTTGCAAGTATACAACCTTTATCAAGTTATAGTATAAAAGATTATCGATCCCACGAGGAACGGGAAGTAGGGAGGAGTTTTGCTCAAGTTTGGTTCTCAAATTATGCGTGTGACAATTAGGAGTTTATTAAAATAAAATGAAAGTAAGGAAATGGTGAAAGTGGATGTGGAGAGATAAAAGAGAGTGGATTGTGGATTATGTGCAAAGGAGGAGAAAATAAAGTTGAAAATGTGGTTGTGGTTATATGCACATAATAACAAAACTAGGTTTGAGATTATATGCATATGGAGGGAAAATGAGATTGAGAGAAAATAAGTGCAAAATAAAAGAAAGCAAGATTGAGAGAGAGAGAGAGAGGAAAATCAAAATCAAGAATAAAGGAAAATAACAAACAAATGAAAAATAAGGATAAGTGCAAAATTAAGAATGTAAAGTAGGGAGGATTAGTTAAAGATATGAGGAATCTAGAGTAGATCCACTTAGCTTATCTCAATCTCAAATGAATGAGTTGGATTTGTTAGCTAGTTTCAAACAATCTCTAGGGATCCCACAAATATTGGCTCCATACTTAAAAAAGGGTAATTCCCAAGAGGGTTCTAGCCTCAAGGTGAATTAAAGAAAAGAAAAATCTACTCTAGAAAGTAAATACAAGAATTAAATACATTGCATGAAAGTAAATTGCATGAAAGTAAATTGCATGGAATTAAATTGCATGAAAGTAAATCTAAGCTACAAAGCAATAAATGAACAAGAAAGAAAATGGAAAAGAAATAAAAGGAAAACCAACAACTCCTGATCTTAATCTAATCCTCCTTTTGGTCCTTGGATTAGAAGAAGAGAAAGGAAATTGAAGGGGTGAAAAATTTCATTTATTGTGTAACAAAGTTACAATTTTGGAAGGTCTCCTCAATTAAGAGTGACCCTCCTCTCCAAATGGAGTTTTACAAAATATTTCACACTCAAAACACTCACCTTCACCCCTATTTATAGCCCAACGGAGTTGATGTGAACCATTGGATCAAACCTAGCCAAAAGGTAGAGAAATCCACCATTAATTGAATCTGTTGGGAACCGATCGGTTGGCGATCGGTTAGCACCGGTTAGTAACCGGTTGGCCAACCGGTTGGTCAACCGATTGGTTCCCAACCGAATTTGTCTTTTCTTGATTTTTCTTCACGAATTTCTCTTGGATCAATTTGGTATCTTGGGCCTTGGTTTGTCTTGATTTGGGCTTCAAATATTGGTAGAAATTCAGAGAATTTGAGTCATTTGGGCTTTTATTCATTATTTCTTTATTAAGCTGCAAAATAAGATAAAAATGATTATTAGTAATATCGTTATTAGTATAACATAGGTAATAAGGGTATAAAAATGTAATTAAAATGTGATAATCAATGATGAATGAAATGAAGGAAAATAAAACAAACAAATGAAAATCAAGAATAAAGAGGAAAATCAAGAAAGTAAAGAATGAGGATTCCATTAAGGATATGAGAAGTCTAGAATTAAATCCACTAGCTAATCTCACTTAAAATATGAACCATTCTCTTTTAATCACGTTTTACTTTAGATTTATTAAGTATAGACTATCAAACCACTCAAGGAAAGCATAACCTATCAAATTATCATCCAAGTAAAATTAATACTCAAAAAGAATAACAACTAAATAGTAATTCTAGAATTCCTTCTACCAATTAGTTCTTTAGTAGATTACCCTAAACATGATCATTTTAAGCATAAGAGAATGATTCAGAAATTATGAAAGAAATAACACTTAGTTTCATGCAATTTCTAGAATTCCCACAAGTATTAGTTCCACATCTTAGAAAAGGCGATTCCCTAGAGGGTTCTAGCCTTAAGGTGAATCAAAGAAAAAAAAAGTAAGAATAAAAACTAATCCCAAGAGGGTTCTAGCCTCAAGGTGAATAGTGCAAGAAAATAAAATCTAAGCTACAAAATAAATCTGAGAAAATAAAGATATAAAAGTAAAGACATGAAAGTAAATTGCATGAAAGTAAATCTACTCTATAAAGCGAGAAATCTAATTCAAGAGGGTTCTAGCCTCATGAATATTTAACAACAAGAAAAGAAAGCAAAAAAATTTATTAGCAAGCGAGAAAATTTGCATCCCAAGAGGGTTTTAGCCTCAAGGTGAAAGCAAACCTTCATCTTGATCTTCATCTTCATCTCATCTTCATCTTCATGATCAAACAAAGAGAAGAAAAGAAAATATGAAGAGGTGAAAATATTTTTTTATTAATTATAACAAAAAATTATAAATTTGGAAGGTCTTCTTAATTAAGAGTAACCCTCCTCTCCAAATGGAATTTTTACAAAATATTTCACACTCAAACCCCTCACTCTACCCCTCTATTTATAGCCTATAGCAATGAAGGAGAATCCTCGGATGAAACTTGGTGATCAAGGAGTCATATCTGGCCACAAATCTGAATCTGCCGCTCACCAATCGGTTGACCAATCGGTTAGCCGACCGATTGGAATTTTAAAATTCTAAAAATGCAGTTAGCTCTGTCTAGTCGAGATAGGCGATTTTCATATATTATATGTTAAATTACGTCTTCAGTTGGGAGATATCGCCATTTCTTTGTGGCTAATCATCTTGAACATGATTTTCATTTGATTTCTTTTTATATTGGATTCTTATTTCTTCGGCTTCTGTAGATTGCTTAGCTTGATCCCGGGCTTCAATTAAAGATTAGAAAATGAGGAAATTTGAGTTCTTTTTGAGCTTTTATTCATTAATTTTCATTAACCTGCACATTAAGATAAAACATATTATTAGTGGTATATTTATTGATATAAACTAGATAATGAGGGTGTAAAATTATAATAAAAATGTGATTATCATTTGTTAATGGGTAGAAATGACTAAAACTGGCTAGCTCATGAAATCGTAAATTTTAGACTCCACAAAATTATTTGTCGATACATATAAATGATTAAAAATGGCCAAACATAGTTGGTTATACCTCATGAAATCGTGAATTTTGGCTTCCACGACATAATTTGCCAATAGATATAAATGACTAAAAATGGCTTAAAATCCTATATTATGGCTCATGAAATCGTAAATTTTGAATTTGGCCAAGTTATTTGTTGATGGTAGAAATTGCAAAAAATGGCCAAAAATCGTGGGTTATAGCTCATAAAAGCGCTAATTTTAGCCCCTGCGAAATTATTTGCCGATGGGTAAAGACGACTAAAAAACTCCAAAAACTATGGGTTATAGATTATGAAATCATGAATTTTGGCACTTGTGAAATGATTTGGCAATGGATATAAATGATTAAAGATGGGCTAAAGTCGTTGGTTATAGCTTATGAAATCGTGAATTTTAGATTATACAAAATTACTTGCCGATAGGTAGAAAAAAACTAAAATGGCCAAAAATTATGGGTTGTAACTCGTGAAGTTGTGAATTTATGAATCCATGAAATTATTTGCCAATGGATAGAAATGACTAATAATGGCCTAAAATTATGGGTTATAGCTCATGAAATTGTGAACTTTGGATTCACCGATTTACTTGTTGATGGGTAAAACAACTAAAATTGCCAATATATGTGCATTATAGCTCACGAAATCATAAAATTTTGCCTCTGAAAAATATTTGCTAATGGACAAAAATGACTGAACATGGTCTAAAATTGTGGTGGTTATAGCTCATGAAATCGTGAATTTTGGCTTCCACGACATAATTTGCCAATAGATATAAATGACTAAAAATGGCCAAAAATCGTGGGTTATAGCTCATGAAATCATGAATTATAAATTCTATGAAACTATTTACCTATGGGTAGAGACGACTATAAATTGCCAAAACTCGTGGGTTATAGCTCATAAAATCGTAAATTTTGGGCTTCACAAAATTATTTGCCAATGGATAGAAATGACTAAAATAGCCTAAAATCATATGTTATAGCACATAAAATCTTGAATTTTGGACTCATGAACTAATTTGCTAATGAACAAAAATGACTAAAAATGGCCTCAAATTGTGGGTTAGAGCTCATGAAATCTTGAATTTCTCTTGAATTTCTAACTTCATGAAATTATTTGACAATTGATAGAAATAACTAAAATAGCCAAAAATCACAGTTTACCTCATGAGATCATGAATTTTGACCTTCAAAAGTTATTTGTCAATGGGTAGAAAATATTAAAAGGGGAAAAATTGTGGGTTATAGCTCATTAAATCATGAATTTTGGCCTCCATGAAATTTGAGAATGGATAGAAATGACTAAAGATGGCAAAAATCATGAGTTATAGCTCATGAAATTGTGAATTTTACCTCCATAAACTTATTTGAGAATGGATAGAAATGACTAAAGATGGTAAAAAATTCATGAGTTATAGCTCATGAAATCTTGAATTTTAACCTCTGAAAAATTATTTACCAAAATTTATGGTTTATAGATCATGAAATCGTGAATTTTGGCTTCCACGACATAATTTGCCAATAGATATAAATGACTAAAAATGGCCAAAAATCATGGGTTATAGCTCATAAAATTGTATATTATTTTACCCTATAAAATTATTTGCTGATGGGAAGATATGACTAAAAATGAATAAAAATCTTGGGGTATAGCTCATCGGCAATTAATTTTGTATGCTATTACCACATTTTTGGCTATTTTAGTTATTTCTACCCATCGACAAGTAATTTTGTGGTATCTAAAATTCATGATTTCATGAGCTATAACCCACGATTTTAGGCAATTATTAGTCATTTCAATCTATTGCCAAATAATTTTAAGGATTCAAAATTTATGATTTCATAAACAATAACCCATGATTTTTGACCATTTTAGTTGTTTCTACCGTCGACAAGTAACTTTGTGAAATCAAAATTCATGATTTCATGAGGTATAATCCACAATTTCCCAATCGGTAGAAATAAAAAGGGCGAAATTGTGAATGTTAGCCTCATGAAATTATTTATCAATGAGTAGAAATGACTAAAAATGGCCAAAAATCATGGGTTATAGCTTATGAAATCGTGAATTTTGGCTTCCACGACATAATTTGCCAATAGATATAAATGACTAAAAATGGCCTCAAATTGTGGGTTATAGCTCATGAAATCGTGAATTTTGGCCTCCATGAAATTATTTGCCAATGGATAGAAATGACTAAAAATGGCCAAAATTATGGGTTATAGCTCATGAAATCATGAATTTTGGCACTTGTGAAATGATTTGGCAATGGATATAAATGATTAAAGATGGGCTAAAGTCGTTGGTTATAGCTTATGAAATCGTGAATTTTAGATTATACAAAATTACTTGCCGATAGGTAGAAAAAAACTAAAATGGCCAAAATTATGGGTTATAGCTCATGAAATCGTGAATTTTGGCCTCCATGAAATTATTTGCCGATGGGTAAAGACGACTAAAAACTCCAAAACTATGGGTTATAGATTATGAAATCATGAATTTTGGCACTTGTGAAATGATTTGGCAATGGATATAAATGATTAAAGATGGGCTAAAGTCGTTGGTTATAGCTTATGAAATCGTGAATTTTAGATTATACAAAATTACTTGCCGATAGGTAGAAAAAAACTAAAATGGCCAAAAATTATGGGTTGTAACTCGTGAAGTTGTGAATTTATGAATCCATGAAATTATTTGCCAATGGATAGAAATGACTAATAATGGCCTAAAATTATGGGTTATAGCTCATGAAATTGTGAACTTTGGATTCCGCCGATTTACTTGTTGATGGGTAAAAACAACTAAAAATTGCCAATATATGTGCATTATAGCTCACGAAATCATAAAATTTTGCCTCTGAAAAATATTTGCTAATGGACAAAAATGACTGAACATGGTCTAAAATTGTGGTGGTTATAGCTCATGAAATCGTGAATTTTGGCCTCCGCGAAAGTATTTGCCGATAGGTAGAAATGACTAAAGATGCTAAAAAATAGTGGTTTATAGCTAATGAAATCATGAATTATAAATTCTATGAAACTATTTACCTATGGGTAGAGACGACTATAAATTGCCAAAACTCGTGGGTTATAGCTCATAAAATCGTAAATTTTGGGCTTCACAAAATTATTTGCCAATGGATAGAAATGACTAAAATAGCCTAAAATCATATGTTATAGCACATAAAATCTTGAATTTTGGACTCCGCGAACTAATTTGCTAATGAACAAAAATGACTAAAAATGGCCTCAAATTGTGGGTTAGAGCTCATGAAATCTTGAATTTCTCTTGAATTTCTAACTTCATGAAATTATTTGACAATTGATAGAAATAACTAAAATAGCCAAAAATCACAGTTTACCTCATGAGATCATGAATTTTGACCTTCAAAAGTTATTTGTCAATGGGTAGAAAATATTAAAAGGGGAAAAATTGTGGGTTATAGCTCATTAAATCATGAATTTTGGCCTCCATGAAATTTGAGAATGGATAGAAATGACTAAAGATGGCAAAAATCATGAGTTATAGCTCATGAAATTGTGAATTTTACCTCATAAACTTATTTGAGAATGGATAGAAATGACTAAAGATGGTAAAAAATTCATGAGTTATAGCTCATGAAATCTTGAATTTTAACCTCTGAAAAATTATTTACCAAAATTTATGGTTTATAGATCATGAAATCGTGAATTTTGGCTTCCACGACATAATTTGCCAATAGATATAAATGACTAAAAATGGCCAAAAATCATGGGTTATAGCTCATAAAATTGTATATTATTTTACCCTATAAAATTATTTGCTGATGGGAAGATATGACTAAAAATGAATAAAAATCTTGGGGTATAGCTCATCGGCAATTAATTTTGTATGCTATTACCAACATTGTTTGACCATTTTAATTATTTCTATCCATCAACAAGTAATTTCATGAAATTCAAAATTCACGATTTCATGAGCTATAACCCATGATTTTAGACCATTATTAGTCATTTCTATCTATTGCCAAATAATTTCAAGGATTCAAAATTCAAAATTTCATGAGAACCATGATTTTTGGCCATTTTAGTCATTTCTATACATTAGCATGTAATTACACATAATTTAAAATTCATAATTTCATGAGCTATAACCCACGATATGCAAATGGATAGAAATGACCAAAATGGCTAGAAATTGTGAATTTTAGTCTCCATAAAATTATTTTTGATGAGTAGAAATGACTAAAAAGTTAAAAACATGGGTTATAGATCATGAAAATGTGAATTTTGGTTTTCATGAAATTATTTGTCAATGGATAGAAATGACTAAAAATGGCCTCAAATTGTGGGTTATAGCTCATGAAATCTTGAATTTCTCTTGAATTTCTAACTTCATGAAATTATTTGTCGATAGGTAGAAATGACTAAAATAGCCTAAAATCATATGTTATAGCACATAAAATCTTGAATTTTGGACTCATGAACTAATTTGCTAATGAACAAAAATGACTAAAAATGGCCTCAAATTGTGGGTTAGAGCTCATGAAATCTTGAATTTCTCTTGAATTTCTAACTTCATGAAATTATTTGACAATTGATAGAAATAACTAAAATAGCCAAAAATCACAGTTTACCTCATGAGATCATGAATTTTGACCTTCAAAAGTTATTTGTCAATGGGTAGAAAATATTAAAAGGGGAAAAATTGTGGGTTATAGCTCATTAAATCATGAATTTTGGCCTCCATGAAATTTGAGAATGGATAGAAATGACTAAAGATGGCAAAAATCATGAGTTATAGCTCATGAAATTGTGAATTTTACCTCCATAAACTTATTTGAGAATGGATAGAAATGACTAAAGATGGTAAAAAATTCATGAGTTATAGCTCATGAAATCTTGAATTTTAACCTCTGAAAAATTATTTACCAAAATTTATGGTTTATAGATCATGAAATCGTGAATTTTAGCCTCATAAAATTATTTGTCAATGGGTAGAAACAACTAAAAATTATAAAAATTCACGGGTTATAGCTCATAAAATTGTATATTATTTTACCCTATAAAATTATTTGCTGATGGGAAGATATGACTAAAAATGAATAAAAATCTTGGGGTATAGCTCATCGGCAATTAATTTTGTATGCTATTACCACATTTTTGGCTATTTTTAGTTATTTCTACCCATCGACAAGTAATTTTGTGGTATCTAAAATTCATGATTTCATGAGCTATAACCCACGATTTTAGGCAATTATTAGTCATTTCAATCTATTGCCAAATAATTTTAAGGATTCAAAAATTTATGATTTCATAAACAATAACCCATGATTTTTGACCATTTTAGTTGTTTCTACCCGTCGGCAAGTAACTTTGTGAAATCCAAAATTCATGATTTCATGAGGTATAATCCACAATTTCCCAATCGGTAGAAATAAAAAAAGGGCCAGAAATTGTGAATGTTAGCCTCCGCGAAATTATTTATCAATGAGTAGAAATGACTAAAAAGTCCAAAACCATGGGTTATAGATTATGAAATTGTGAATTTTGACTACCACAAAATTATTTGCCAATGTATAGAAACAATTAAAAATGGCCCTAAATTGTGGGTTATAGCTAATAAGAATTTGGGATTCCATGAAATTACTTGTCGATGTCCAGAAATGACTAAAAATATAGCCAAACATTATGGGTTATAGCTCAAGAAATGCATATTTTTGATTATGTGAAATTATTTTTCATTGGATTAGAATGACTAATAATGGTCTAAAGTCATGGGTTATGCTCATGAAATCGTGAATTTTAGGTTTTGCAAAATTACTTGTTGTTGGGTAAAACTACTAAAAATGGCCAAAAATATGGGTTATAGCTCATAAAATCGTGAATTTTAGCCTCATAAAATTATTTGTCGATAGGTAGAAATGACTAAAAATGGCCAAAAATATGGGTTATAGCTCATGAAATCATGAATTTTGGCCTCCATGAAATTATTTGCCGATAGGTAGAAATGACTAAAAATGGCCAAAAATATGGGTTATAGCTCATGAAATTGTGAATTTTGACTACCACAAAATTATTTGCCAATGGATAGAAATGACTAATAATGGCCTAAAATTATGGGTTATAGCTCATGAAATTGTGAACTTTGGATTCACCGATTTACTTGTTGATGGGTAAAACAACTAAAATTGCCAATATATGTGCATTATAGCTCACGAAATCATAAAATTTTGCCTCTGAAAAATATTTGCTAATGGACAAAAATGACTGAACATGGTCTAAAATTGTGGTGGTTATAGCTCATGAAATCGTGAATTTTGGCCTCCATGAAATTATTTGCCGATAGGTAGAAATGACTAAAAATGGCCTCAAATTGTGGGTTATAGCTCATGAAATCATGAATTTTGACCTTCAAAAGTTATTTGTCAATGGGTAGAAAATATTAAAAGGGGAAAAATTGTGGGTTATAGCTCATGAAATCGTGAATTTTAGCCTCAGTAAAATTATTTACCAATAGATAGAAACAACAAAAATGGCTAAATTGTGGGCAACTCATGTAGTTTTAATTTTGACTCCACGAAATTATTTACCAATTGATAGAAATGACACAAATGGCCAAAAATCATGGGTTAGCTCTTGAAATTATGAATTTTATCCTCTAGGAATTTTTATCAATGGGGTGAAACGATAAAAAAGGGTAAAAATTATGGGCTATAGTTTATAAAATTATGAATTTCGAGTTGTATGAAATGATTTGCCGATGGGAAGATATGACTAAAAATGGCCAAAAATCATGGGTTATATCTCATGAAATCATGTTTTTAATTCTTAAAATTATTTGTCAATGGATAGAAATGACTAATAATGGTCTAAAGTCATGGGTTTCACTCAAGAAATCTTGAATTTTAGATTTTGCAAAATTATTTATTGATGGGTAGAAACGACTAAAAGCGGTCAAAATGTGGGTGATAGCTCATGAAATCATAAATTTTGGCCTCCATAAAATTATTTGAGGATAGATAGAAATGACTAAAATGGCCAAAAATCATGGGTTATAGCTCATAAAATCGTGAATTTTAGACTCAGTAAAATTATTTACCAATAGATAGAAATGACTAAAATGGCCAAAAATCATGGGTTATAGCTCATGAAATCGTGAATTTTGGTTTTCATGAAATTATTTGTCAATGGATAGAAATGACTAAAAATGACCAAAAATGTGGGTTATACCTCATGAAATCGTGAATTTTGGCTTATGCAAAATTATTTGCCAATGGGAAGATATGACTAAAATGGCCAAAAATCATGGGTTATAGCTCATGAAATCATAAATTTTGGCCTCCATAAAATTATTTGCCAATGGGAAGATATGACTAAAAATGAATAAAAATCTTGGGCTATAGCTCATTGGCAATTAATTTTGTATGCTATAACCCACATTTTTGGCCATTTTAGTTATTTCTACCCATCGACAAATAATTTCATGGAGTCCAAAATTCATGATTTCATGAGCTATAACCCATAATTTTAGTTAATTATTACTCATTTCTATCTATTGCCAAATAATTTTAAGGATTAAAATTTATGATTTCATGAGTAATAACCAATAATTTTGGCAATTTTAGTTGTTTCTACCAATTGATAAGTAATTTTGTGAAATCCTAAATTTATTATTTCATGAGATAAAATCCACAATATGCCAATCGGTAGAAATGAAAAAATGGTGAGAAGTTGTAATTTTTAGCCTCCGTGAAACTATTTATCAATGAGTAGAAATGACTAAAAAGTCCACAAACCATGGGTTATAGATCATGAAATCGTGAATTTTGGCTTATGCAAAATTATTTACTAACAGTTGAAATGATTAAAATGGCCCTAAATTGTGGGTTATAGCTCATGAAATCGTGAATTTTGGTTTTCATGAAATTATTTGTCAATGGATAGAAATGACTAAAAATATAGCCAAACATTATGGGTTATAGCTCATGAAATCATGAATTTTAGATTTTGCAAAATTATTTGTCAATGGATAGAAATGACTAATAATGGTCTAAAGTCATGGGTTATGCTCATGAAATCGTGAATTTTAGGTTTTGCAAAATTACTTGTTGTTGGGTAAAACTACTAAAATGGCCAAAAATCATGGGTTATAGCTCATAAAATCGTGAATTTTGGCTTATGCAAAATTATTTGTCGATAGGTAGAAATGACTAAAAAGTCCAAAACTATGGGTTATAGATCATGAAATTATGAATTTCGAGTTGTATGAAATGATTTGCCGATGGGAAGATATGACTAAAATGGATAAGAATCTTGGGCTATAGTTCATCGACAATTAATTTTATAAGCTATAACCAACATTGTTTGACCATTTTAATTATTTCTATCCATCAACAAGTAATTTCATGAAATTCAAAATTCACGATTTCATGAGCTATAACCCATGATTTTAGACCATTATTAGTCATTTCTATCTATTGCCAAATAATTTCAAGGATTCAAAATTCAAAATTTCATGAGAACCATGATTTTTGGCCGTTTTAGTCATTTCTATACATTAGCATGTAATTACACATAATTTAAAATTCATAATTTCATGAGCTATAACCCACGATATGCAAATGGATAGAAATGACCAAAATGGCTAGAAATTGTGAATTTTAGTCTCCATAAAATTATTTTTGATGAGTAGAAATGACTAAAAAGTTAAAAACATGGGTTATAGATCATGAAAATGTGAATTTTGGTTTTCATGAAATTATTTGTCAATGGATAGAAATGACTAAAAAGGGCTCTAAATTGTGGGTTATATAGCATATGAAATTGTGAATGTCTAATTCTGGGAAATTACTTGTTGATGGTCAGAAATGACTAAAAATAGCCAAAAATCATGGATTGTAGCTCACTGAATCATGAATTTTTGAATCTGCAAAATTATTTGCGAATGGATTAGAATGACTAAAAGTAATAGATTATAGCTCATGAAATCATTAATTTTGGATTCAGCAAAATTACTTGTTGATGGGTAAAAATGACTAAAAATGACCAAAAATGTGGGTTATACCTCATGAAATCGTGAATTTTGGCTTATGCAAAATTATTTGCCGAAGGATCATAACGACTAGAATTATCAAAAATCATGGGTTATATTTTATAAAATCATGAAATATAGCATCTGCAAAATTATTTGCCGATAGGTAGAAATAATTAAAGTTGCCCTGAAATTGTGGGTTTATAACTCTTGAAACCATGAATTTTGAATTCCGCAAAATTATTTGTAGATGGGTAAAAACTATTAAAAATGATCAAAAATCATGGGTTATAGCTCATGGAATAGTGAATTTTAGACTCCGTAAAATTATTTACCAATAGATAGAAACAACAAAAAATGGCTAAATTGTGGGCAACTCATGTAGTTTTTAATTTTTGACTCCACGAAATTATTTACCAATTGATAGAAATGACACAAATGGCCAAAAATCATGGGTTAGCTCTTGAAATTATGAATTTTATCCTCTAGGAATTTTTATCAATGGGGGTGAAACGATAAAAAAAGGGTAAAAAATTATGGGCTATAGTTTATAAAATTATGAATTTTCGATTCTGCAAAATTACTTACCGATGGGTAGAAATGACTAAAATAGCCAAAAATCATGGGTTATATCTCATGAAATCATGTTTTTTTTAATTCTTAAAATTATTTGTCAATGGATAGAAATGACTAATCTTGGCCTAAAATCACGGGTTTCAGCTCAAGAAATCTTGAATTTTAGATTTTGCAAAATTATTTATTGATGGGTAGAAACGACTAAAAACGGTCAAAATGTGGGTGATAGCTCATGAAATCATAAATTTTGGCCTCCGCAAAATTATTTGAGGATAGATAGAAATGACTAAAGATGGTAAAAAAATCATGAGTTATAGCTCATGAAATCATGAATTTTAACCTCTGAAAAATTATTTACCGTTGGATAGAAATGACTAAAATGGGCAAAAATTATGGTTTATAGATCATGAAATTGTGAATCCCCAAAATTATTTCTCAATAGGTAGGAACAACTAAAAATTACAAAAAATCGTGGGTTATAGCTTATAAAATTATAAATTTTGGATCCCGCAAAATTATTTGCCAATGGGAAGATATGACTAAAAATGAATAAAAATCTTGGGCTATAGCTCATTGGCAATTAATTTTGTATGCTATAACCCACATTTTTGGCCATTTTAGTTATTTCTACCCATCGACAAATAATTTCATGGAGTCCAAAATTCATGATTTCATGAGCTATAACCCATAATTTTAGTTAATTATTACTCATTTCTATCTATTGCCAAATAATTTTAAGGATTAAAATTTATGATTTCATGAGTAATAACCAATAATTTTGGCAATTTTAGTTGTTTCTACCAATTGATAAGTAATTTTGTGAAATCCTAAATTTATTATTTCATGAGATAAAATCCACAATATGCCAATCGGTAGAAATGAAAAAATGGTGAGAAGTTGTAATTTTTAGCCTCCGTGAAACTATTTATCAATGAGTAGAAATGACTAAAAAAGTCCACAAACCATGGGTTATAGATCATGAAATCGTGAATTTTGGTTTCTGCAAAATTATTTACTAACGGATTGAAATGATTAAAAATGGCCCTAAATTGTGGGTTATAGCTTATGACATCGTGAATTTGGGATTCCACGAAATTACTCGTTGATGTCCAAAAATAACTAAAAATATAGCTCATGAAATCGTGAATTTTTTAATAAGTAAAATTATTTTCCATTGGAGTAGAAAGACTAATAATGGTCTAAGGCCATCAGTTATACTCATGAAATCGTGAAATTTAGGTTTTGAAAAATTACTTGTTGATGGGTAAAAACTACTAAAAATGGCTAAAAATGTGGTTTATAGCTCATGAAATCGTGAATTTTGGCCTCCGCAAAATTATTTGCCGATGGGTAGAAATGACTAAAAATTCATAATTCTATGAGGTATAATCCATGATTTTTGGCCATTTTAGTCGTTTCTACCCATCAGCATGTAATTACACGGAATTTAAAATTCATGATTTTATGAGCTATAACCCACAATATGCCAGTGGGTAGAAACGATAAAAAATGGCTAGAAATTGTGAATTTTAGCCTCCGCGAAATTATTTTCTGATGAGTAGAAATGACTAAAAAGGTCTAAAAACGTGGGTTATAGATCATGAAATAATGAATTTTAGCTTTCGCGAAATTATTTGCCAATGGATAGAAATGACTAAAAATGGCCCTAAATCATGGGTTATAGCTTAGAAAATCGTGAATTTTAAATTTCGGGAATTTACTTGTTGACGGGCATTAATGACTAAAAATGGCCAAAAATCATGGGTTGTAGCTCATGAAGTCATGAATTGTTGAATCTACAAAATTATTTACCAATGGATTAGAACAACTAAAAATGATCTAGAAATCATGGATAATAGGTCATGAAATTGTGAATTTTGATTTCAAGAAATTATTTGTTGATGGGTAAAATGACTAAAATTGCAAAAATGTGGCTTATAGCTCATGAAATCGTGAATTTTGGCCTATGTGAAATTATTTACCAAAGAATCAGAATGTCTAAAAATATCTAAAAATTGTGGGTTATAACCAATGAAATCGTGAAATATGACATCCGCAAAATTATTTATTGATGGGTAGAAACAACTAAAATGGCCAAAAATCATGGGTTATAGCTCATGAAATTGTGAATTTTAGATTTTGCAAAATTATTTCACAATGAATATAAATGACTAAAATGGCCTAAAATCGTGGGTTATAGTATATGAAATCGTGAATTTTAGACTCAGTAAAACTATTTGCTAGTAAATAGAAATGACTAAAATGGCCAAAAATCATGGGTTATAGCTCATGAAATTGTGAATTTTAGATTCTGCGAAATTACTTGCTGATGGGTAGAAACAACTAAAATGGCCAAATATCATGGATTATATCTCATAAAATCGCGAATCTTAGACTCCACGGAATTTTTTGACGATGGGCAAAATTGACTATAGATGGCCAAAAATCATTCGTTATAGCTCATAAATCAAGAATTTTGGCTTCAACGAAATTATTTGCCAATCGATAGAAAGGACTAAAAGTGTTTTAAAATTATGTATTATAGCTCATGACATCGTGGATTTTAGATTCCGTGAAGTTATATGTCAATGGGTAGAAACAACAAAAACTGGCCAAAAATAGTTAGCTATAGCTTACAAAATCATTAATTTTGGCATATGCGAAAGATGGGTAGAGATGACTAAAAATGTTAAAAAATCATGGGTTATTGCTCTTGAAATCATGAATTTTGGCCTCCATAAAATTATTTGCCGATGGGTAGAAATGACTAAAATTCATAATTCTATGAGGTATAATCCATGATTTTTGGCCATTTTAGTCATTTCTACCAATTGATAAGTAATTTTGTGAAATCCTAAATTTATTATTTCATGAGATAAAATCCACAATATGCCAATCGGTAGAAATGAAAAAATGGTGAGAAGTTGTAATTTTTAGCCTCCGTGAAACTATTTATCAATGAGTAGAAATGACTAAAATGGCCTAAAATCGTGGGTTATAGCTCATGAAATCATGAATTTTAGCTTTGTGAAATTATTTGCCAATGGATAGAAATGACTAAAATGGCCCTAAATCATGGGTTATAGCTTAGAAAATCGTGAATTTTAAATTTCGGGAATTTACTTGTTGACGGGCATTAATGACTAAAAATGGCCAAAAATCATGGGTTGTAGCTCATGAAGTCATGAATTGTTGAATCTACAAAATTATTTACCAATGGATTAGAACAACTAAAAATGATCTAGAAATCATGGATAATAGGTCATGAAATTGTGAATTTTTGATTTCAAGAAATTATTTGTTGATGGGTAAAAATGACTAAAAATTGCAAAAAATGTGGCTTATAGCTCATGAAATCGTGAATTTTGGCCTATGTGAAATTATTTACCAAAGAATCAGAATGTCTAAAAATATCTAAAAATTGTGGGTTATAACCAATGAAATCGTGAAATATGACATCTGCAAAATTATTTATCGACGGGTAGAAACAGTTAAAGATGCCCTATAATTGTGGGTTTTGGACTTTGCAAAATTATTTCACAATGAATATAAATGACTAAAAATGGCCTAAAATCGTGGGTTATAGTATATGAAATCGTGAATTTTAGACTCCGTAAAACTATTTGCTAGTAAATAGAAATGACTAAAAATGGCCGAAAACTTAGATTATACCTCATGAAATTGTGAATTTTAGATTCCATGAATTTATTTGTTGATAAGTAGAAATAACTAAAATGGCTAAAAATGTGGTTTATAGCTCATGAAATTTTGAATTTTTGATTCCACGAAATTATTTGCCGATGGGTAGAAATGACTAAAAATGGCCAAAAATCATTCGTTATAGCTCATAAATCAAAATTTTGGCTTCAACGAAATTATTTGCCAATCGATAGAAAGGACTAAAAGTGTTTTAAAATTATGTATTATAGCTCATGACATCGTGGATTTTAGATTCCGTGAAGTTATATGTCAATGGGTAGAAACAACAAAAACTGGCCAAAAATAGTTAGCTATAGCTTACAAAATCATTAATTTTGGCATATGCGAAAGATGGGTAGAGATGACTAAAAATGTTAAAAAATCATGGGTTATTGCTCTTGAAATCATGAATTTTGGCCTTCACGAAATTATTCACTGATGGGTAGAAATGACTAAAAATGTCAAAATTGTGGCTTATTGCTCGTGAAATCATGAAATTTGGCCTCCGCGAAATTATTTGCTAATGGATAGAAACAGCTGAAAATGGCTAAAAATTGTGGGTTACTGCTCATAAAATTATGAACTTTTTACTACGTAAAATTATTTGTCAATGGATAGAAAAGACTTAAAATGGCCTAAATCCTTAGGTTATATAGCTTATAAAATCTTGAATTTTGAATTCGGCAAAATTACTTGTCGATGGATAGAAATGACTAAAAATGGCCAATGTGGATAGCACTTGAAATTGTGAATTTTGACTTCCGTGAAATTATTTACCTATGGGTCGGAACGACTAAAAAATGGCCAAAAAATCTTGGGTTTATTGCTCATGAAATCGTGAATTTTGTATTCTATGATATTATTCGCTAATAGATAGAGACGACTAAAAATTGCTAAAAATCATGAGTTACAACTCATGAAATTGTAAAAATCATGAGTTACAAATCATGGAATTAACTAAAAATGACCTAAAATCATGGGTTATAGTATATGAAATTGTGAATTTGAACTCTGTAAAATTATGCTAATGAATAGAACCGACTAAAAATAGCCAAATTTTTGGATTATAGCTCATAAAATTATAAATTTTGAATTTTTGATTCCACGAAATTATTTGTCAATGGATAGAAATGAATAAAATGGCCAAAAATCGTGGGTTATAGCTCATGAAATTGTGAATTTTGACTTAGTGAAATTATTTACCAATAGATAGAAATGACTAAAAATGGCTAAAAGTTGGGGTTATCGTCATGACATCGTGAATTTTTACTCTGTAGAATTATTTATCAATGGATCAAAATAACATAAAATTATCTAAAATCATGGTTTATTGCTCATGAAATCATAAAATTTGTATTTAGTAAAATTATTTGTTAATGGATGGAAAAAATAAAATAACAAAAAATTGTGGGTTATAGCTCATGAAATCATGAATTTTAGATTCCATGAATTTATTTGTTGATAAGTAGAAATGACTAAAAATGGCAAAACATTGTGGGTCATACCTCATGAAATCTTGACTTTTTTTCTCTGTAAAATTATTTATTAATGGATAAAAATGGCTTAAAATTATCTAAAATTGTGGTTATTGCTTATGAATTTGTGAATTTTGATTTAGTGGAATTATTTGCCAATGAGTAGAAATGACTAAAAATGCCAAATATCATGGGCTAACTAATGAAATTGTGAATTTTGGATTCTATGAATTTATTTTCTATTGAATAGAAATAAATAAAAAGGCCAAAAATCGTGGGCTAGAGCTCATGAAATCGCGAATTTTCGACTCCATAAAGTTATTTACCAATTCGTATAAATGACTAAAAATGGTCAACAATAGTGGGTTATAGCTCTTGAAATTTTAAATTTTGGCTTTCGTAAAAAAATCATAATAGATAGAAATGACTAAAAATAGCTTAAAATAGTGGGTTCTAGCTCATGAAATCATGAATTTTGGCCTCTGAAATTATTTACTAATGGATAGAATTGACTAAAATGGCCAAAAATAATGTGTTATAGCAAATAAAATCATGAATTTTAGCCTCCGCAAAATTATTTCCTGATGGGTCGAAACGACTAAAAAGTCAAATAACCGTGGGTTATAGATCATGAATCATGAATTTTAACTTGTAGAAAATTATATACCAAATGATAAAAATGACTAAAATAGTGGGTTATATAGCTTATAAAATTGTGAATTTTAGATTTCACAAAATTACTTATTGATGGGTGGAAACAACTAAAATGGCCAAAAATCATGGGTTCGTGAATTTTTGAAATTATTTACCAATAGATAGAAATGACTAATAATTGCCTAAAATCGTGGGTAGCTCATGAAATTTTGAATTTTTGATTCCACGAAATTATTTGTCAATGGGTAGAAATGACTCAAAATGGACAAAATTTATGGATTATTGCTCATGAACTCTTGAATTTTAGCTTCCATGAAATAATTTGCCAATAGATAGAAATGACTAAAATGGCTAAAATAGCCTAAAGTCGTTGGTTATAGCTCATGAAATCATGAATTTTGGCCTCTGAAATTATTTACTAATGGATAGAATTGACTAAAATGGCCAAAAATAATGTGTTATAGCAAATAAAATCATGAATTTTAGCCTCATAAAATTATTTCTGATGGGTCGAAACGACTAAAAAGTCAAATAACCGTGGGTTATAGATCATGAATCATGAATTTTAACTTGTAGAAAATTATATACCAAATGATAAAAATGACTAAAATAGTGGGTTATATAGCTTATAAAATTGTGAATTTTAGATTTCACAAAATTACTTATTGATGGGTGGAAACAACTAAAATGGCCAAAAATCATGGGTTCGTGAATTTTTGAAATTATTTACCAATAGATAGAAATGACTAATAATTGCCTAAAATCGTGGGTAGCTCATGAAATTTTGAATTTTTGATTCCACGAAATTATTTGTCAATGGGTAGAAATGACTCAAAATGGACAAAATTTATGGATTATTGCTCATGAACTCTTGAATTTTAGCCTCATAAAATTATTTATCGATGGGTTGAAATTACTAAAATTACCAAAATCACGGGTTCTTGCTCATAAAATCATGAATTTTTGATTTTGTAAAATTATTTGCCAATGGATAGAAATGTCTGAAAATGCCATAAATCGGGGTTATGGCTAATAAAATTGTAAATTTTATATTATATGAAATTATTTATTAATGGGTAGAAACAACTAAAATGGTCAAACATAGTGGGTTATAGCTCATGAAATCGTAAATTTTGGACTTGAAAAATTATATGTTGACACATATAAAAATAAAAATGGCTATTATAGTTGGTTATAACCCCATGAAATCATGAATTTTAGCTTCCATGAAATAATTTGCCAATAGATAGAATTGACTAAAATGGCTTAAAATTGTTGGTTACAGCTCACGAAATCATGAATTTTAGATTCCGCGAAGTTATTTGCTTATGGATAGGCTAAAAATCGTGGATTATAGCTCATGAAATTGTAAATTTCAGTCTTCGTGAAATGATTTGTTGATGGGTAGAAATGACTAAAAAGGTCTAAAAATAGTTTTTTTTATAGAAAGGACTAAAATGGCCTAAAATCGTGGGTTATAGCCTATGGAATCATGAATTTTGGATTCTGCAAAATTACTTGCCGATGGATAGAAATGACTAAAATGGCCAATAATCATGGGTTATAGCTCATGAAGTCGAGAAATTTTGAATCCGCAAAATTATTTGCCAATAGATAGAAATGACTAATAATGGCCTAAAACCGTGGCTTACATAGCTCATGAAATCCTGAATTTTGGATTCCTCAAAATTACTTATGATGGATAGAAACGACTAAAAATGGCTAAAATATGTGGGTTATAGCTCATGAAATCGTGAATTTTGGCCTCTACGAAATTATTTACATATGGGTCGGAAAGACTAAAAATGATAAAAAATCGTGGGTTATAGCTGATGAAATCTTGAATTTTTGACTTTGCAAAATTATTTATCAATCGATAGAAATGACTAAAATGGCCAAAAATCGTGGGTTACCTATAAAATCATGAATTTTGGCCCCTAGGAATTATTTATCAATGTGTAGAAACAATTCAAAAGGGCCAAAACTTATGAGTTATAGATCATGAAATTATGAATTTTACCCTCCATGAAATTATTTGCCGATGGTAGATACGACTAAAGATGGCCAAAAATCATATAGTATACCATATAAAATCATGAATTTTGGCCTCCGCGAAATTATTTGCCGATGGTAGATATAACTAAAGATGGCCAAAAATCATTTATTATAGCATATAAAATCATGAATTTTAGCCTCCGCCAAATTATTTGCAGTTGGATAGAAATGACTAAAAATGGCCAACAATTTTGGTTATAGATCATGAAATCGTGAATTTTTTCCTTCCCAAAATTATTTGTCAATAGGTAAGAACGACTAAATATGCTAAAAATGTCATGGTTTATAGCTCATGAAATTGTGAATTTTAGACTCCGCAAAATTATTTATCGATGGGTTGAAATTACTAAAATTACCAAAATCACGGGTTCTTGCTCATAAAATCATGAATTTTTGATTTTGTAAAATTATTTGCCAATGGATAGAAATGTCCGAAAATGCCATAAATCAGGGGTTATGGCTAATAAAATTGTAAATTTTATATTATATGAAATTATTTATTAATGGGTAGAAACAACTAAAATGGTCAAACATAGTGGGTTATAGCTCATGAAATCGTAAATTTTGGACTTGAAAAATTATATGTTGACACATATAAAAATAAAAATGGCTATTATAGTTGGTTATAACCCCATGAAATCATGAATTTTAGCTTCCATGAAATAATTTGCCAATAGACAGAAATAACTAAAATTGCTTAAAATCCTATCGTTATAGCTCATGAAATAATTTCCCAAGTTATTTGTTGATGGTAGAAATTGTGAAAAAGGCCAAAAATCATGGGCTATAGCTCATAAAATCGTTAATTTTAGCCTCTGCAAAATTATTTACCTATGGGTAAAGACGACTATAAAACCCAAAAATTGTGGGCTATAGATTATGAAATCATGAATTTTGGCTCCCGCGAAATTATTTGGCAAAGCATATAAATGGCTAAAAATAGCCTAAAGTCGTTGGTTATAGCTTATGAAATTGTGAATTTTAGATTACACAAAATTACTTGCCGATAGGTAGAAAAAAAACTAAAATGGCAAAAAATTATGGGTTGTAACTCATGAAATCGTGAATTTATTAATCCATGAAATTATTTGCCAATGGTTAGCTAACAATTTTGTAGAATTCAAATTCATGATTTTATGAGCTATATAGCCATGACTTTTGACCATTTTTAATCATTCTGACCCATCAGTAAATGATTTTGTTGATGCCAAAATTCATGATTTCATGAGCTATTTATATCTTTTGGCCATTGTTGGTCATTTCTACCCATCGACAGGTAATTTCGCAGAGTTTAAATTTCATAATTTCATGAGCTATAACCCATGATTTCAATCCATTACTAGTCATTTCTATCCGTTAGCAAATAATTTTGTATAGTAAAAAATTCATAATTTCATGAGCTATAACCCACGATTTTTGGCTATTTTCAATCATTTTTATCTATCAGCAAATAATTTTGCAGAGGCCAAAATTCATGATTTAATGAGCAATAATCCATGGTTTTTGTACAGTTATAGTCATTTCTACGCATCAATAAATAATTTTCCATAGGCCAAAGTTAACGATTTCATGAGCTATAACTAATGAATTTTCGCCACTTTTTGTCGTTTCTACTCATCGACAAATAACTTTGAGGAATCTAAAATTTATTATTTGATGAGCTATACCCATGATTTTAAACCATTTTTAGCCAATTCTATTGATTAGCAAATAATTTCGCTGAATCCAGAATTCACGATTTAATGAGCTGTAACACTCGGTTTTTGGCCATTTTTATCATTTCTACCCATGAACAAATAAGATCTTAGGATCCAAAATTAACGATTTCATGAGGCATAACCCATGATTTTAAGCCATTTTTGTTGTTTCTATCAATTGTCAAATAATTTTGCGGAATCCAAATTTCAGAGTTTCATGAGCTATTAACCAATATTTTTAGCCAATTTTAGTCATTTCTACCAATCGACAAATAATTTTGCAGAGTTCAAAATTCACAATTTCATGAGCTATAACCCATAAGTTTTTGCCACTTTTAGGTGATCCGGCCTACTAACAAATAATTTGGGGGGGGGGGGGACAATTCACGATATCATGATATGTAACTCATAATTCTTGGCCATTTTTAGTCATTTTTATCCAATAGCAAATAGCTTTTCGAAGATTAAAATTCACGATATCATGAGCTATAAATTATTATGTTTTCTATTTTTAATCATTTCTACCCATCGACAATTTTTTTAGAATCCATAATTCATGATTTTATTGGCTATAACACATGATTTTTGGCTATTTTAAGTCGTTTCTACCTATAGGCAAATAATTTCACAGAATCCTTTTTTAGCCATCTCTACCCATCGGCGAATAATTTCATGGAGTCAAAAATTCATGTCTCCATGAGCTATAGCCTATGATTTTAGGCTATTTTTAGTCATTTTTGTCCATTAGCAAATAAGTTTGCAGAGTCCCAAATACATGATTTCATGACCTATAACCATGTTGTTTTGGCCATTTTTTGTCATTTCTACCCAACGGCAAATGATTTTGCATAATTCAGAATTTATGATTTCATTAGCTATAACCCACAAATTTGTGGAATCATTAGTCATTTCTACCCATCTGCATATAATTTTGCGGATGCCAAAATTCATGATTTCATCAGCTATAATCCAAGATTTTTGGTTATTATTAGTCATTCTGACTCATCGGCAAATATTTTCACGGAGGCCAAAATTTACAATTTCATGTGTTATATCCTGCATTTTTTGGTAATTTTTAGTCATTTCTACCCATCGTCAAATAATTTCCTTGAATCCAAAATTAACGATTTCATAAGCTATAACCCATGATTTTAGGTCATTTTAGTTGTTTCTATTCATTGGCTAATAATTTTGTGAATTTAAATATTCACAGTTTCGTTAGCTATAACCGACGAGTTTTGGCCATTTTTTAATCATTTCTATCCAATTGCAAATAATTTTGGGGAGTCTAAAATTTATGATTTCATGAGTTATAACCCATGATTTGAAGCCATTTTAGTCATTTCTATCTATTGTCAAATAATTTTATGGAAGTCAAAATTCATGTATTGATGAGCTATAATCCAAGATTTTAGGCTTTTTTGTCATTTGTATCCATTGGCAAATAAGTTTGTGGAGCCTGAATTATACTATTTCATGAGCTATAATCCATGATTTATGATAATTTTTAGTCATTTCTATCATTAGCAAATAATTTCATGGAGTTTAAAATTAAAGATTTCATTAGCTATAACCCATGATTTTGGGTATCATTAGTCATTTCTACCCATCGGTAAATAATTTCATGGACGCCAAAGTACATGATTTCATCAGCTACAACCCAAAAATTTTGGCCAAGTTTAGTCATTCTGCCCCCATCGACAAATAATTTCACAGAGGCCAAATTTCACATTTTCATGAGCTCTAACCCAATTTTTTGGTAATTTTTAGTCATTTCTACCCATCGACAAATAATTTCGCTAAATCCAAATTTCACGATTTCATGAGATGTAGCTCATGAATTTAGGCCACTTTTAATCATTTTTATTCATTGACAAATAATTTCATGGAGTCAAAGATTTACAATTTCATGAGCTATAACCGGCAACTTTTGGCCATTTTTATCATTTCTATTGATCGGCAAATAACTTCGCTGAATCTAAAATTTATGATTTCAAGAGCTATAATCAACAATTTTAAGCCATTTTTAGTCGTTTCAATCCACTATCAAATAATTTTGTGGATGCCAAAATAAATGATTTCATGAGCTATATTCAAAAATTTTTTGCCAGTTTTTGTCATTTCCAGCAATCGAAAAATAATTTTAAGGAGACCAAAATTCACGATTTTGTGAGCTATAACCCATGGTTTTTGGATATTTTTGCTTGTTTGTACCTATTGACAAATAATTTTGAAATTTATGATTTCATGAGTTATAATCTATAGTTTTTAGCTATTTTTAGTCATTTCTATCCAATTGCAAATAATTTTGCAGAGCCCAAAATTCACGATTTCATATGCTATAACTCATAAGCTTTGGCTATCTTTAGGATCTTCTATCCTTCAATGAATAATTTTGCGAGGCTGAAATTCACCATTTAATGAGCTATAACCCACTATTTTTTGCTATTTTTAATCATTTCTACACATTGACAAATTATTTCTTGAGGCCAAAATTCATGATTTTATGAGCAAACCCACAATTTTTGGCATTCTTAATTATTTCCGGCAATTGGTAAATAATTTCCCAGAGTCCAAAATTTACTATTTTATTAGCTATAAGCTACGATTATTTACAAGTTTTAGTCATTCTGACCCATTAGCAAATAATTTTCTGAGGTAAAAATTCACGGTTTCATTAGCTATAATCCATGGTTTTAAGCCATTTTTAGTTGTTTCTATCCTTTGGCAAATAATTTTACGAAAGCCAAAATTCACGATTTTATGAGTTTAATCAAACTTTTTGACCATGTTTAGTCAAATCTATCCACTGGCAAGCAATTTCGCGCAAACCAAAATTCATGATCTCATGAGCAATAACCTATTTTTGGCCATTTTTTTAATCATTTCTATCCATTTGTCAGTAATTTTGCAGAGTCTAAAATTAACGATTTCATCAGCTAACCTATGATTTTAAGCCATTTTTATGGAGCAACAAATTCACCATTTTATAGTTATAACCCATGATTTAGGCCATTTTTAGTCATTTTTATTAATAGGCAAATAATTTTGGGGAGTCTAAAATTTATGACTTTATGAGCTATATCCAAAGATTTTAGGCCTTTTTGTCGTTTCTATTCGTTATAAATAATTTCACGGAGTCCAAGATTTTTGGTAACATTTAGTAGTTTCTACACACAAATAATTTTGCGAATTCCAAAATTCTTAATTTCATGAGCTATAAACCATGCTTTTGATCATTTTTAGTCATTCCTACCCATCGGAAAATAATTTTGTAGAGTTTGAAATTCACGATTTCATGAGTGATAACCCGCTATATTTAGCCATTATTAGTCATTTCTATTCATAGGCAAACAATTTTGCAAATTCAAAAATTAACGATTTCATTAGCTATAATCCATGACTTTTGGCCATTTTAGTTGTTTCTATCCATTGGCAAATAATTTTACTAAGTAAAAATTCACGATTTCATGAGCTATAATCCATGACTTTTGGCCATTTTAGTTGTTTCTATCCATTGGCAAATAATTTTACTAAGTAAAAATTCACGATTTCATGAGTGATAACCCGCTATATTTAGCCATTATTAGTCATTTCTATTCATAGGCAAACAATTTTGCAAATTCAAAAATTAACGATTTCATTAGCTATAACAGATAATTTTTTCCTTTTCTATCATTTCTACCCAACGATAAACAACTTCATGGAATCCAAATTTTTGATTTCATGAGCTATAAACCATGCTTTTGATCATTTTTAGTCATTCCTACCCATCGGAAAATAATTTTGTAGAGTTTGAAATTCACGATTTCATGAGCTATAAACCATGCTTTTGATCATTTTTAGTCATTCCTACCCATCGGAAAATAATTTTGTAGAGTTTGAAATTCACGATTTCATGAGTGATAACCCGCTATATTTAGCCATTATTAGTCATTTCTACCAATTGGCAAATAATTTTGTGGGATCCAAAATTCAAGATTTTGTGAGCTATAACCCATGATTTTTGGCCATTTTAGTTGTTTCTATCCATTGGCAAATAATTTTACTAAGTAAAAATTCACGATTTCATGAGCTATAACTAACAATTTTGCCATTTTTGGTTATTCCTGTCCATTGTCAAATAATTTCTCAGATAAAATAATTCACAATTTTATGAGCTATTACACATAATTTTGGGATATTTTTAGCTGTTTCAATCCATCAGCAAATAATTTTGTGAAATTCAATATTTATGATTTCATAAGCTATAACCCATGATTTTATGCACCGGGAAATAATTTTGCAGAAGCCAAAATTCATGATTTCATGATCTGTAACTCACTGTTTTGAGAATTTTTTAGTCATTTGTACCCATCGACAAATAATTTTGCGGAGCCAAAAATTCATGATTTCATGAAATATAACCTATGAATTTTTGGCCATTTTTAGTTGTTTGTACACATCGGCAAATAATTTCGCGTAGTCAAAAATTCACAACTTCATGAGCTATAACTCATGATTTTAGGTCATTTTTAGGCGTATCTATCCATTGGCAAATTGTTTTTCGAAGTCACAAAATTCACGTTTCATGTTCTACAACCCTTATTTTCAGGCCATTTTTAGTCATTTCTATCCACTGGTAAATAATTTTGTGGGATCCAAAATTCAAGATTTTGTGAGCTATAACCAATGAGTTTTGGCCATTTTAGTCATTTCTACCAATTGGCAAATAATTTTGTGAAATTCAATATTTATGATTTCATGAGTTATAACTCACATTTTTGGCAATTTTAGTCATTTCTACCAATTGGCAAATAATTTTGTGGGATCCAAAATTCAAGATTTTGTGAGCTATAACCAATGAGTTTTGGCCATTTTAGTCATTTGTACCCATCGACAAATAATTTTACGGAGGCCAAAATTCTCGATTCATGAGCAATGAGCTATGGCCCAAATTTTTTGGAAATTTTTATTCATTTCTTCCCATCGATAAATAATTTTGCCGAATCCAAAATTCATGATTTCATGACCCCTTGATTTTAGGCCCCTTTTAGTCATTTCTATTCATAGGCAAACAATTTTGCAAATTCAAAAATTAACGATTTCATTAGCTATAACAGATAATTTTTTTTCCTTTTCTATCATTTCTACCCAACGATAAACAACTTCATGGAATCCAAATTTTTTTGATTTCATGAGCTATATAACCCACGATTTGAAGCTATTTTTTTTGTTTTTATCCATTGTCAAATAATTTCACAGAAGCCAAAATTAATGATTTCATGAGCTATAACCCAAGTTCTTTTGCCATTTTCAGTCATCTCCATCCATCGGCAAATAGTTTTGCGGAGTTCAAAATTCACGATTTTGTGAGCTATAACCCACGACTTTATGCCAGTTTTTGTCATTTCTGTCCCTTGGCAAATAGTTGTGCGGGGTCACAAAATTTAGGATTTCAAGTTCTATATCTCACGATGTTAGGCCATTTTTAGTCATTTCTAACAATTACTAAATAAGTTTGCAGAGTCCAAAATACACGATTTCTAAGCATTAGCTATAATCCATGATTTATAGCCATGTTTAGTTATTTCTACTCATCAACAAATGATAACCACAATTTAATTACATTTTTTTACCCTCATTACCTATTTTATATGAATAAATATCCTGCTAATAATTGTTTTTATCCTAAATTGCAGGTTAATGGAGTATTAATGAATAAGAGCCCAAATAACTTAAATCCTCTGAATTTCTACCTATTTTTGAAGCCCAAATCTGAAGACAAATGAAGACCCAAGACACCCAAGGAATCCAAGAAGAATTCGTGCAAAAATATCAAGAAAAGATAAATTCGGTTGGAAACCAATCGGTTGACCAACCGGTTGGCTAACCGGTTGGCTAACCGATCGGCCAACCGATCGATTTGCAACAGATCTGAATTTAAAAGCTAATTTCTCTTCCTTGGTGGCCAAGTTTGATCCAATGGTTCATATCAACTCCGTTGGGCTATAAATAGAGGGGTAGGGGGAGAGGTTTGAGTGTGAAATATTTTATAAAAACTCTATTTGGAGAGGAGGGTTACTCTTAATTGAGAAGACCTTCCAAAAATTATAACTTTTATTACACAATAAATGAAAATTTTGACCCCTTCAATTTCCTTTCTCTTCTTCTAATCCAAGGACCAAACGGAGGATTAGATTAAGATCAGGAGTTGTTGGTTTCTATTTTATTTCTTTTTCATTTTCTTTCTTGTTCATTTAATTGCTTTGTAGCTTAGATTTACTTTCATGCAATTTAATTTCATGCAATTTACTTTCATGCAATGTATTTAATTCTTGTATTTACTTTCTAGAATAGATTTTTCTTTCCTTTAATTCACCTTGAGGCTAGAACCCTCTAGAGAATTACACATTTTCTAAGTGTGGAGCTAATACTTGTGGGATCCCTAGAGATTGTTTGAAACTAGCTAACAAATCCAACTCATTCTTGTGAGATTGAGATAAGCTAAGTGGATCTACTCTAGATTCCTCATATCTTTAATTAATCCTCCATACTTTACATTCTTAATTTTCCTCTTATCCTTATTTTTCATTTGTTGTCTTTCTCCTCTCTTGATTTCTTTTTCTTTTTATTTACACAAATCACAATCACCCTCCTTCTCTCACACTCATTTTCTTTTATTTTCACTTTACCACTTCCATCTTTAAACCCCCTCACACTCATTTTCTTCCTTGTTTTTATCACACACATTTTCTAAATCTCCCCACTCTCATTTTCTTCCTCGTTTTATTGCGCATAATCCACAATCCACTCTCTCTTATCTCTCACGAACAACTTTCACCATTTTCTCACTTTCATTTTATTTGAATAACTCCTAATTATCATGCGCATAATTTGAGAACCAAAACTTGAACAAAACTCTTCCTACTTCCCGTTCCTCGTGGGATCGATAATCTTAAATACTATAACTTGATAAAGATTGCATACTTGCAACTAAGATAATCACTCAAAATTTACCCATCAACAAATAATTTCGCAGAGTTCAAAATTCATAATTTCTTGTTGTAATGGGTGATTTTTGGGCAACATTACTCATTTCTACCGATCGGTAAATAATTTTGCAGATACCAAAGAACATGATTTCATCAGCTATAGCCCAAGATTTTGGGCCATATTTATCATTCTGTCCCAATGGGAAATAATTTTATGAGGCCAAAATTCTCGATTCATGAGCAATGAGCTATGGCCCAAATTTTTGGAAATTTTATTCATTTCTTCCCATCGATAAATAATTTTGCGAATCCAAAATTCATGATTTCATGACCCCTTGATTTTAGGCCCCTTTTAGTCATTTCTATTCATAGGCAAACAATTTTGCAAATTCAAAATTAACGATTTCATTAGCTATAACAGATAATTTTTTCCTTTTCTATCATTTCTACCCAGCGATAAACAACTTCATGGAATCCAAATTTTTGATTTCATGAGCTATATAACCCATGATTTTGGCTATTTTTAGTCATTTCTATCCATTACTAAATAATTTCACGAAGGCCAAAATTCATGATTTCATGAGCTATAACCCAAGTTCTTTTGCCATTTTAGTCATTTCCTCCCATCAACAAATAATTTTATGGAGGCCAAAATTCACGATTTTGTGAGCTATAACCCACGACTTTTTGCCATTTTAGTCATTTCTACTCATTGGCAAATAATTTTGTGGAGGCCAAAATTCATGATTTCATGAGTTATAACTCACATTTTTGGCAATTTTAGTCATTTCTATCCACTGGTAAATAAGTTTGCGGAATTCAAAATACAAAATTTATTTAGCTTCAAAATTCAAAATTTATTTAGCTGTAGCCCACAATTTTTGGCCATCATTAGTCGTTTCTACCCATTGGCAAATACTTTTGTGGGATCCAAAATTCAAGATTTTGTGAGCTATAACCCATGATTTTGGCTATTTTTAGTCATTTGTACCCATCGACAAATAATTTTACGGAGGCCAAAATTCTCGATTCATGAGCAATGAGCTATGGCCCAAATTTTTTGGAAATTTTTATTCATTTCTTCCCATCGATAAATAATTTTGCCGAATCCAAAATTCATGATTTCATGACCCCTTGATTTTAGGCCCCTTTTAGTCATTTCTATTCATAGGCAAACAATTTTGCAAATTCAAAATTAACGATTTCATTAGCTATAACAGATAATTTTTTCCTTTTCTATCATTTCTACCCAGCGATAAACAACTTCATGGAATCCAAATTTTTGATTTCATGAGCTATATAACCCATGATTTTGGCTATTTTTAGTCATTTCTATCCATTACTAAATAATTTCACGAAGGCCAAAATTCATGATTTCATGAGCTATAACCCAAGTTCTTTTGCCATTTTAGTCATTTCCTCCCATCAACAAATAATTTTATGGAGGCCAAAATTCACGATTTCATGAGCTATAACCCACGACTTTTTGCCATTTTAGTCATTTCTACTCATTGGCAAATAATTTTGTGGAGGCCAAAATTCATGATTTCATGAGTTATAACTCACATTTTTGGCAATTTTAGTCATTTCTAACAATTACTAAATAAGTTTGCAAAGGCCAAAATTCACGTTTTCATAAGCTATATAACCCATGATTTTTGCCATTTTAGTCATTTCCTCCCATCAACAAATAATTTTATCAAATCCAAAATTCATGATTTCATGAGCTTTAACCCATAAATTTAGTCCATTTTAATTGTTTTGAGCCATTGGCAAATAATTTCATGAAGGCTAAAATTCATGTTTTCATGAGTTATAACTAGCGATTTTGGCCATTTTAATTGTTTTGAGCCATTGGCAAATAATTTTATCAAATCCAAAATTCACGATTTCATGAGCTATAGCCCATTATTTTTGGCCATTTTAATTGTTTTGAGCCATTGGCAAATAATTTCACGGAAGCCAAAATTAATGATTTCATGAGCTATAACCCACGACTTTTTGCCATTTTAGTCATTACGACCTAGTGTAAAATAATTTTGTGAAGGCTAAAATTCATGAATTCATGAGCTATAGCCCATTATTTTTGGCCATTTCTAGTTGTCTCTACCCATTGGCAAATAATTTCATGAAGGCTAAAATTCATGAATTCATGAGCTATAACCCATGGTTTTGGCCATTTTAATTGTTTTGAGCCATTGGCAAATAATTTCATGAAGGCTAAAATTCATGTTTCAATGAGCTCTAATCCATGGTTTTGGCCATTTTAATTGTTTTGAGCCATTGGCAAATAATTTTATCAAATCCAAAATTCACGATTTCATGAGCTATAACCAATGAGTTTTGGCCATTTTAATTGTTTTGAGCCATTGGCAAATAATTTTATGGAGGCCAAAATTCATATTTTCATGAGCTATATAACCCATGATTTTTGCCATTTTAGTCATTTCTACTCATCAACAAATGATAACCACAATTTAATTACATTTTTTACCCTCATTACCTATTTTATATGAATAAATATCCACGCTAATAATTGTTTTATCCTAAATTGCGGTTAATGGAGTATTAATGAATAAGAGCCCAAATAACTTAAATCCTCTGAATTTCTACCTATTTTTGAAGCCCAAATCTGAAGACAAATGAAGACCCAAGACACCCAAGGAATCCAAGAAGAATTCGTGCAAAATATCAAGAAAAGATAAATTAGGTTGGAAACCAATCGGTTGACCAACGGTTGGCTATAGGTTGGCTAACGATCGACCAACCGATCGATTTGCAAATGATCTGAATTTAAAGCTAATTTCTCTTCCTTGGTGGCCAAGTTTGATCCAATGGTTCATATCAACTCCGTTGGGCTATAAATAGAGGGTAGGGGAGAGGTTTGAGTGTGAAATATTTTATAAAAACTCTATTTGGAGAGGAGGGTTACTCTTAATTGAGAAGACCTTCCAAAATTATAACTTTTATTACACAATAAATGAAAATTTTGACCCTTCAATTTCCTTTCTCTTCTTCTAATCCAAGGACCAAGCGGAGGATTAGATTAAGATCGAGAGTTGTTGGTTTCTATTTTATTTCTTTTTCATTTTCTTTCTTGTTCATTTAATTGCTTTGTAGCTTAGATTTACTTTCATGCAATTTAATTTCATGCAATTTACTTTCATGCAATGTATTTAATTCTTGTATTTACTTTCTAGAATAGATTTTTCTTTCCTTTAATTCACCTTGAGGCTAGAACCCTCTAGAGAATTACACATTTTCTAAGTGTGGAGCTAATACTTGTGGGATCCTAGAGATTGTTTGAAACTAGCTAACAAATCCAACTCATTCTTGTGAGATTGAGATAAGCTAAGTGGATCTACTCTAGATTCCTCATATCTTTAATTAATCCTCCATACTTTACATTCTTAATTTTCCTCTTATCCTTATTTTTCATTTGTTGTCTTTCTCCTCTCTTGATTTCTTTTTCTTTTTATTACACAAATCACAATCACCCTCCTTCTCTCACACTCATTTTCTTTTATTTTCACTTTACCACTTCCATCTTTAAACCCCTCACACTCATTTTCTTCCTTGTTTTATCACACATTTTCTAAATCTCCCCACTCTCATTTTCTTCCTCGTTTATTAGCATAATCCACAATCCACTCTCTCTTATCTCTCACGAACAACTTTCACCATTTTCTCACTTTCATTTTATTTGAATAACTCCTAATTATCATGCATAATTTGAGAACCAAAACTTGAACAAAACTCTTCCTACTTCCGTTCCTCGTGGGATCGATAATCTTAAATACTATAACTTGATAAAGATTGCATACTTGCAACTAAGATAATCACTCAAAATTTACCCATCAACAAATAATTTGCAGAGTTCAAAATTCATAATTTCTTGTTGTAATGGGTGATTTTTGAGCAACATTACTCATTTCTACCGATCGGTAAATAATTTTGCGAGATACCAAAGAACATGATTTCATCGGCTATAACCAATGAGTTTTGGCCATTTTGCTCATATCTACCCATTGGAAAATAATTTTATGGAGGCCAAAATTCACATTTTCATGAGCTATAACTCCTAATTTTTGGTCATTTTTAGTCATTTCCTCCCATCAACAAATAATTTTATCAAATCCAAAATTCACGATTTCATGAGCTTTAACCCATAAATTTAGTCCATTTTTAATTGTCATTATTCATTGGCAAATCATTTTGCACATTAAAAAATTCATGATTTCATGAGTTATAACTAGCGATTTTTGGCCATTTTGCTCATATCTACCCATCGACAAATAACTTCACGGAATCCAAAATTCATGATTTTATGAGCTATAATCCACGACTTTAAGCCATGTTTAGTCATTTCTATCCATTACTAAATAATTTCACGGAAGCCAAAATTAACGATTTCATGTGCTATAGTCTAAGATTTTAGGCCATTTTTTGTCATATCTACCCATTGGAAAATAATTTTGTGGGATCCAAAATTCAAGATTTTGTGAGCTATAACCAATGAGTTTTGGCCATTTTTAGCCATTCTGACAAGTAAAAATTAATTTCGCGAAGACCAAGATTCATGTTTTTGTGAGATATAGACCACAAAGTTTGGCTATTTTTAGTCATTTTGACCCAGTGCAAAATATATTTTCGTGGGGGGCCAAAATTCATGTTTCAATGAGCTCTAATCCATGGTTTTTGGCCATTTAAGAATTTTCGACCCAGTGGAAAATAATTTTATGATGGACAAAATTTATAATTTCATGAGCTATAACACATGATTTGTGGCCAACTTTAGTCATTCCGACCTATTAACAAATAATTTCATTGAGGCTAAATTCTCCATTTCTTGATTACTAACGATTTTTGGCCATTTTTAATTGTTTTGAGCCATTGGCAAATAATTTCGCGGAGGCTATATTCTTGTTGTCATGAGCTATAACCCTCTCTCACGCATGAACCAAGCTTTCCCTCATCGAGTTTATCTTCGTCCTAGCAGCTCTTCTCTTTCTTTCCTAACGGCCCGTTACGTAGCAAGACTCCGTTGCTATTGGACTTGGCTAGTAAGCCAAGAGGGAATCAGTCTTAACTAAGCCAAAAGGCTAGCGAACGAGGGGAAAAATAAGCTCTTGTTCAAAGGAGAATGGCTCTTGTTTGGTTCTATCTTAATAGAAAGAAGAAGGTGGCGACACCAGTCTGAGCTGAGGGAGGCCCTATGAGTCACTGAAACGACCGCTGGAGGCGCACCCTAAGCCCAGCTTCTCGGAGCTGCTATTGCGAAATACGACCCTTACGACTATAAGCAACAGGGGGGCTGGGCTGCTCGCCTTCATAGAAAGGCGACCGGGCCTAGATTAGATGTTCGCCTTTTTTTTTATAGAATAGAAGGAGAAGGTAAAGGGGGGTTGGGAGATTCTTGAAAGAATGCATGGCTTCTTCCTATTCCGCTTCAACACAGAAGAAGATTGTTACAAGGTGCTGGCTTCCCCCTGAAGTTCAGTTCCTCGGATTGAGAAAGGGTTTAGATTAGAAAAACTATCGAAAAAAAGATCCCGCACATGTCCGCTTTCCATTTATCGCGTACTGTCTTCCACAATACAGATGGCATGTTAACCCATCTAAGGACTAGAGTAGCAATGAACTTTCTTTTCTGGCTTATGGTTGGCTATTTTTAGTCATTACGACCTAGTGTAAAATAATTTTGTGAAGGCTAAAATTCATGAATTCATGAGCTATAGCCCATTATTTTTGGCCATTTCTAGTTGTCTCTACCCATTGGCTAATAATATCAAGGAGTCAAAAATTCAGGACTTCATAAGCTATATAACCCATGATTTTTTGCCATTTTTAGTCACTCCAATCCAATGGGAAATAAGTTTGCAAAGGCCAAAATTCACATTTTCATATGCTATAACACCTGATTTTTTATCATTTTTACTAGTTCCATTCCATTGGCAAATAATTTCGCGGTGGCAAAATTCATGTTTTCATGAGCTATAACTCCTAATTTTTGGTCATTTATAATCCTTTTAAGCCAACGGCAAATAGTTTCGCGGAGGCCAAAATTCACGTTTTCATAAGCTATAACACATGATTTTTGACATTTTTAAGTCGTTCTGACCGATTGGCAAAAAAATTCTCAGAGGCCAAAATATATGTTTTCATGAGTTATAACCCGCAAAATTTTGTCATTTTAAGTAGTTCTAACCCTGTGGAAAATAATTTCACGAAGGCCAAAATTCCGGATGTCATGAGCTATAACACATGATTTGTGGCCATCGTTAGTCATTCCAACCCATTAACAAATAATTTCATGAAGGCTAAAATTAACAATTTTATGAGCTATAACCCATGATTTTCAGTCATTTTTAATCGCTTTGAGCCCTTGGCAAAAAATTTTGCGGAGGCCAAAATTCATATTTTCATGAGCAATTATCCATAATTTTGACCATGTTCAGTTGTTTCTACTCATTGGCAAATATTTCTGCGAAGACAGAAATTTAGGATTTCATCAGCTATAACCAATGATTTTTAGACATTTTTAAGTGTCTGACAGAGTAGAAAATAACTTAGGGAAGGGCTAAATTCATCTGTTCATGGGCTATAACCCATAATTTTTTTAACCATTTTTAGTCATTTTGACCTATTGGCAAGTAATTTTGTGGAGGCCAAAATTCACATTTTCAATAGCTATCACCCACTATTTTTAGCAATTTAGTCATTTCTACTCATTGGCAAATAATTTTGTAAAGTCAAAAATTTAGGATTTCATGAGCTATAACCCATGATTTTTGACCATTTTAGTCATTCCAACCCATTGACAAATAATTTTGTGGAGGCCAAAATTCATATTTTTATAAGCTATAACCCATGATTTTTGACCACTTTTTGTCGTTCTGAGATATTGGTAAATAATTTTACGGAGGCCGAAATTTATGTTTTTATGAGCTATACCCCATAATTTTTGGCTATTTTTAATTATTTGGAGCCATTGAAAACTAATTTTGTGGAGGTCAAAATTCACGTTTTCATGAGCTATAACCCATGGTTTTTGGCCATTCTTATTCACTTCTGACCCAGTGGAAAGCAAATTTCATGCAGGTTCAAAATTAATAATTTATGAGCTATAACCCATGATTTTTTATCATATTTGGTCATTTCGACCCACTAACAAATAATTTTGCGGTGGCCAAGTTCATATTTTCATGAGCTATAACTATGATTTTGGCTATTTTTAGTCGTTACAACCCAGTGGAAAATTATTTTGCATAGGCCAAAATTCATGATTTCATGAGCTATAACCCATGATTTTTGGCTATTTCTAGTAGTTTCTGCTCATTACCTAATAGTTTTACGGTCTCTAAAATTCAAGACTTCATGAGCTTTAACCCATGATTTTTTCCATTTCTGTTCATTCCGATCCTGTGGGAAATTTTTTTTACAAAGGCTAAAATTCATGTTTTCATGTGCTATAACCCACAATTTTGGGCCATTTTTAATCATTTCAAGCCAATGGCAAATAGTTTCGTGGAGGCTAAAAATTCACGTTTTCATGCGCTATAAACTGTGAGTTTTGACATTTTTTATTCATTGTGACCTGTTGGCCAAAAAATTCTTGGAGAGCGAAATTCACGTTTTCATGGGCTTGGGTTATAGCTATAAACCATGACTTTTTTGCATAGTTCTGACCAGTGGAAACACGGAGGAAAAAATTCAAAATTTCTTGAGATATAACACGTGATTTGTGGCCATCATTAGTCATTCTGACCCATTAACATATAATTTCGTGAAGGCTAAAATTCACCATTTCATGAGCTATAACCCATAATTTTTGGCCATTGTCAATCATTTTGAGCTCTTAACAAATATTTTCGCGGAGGTCGAAATTCATATTTTCATGAGCAATTATCCATAATTTTTGACCATTTTAGTTATTTTTACTCATTGGCAAATAATTTACCAAAGAAAAAAATTTATAATTTTATGACTACAACCCACTATTTTAAACCATTTTTACTCATTTTGACGTAGTGGAAAATAACTTCAGAAAAACCTAAGTTCATATTTTCATGAGATGTGTAACCTATGATTTTTGACCATTTTTAGTCATTCTGACCTTTTGGCAAATAGTTTCGCGGAGGCCAAAATTCACATTTTCAAGAGATATAACCCACCTTTTAAAGCAATATTTAGTCTAAAATTTAGGATTCATGAGCTATAACCCATGCTTTTCGCTATTTTTAGTCATCCCATCGTAGTGGTAAATAATTTCATGGCGGCTGAAATTCACTTTTTCATGTGCTATAACCAAAGGTTTTTGACCATTTTTGGTCATTCTGACCTGTTGGTAAATGATTTTGCGGAGGCTAAATTTCACGTATTCATGAGCTATAACCCATGATTTTTGGCTATTTTTAATTGTATGCAACCATTCGCAAATAGTTTCATGGAGGCAAAAATTCATGTTTTCAAGAGCTATAAGCCATGATTTTTGACCATTTTTAGTCACTCCGACCCATCGCCAAATAATTTTGCGGAGGCTAAAATTCACGTTTTCAAGAGCTATAACCTCTATTTTAACATTTTTTAGTCATTTCTACTCATTGGCAAATAATGTCATGAAGTCAAAAAATTCAAGATTTCATGAGGTATAACCCATGATTTTGTGCCATTTTTAGTTGTTCTGACCCAGTGGTAAATAATTTCGCAGAGGTTAAAGTTTAAATTTTCATATGCTATGACCCGTGATTTTTTACCCTTTTGTGTCGTTCTAAGCTGTTGGTAAGTAATGTTGTGGAGGCCAAATTTCACATTTTCATGAGCTATAATCCATGATTTTTAAGCATTTTTAGACATTCCGACCAATTAGCAAATAATTTCGCAGAGGTCTAATTCACATTTTCACGAGCAATAACCCATGATTTTTGGTCATTTTTAGTCATTCTGACCCAGTGGAAAATTATTTCACAGAAGCTAAAATTCGCAATTTCATGCGCTCTAACCCATGATATTTGACCATTTTTAATCGTTTCGATTCGTTGACAAATAATTTTGCGGACGTCAAAATTCACGTTTTATTGAGTTACATCCCACAATTGTTGGTCATTTTTAGTTGTTCAGACCTAGTGGAAAATCATTTCATGGAGGCTAGTATTATGATTTCATTGAGCTATAACCCAGGATTTTTGGTCATTTTTAGTCATTTCTATTCATTAGCAAATAATTTCGGCGAGTCAAAAGTTCAGGTTTTCATGAGCTATAACCCATTATTTTTTACCATTTTTAGTAATTCACCCATTGGAAAATAATTCGTGAAGGCTAAAATTTAATTTTTTATGTCCTATAACCCATGACTTTTGACCATTTTTAGTCATTCCGACCCATTGGTAAATAATTTTTTAGAGGCCAAAATTTATGTTATCATGAGTAATAACCCATAATTTTTGGCCATTTTTACTCCTTCTGACCGAGTGGACAATAATTTCGCGGAGGCCTAAATTCACAATTTCGTGAGCTACAACTCATGACTTTTTGATAAATTTTAGTCATTTTGACCTATTGATAAATAATTTTGCAGAGGCCAAATTCATATTTTTATAAGCTATAACCCATTATTTTTTGGCTGTTTTTAGTCATTCCAACCCATTGACAAACAATTTCGGGGAGGTCTAAATTCATTTTTCAGGAGCTGTAACGCATGATTTTGGCCATTTTTAGTCATTTTAACTCATTGGAAAATAATGTAGTCGAGTCAAATATCTAGATTAATGAGTTTTAAACCATGATTTTTTTCCTATTTTAGTCATTCCGACCTAGTGGTAAATAATTTCACAAAGATCAAAATTTACTTTTTCATGTACTATTACCCATGATTTTTGACCATTTTTAGTCCTTTTGACCAATTGTTAAATAATTTTTTGGAGGCCAAAATTCACGTTTTCACGAGCTATATGACACAATTTTTGGTCATTTTTAATCATTCAAAACCATTGGCAAATATTTTTGCGGAGGCCAAAATTGACCTTATCTTTAGCTATAACCAATGTACTTTGTCGTTCCGACCTATTGGCAAATAATTTCATGGAAATTCAAATTTTCATGAGCTATAACCCACATTTTTTAGCCATTTTTAGTTGTTATGACCTAGTGGAAAATAATTTCATGGAGGCCGAAATTCACGTTTTCATGAGCTCTAACCCATGATATTTGATCATTTTTAGTCGTTCTGACCCTCTGACAAATAATTTTGTAGAGGATAAAATTCCCATTTTTATGAGTTATAACACATGATTTTTGGCCATTTGTAGTCATCCCGATCAAATGGAAAATCAATTCATAAAGGCAAAAATTCACGATTTCATGAGCTATAACTCATGATTTTTGGCTATTTTTAGTCATTTTACTCATTGGCAAATAATTTTGTGGAGGTCAAAATTCACGTTTTCATGAGCTATAACTCATGATTTTTGGCTATTTTTAGTCATTCCGACCTAGTGGAAAATAATTTCACGAAGGATAAAATTCACGTTTTCATGTGCTAAAATCCATGATTTTTTGCCATGTTTAGTCGTTCTGACCCATTGGTGAATAATTTTGCGGAGAGAAAAATTCATGTTTTCATGTGTTATAACCGATAATGTTTTACCATTTTTAATCATTCTGACACATTGGCAAATAGTTTTGTGAAAGCCAAAATTCACATTTTCATGAGCTATATAACCAACAATTTTGCCATTTTAGTCATTCCGACCTAGTGGAAAATAATTTCATAGAGGCCAAAATTCACAATTTCATGAGCGACAACGTATTATTTGTAGCCATCTTTACTCGTTCTGACCCATTAGCAAATAATTTCATGAAGGCTAAATTTCACCATTTTATGAGCTATAAATCAAGATTTTTCGCAAATTTTGTCATTTTGATCCTATGGAAATTAATTTTGAGGAGGCCAAAATTCATGTTTTTATGATGTACAACCCATTGTTTTGGTAATTATTAGTCGTTTCTACTCACTGGCAAATAATTTTATAGAGGCAAAAATTTAGGATTTCAAGAGCGATAACACACTTTTTTGTCATTTTTAGTCACTCCAAGTTTAGTGGAAAATTATTTCTTGGAGGCTAACATTCACGATTTCATGAGCTATAACACACGACTTTTTGCCAATTTTAGTTGTTCAGACCTAGTGGTAAATAATTTTGGGGAGGTCAAAATTAACTTTTTCATGTGCTATTACACATGATTTTTGACTTTTTGGCCATTCTAACCCTAAATAATTTTGCGGAGGCTAAGATTCACGTTTTTGCAAGCCATAAGCCACGTTGTTTAGCCATTTTTAATAATTTAGAATCATTGGCTAAATAGTCTCACAGAGGCCAAAATTCACCTATTCATGAGCTATAATACTTGATTTTTAATATTTTTAGTTGTTCCAACCCATTGACAAATAATTTTGTGGAGGTCAAAATTCATGTTTTCATGAGTTATAGCCTATGATTTTTGGCCATTTTAGTCATTCGACCTAGTGGAAAATAATTTCATAGAGGCCAAAATTCATAATTTCATGGGCTATAACCCATGATATTAGACTATTTTTAGCCATTTTGTCCTCTTGATAAATAATTTTTTGAGGTCAAAATTCACGTTTTCATGAGCTATATAACCAACAATTTTGCCATTTTAATCATTCAAAACCATTGGCAAATAATTTTATGGAGGCCAAAATTGACCTTATCTTTAGCTATAACCAATGTACTTTGTCGTTCGACCTAGTGGCAAATAATTTCATGGAAATTCAAATTTTCATGAGCTATAACCCACATTTTTAGCCATTTTTAGTTGTTATGACCTAGTGGAAAATAATTTCATGGAGGCTAAAATTCACATTTTCATGAGCTATAACCCATGATATTTGATCATTTTTAGTCGTTCGACCCTCGACAAATAATTTTGTAGAGGATAAAATTCCCATTTTATGAGTTATAACACATGATTTTTGGCCATTTGTAGTCATCCCGATCAAATGGAAAATCAATTCATAAAGGCAAAAATTCACGATTTCATGAGCTATAACTCATGATTTTTGGCTATTTTTAGTCGTTTCTACTCACATGCAAATAATTTCATGGAGTCAAAAATTCAGACTTTCATGAGCTATAACTCATGATTTTTAATTATTTTTAGTAGTTTCGACCCATCAACAAATAATTTTGTGGAGGTCAAAATTCACGTTTTCATGTGCTAAAATCCATGATTTTTTGCCATGTTTAGTCGTTCGACCCATTGGCAAACAATTTTATGGAGGCCAAAATTCATGTTTTCATGTGTTATAACCGATAATGTTTTACCATTTTTAATCATTCTGACACATTGGCAAATAGTTTTGTGAAAGCCAAAATTCACATTTTCATGAGCTATATAACCAACAATTTTGCCATTTTTAGTTGTTATGACCTAGTGGAAAATAATTTCATAGAGGCCAAAATTCACAATTTCATGAGCTATAACCCATGATATTAGACTATTTTTAGCCATTTTTAGTTGTTCCAACCCATTGACAAATAATTTTATGGAGGCCAAAATTCACCTTTTCATGAGCTATAACTCATGATTTTTGGCCATTTTAGTCATTTTAACTCATTGGAAAATAATTTTGTGGAGGTCAAAATTCATGTTTTTATGATGTACAACCCATTGTTTTGGTAATTATTAGTCGTTTCTACTCAGCGGCAAATAATTTTATAGAGGCAAAAATTTAGGATTTCATGAGCTATAACACATGATTTTTGACCATTTTTAGTCACTCCAAGTTTAGTGGAAAATTATTTCTTGGAGGCTAACATTCACGATTTCATGAGCTATAACACACGACTTTTTGCCAATTTTAGTTGTTCAGACCTAGTGGTAAATAATTTTGGGGAGGTCAAAATTAACTTTTTCATGTGCTATTACACATGATTTTTGACTTTTTGGCCATTCTAACCCTAAATAATTTTGCGGAGGCTAAGATTCACGTTTTTGCAAGCCATAAGCCACGTTGTTTAGCCATTTTTAATAATTTAGAATCATTGGCTAAATAGTCTCACAGAGGCCAAAATTCACCTATTCATGAGCTATAATACTTGATTTTTTAATATTTTTTAGTTGTTCCAACCCATTGGCTAATAATTTCGTGGGGGCCAAAATTCATATTTTTTCGGCCATTTTCAGTCGTTCTGACCTAGTGGAAAATAATTTCATAGAGGCCAAAATTCATAATTTCATGGGCTATAACCCATGATATTAGACTATTTTTAGCCATTTTGTCCTCTTGATAAATAATGTTTCGGAGGCCAAAATTCACATTTTCATGAACCCACAAATTTTGGCCATTTTTAGTCACTCTGATCCAATGGAAAATAATTTTTTGGAGGCCAAAATTTATGAATTCATGAGCTATAATACATATTTTTTTTTGCTATTTTTAGTCATTTCTACTCATTAGTAAATAAGTAATGGAGGCAAAAAATTAGGATTTCATGAGCGATAACCCGTAATTTTTTGGCCTTTTTTTGTTTCGACCTAGTGGCAAATAATTTCACGGAGGCTAAAATTCATGTTTTCATGTGCTAACCCAAGATATTTGACCATTTTTAGTTATTCTAATCCATTGGCAAATAATTTTGCAGATGCTAAAATTCACATTTTCATGAGCTACAATCCAGGATTTTTTCACTATATTTAATTATTTTGTGCCACTAGAAATTAGTTTTGTGGAAGTGAATATTCACGTTTTCATGAGCTATAACCCAAGCCTTTTGGCCATTTTTATTAGTTTCGATTCAGAGGAAAATAATTTTGCAAAGGAAAAATTCACGATTTATGAGCTATTACACATGATTTTTGACTATTTTTAATCATTTTGAGCCATTAGCAAATAATTTTGTGGAGGTCAAAATTCATGTTTTCATGAGCAATAACCAAAGATTTTTGGCCATTTTTAGTCATTTTTACTCATTGGCAAATAATTTAGTGACGTCAAAATTCACATTTTCATGTGTTGTAACCCAAAATTTTTGACCATTCTTAGTCGTTCCGACCAATTGGCAAATAATTCCGCGTAGGCCAAAATTCACATTTTCAAGAGCTGTTACCCACAAATTTTGGCCATTTTTAGTTACATCGATCTAGTAGAAAATAATTTTACGGAGGTCAAAATTCACAATTTCATGAGTTATACTCATGATACTTGACCATTTTTAGTGGTTCAAACCCATTGACAAATAATTTTGCGGAGGTGAAAGTTCATGTTTTCATGAGTTATAGCCTATGATTTTTGGCCATTTTTTTTCGTCCCCACCCAGAGAAAAATAATTTCGTGGAGTCCATAATTCAAAATTTCATGAGCTATAATCCAAGATATTTAACAATTTTTGGTCGTTCCGACCCAACGATAAATAATTTTGCTGAGGTCAAAATTCATGTTTTTATGAGATATAACCAATGATTTTTGACCATTTTCAGTCTTTTGACCCATTGGTAAATAATTTTGCAGAGGCCAAAATTCATATTTAGTAGTTAGAGCCATATATTTTGCCATTTTAGTCATTTTTACTCATTGGCAAATAATTTCACGAAGGATAAAATTCATGATTTCATGAGCTATAGGCTATGATTTTTGCCATTTTAGTCATTTCAACCCATTGACAAATAATTTTATGGAGGCCAAAATTTACAATTTCATGAGCTATAATCCATGATTTTTATAGTTTGTAATTTTTTGAGCCATTGGCAAATAATTTCGTGGAGTCCATAATTCAAAATTTCATGAGCTATAACACATGATTTTTACCATTTTTAGTCATTTTTACTCATTGGCAAATAATTTCATGGAATAAAAATATAGGACTTCATGAGCCATTTGCATGAGTTCCGACCTAGTGGAAAATAATTTTGCGAAGGCCAAAATTCACCTTTTCATGAGCTATAACTCATGATTTTTAATTATTTTTAGTAGTTTCGACCCATCAACAAATAATTTTGTGGAGACTAAAATTCACAACTTCATTGGCTCTAACCCTTGATTTTTGTCCTTTTTTACTCCTTCCGACCTTGTGGAAAATAATTTATTGGAGGCCTAAATTCACAATTTCATGAGCTATAACACATGATTTTTTACCATTTTCAGTCATTTCAACCCATTGACAAATAACTTTGCGTAGGCCAAATTCACATTTTCATGAGCTACAATATACGATTTTTGGCTAATTTTCGTCTTTTTGACCTAGTGGCAAATAATTTTGAGGATGGAAAAATTCTTGATTTCATGATATTACGCATGATTTTTGCCACTTTTGGTAATTTCTACTCATTGGCAAATAATATCGTGGAGTAAAAAATTTAGGATTTCATGAGGTATAATCCATGGTTATTTGCAATTTTTAGTGGTTCTGACTCAGTGGGAAGTAAATTCTCGGAGGTCAAATTTTACTTTTTCATGTGTTATTACCCATGATATTTGACCATTTTTAGTCTTTTTGACCCATTGGTAAATAATTTTGCACAGGCTAAAATTCACATTTTCATGAGCTATAGGCTATGATTTTTTGCCATTTTTAATCATTAGGAGCCATTGGAAAATTATTTTAGGATGGCCAGAATTCACCTTTCACGAGGTATAACCCATAATTTTTGACTATTTTTAGTCATTCAGACCCATTGGCAAACAATTTTATGGAGGCCAAAATTCACGTTTTCATGAGCTATAACCCATGATTTTCGGCCATTTTAGTCATATCAACCGAGTGCAAACTAATGGAGACCAAAATTTATAATTTCATGCGCTACAACCCATGATATTTAACTACTTTTTAATGAGTTATAGCCAATAAATTTTGGCTATTTTTAGTCATTTCAACCTAGTGGAAAATCATTTCATAGAGGCCAAAATTCATGATTTCATGAGCTATAACCCATGATTTTTGCCATTTTAGTCATTTCTACTCATTAGTAAATAATTTCATGGAGTCAAAAATTCAGACTTTCATGAGCTATAACGTACTATTTTTGCCATTTTAGTCATTTCAACCCATTGAAAAATAATTTCATAGAGGCCAAAATTCACCTTTTCATGAGCTATAACCCATGATTTTTGACTATTTTTAGTCATTCGACCCATTGGCAAACAATTTTATGGAGGCCAAAATTCACATTTTCATGAGCTATAACCCACAATTTTGACAAATTTTACTCATTCTGACCCAATGGAAAATAATTTCGCAAAGGCCTAAATTCACAATTTCATGAGCTATAAGCCATGATTTGTTTTACTATTTTTAGTTATTTTCGGCCATTGATAAATAATTATGCGGAGGCCAAATTCATATTTTCATGAGTTATAACCCATGATTTTTGAGTATTTTAAGTCATTTCGACCCATTAACAAATAATATAGTGGAGGTCAAAATTCACGATTTCATGAGCTATAACGCACAATTTTAGCCTTATTTAGTAATTTCTACTCATTGGCAAATAATTTTGCAGAGTAAAAAAATCTAGAATTCATGAGTTATAACCCATGATTTTTCATCAACTTTAGTCATTACAACCCAGGGGTAAAAAATTTCCTAGTAGTCAAGGTTTACTTTTTCTTATGCTATTACCCATGTTTTTTGACCATTTTTAACCATATTAACTTATTGGTATATAATTTTGTAGAGGACAAAATTCATGTTTTCATGAGCCATATGCCAAGACTTTTGGACATTTTCAATAATTCGGAACCACTGGAAAATGGTTTCGTGGGGGTTAAAATTCACCTTATTATTAGCTATAACCTATGATTTTGGTCGTTCTGACCCATTGGCAAAGAATTTCGTAGAAATTCAGATTTTCATGAGCTAAACCTATGATTTTTGGACATTTTTAGTCATTTTGACTCAGTGGAAATTAATTTCCCGGAGGCCAAAATTCACAATTTCATGAGCTATAACCCATTTTTTGTTGTTTTGACCCATTGACAAATAATTTTATGGAAATCAAAATTAATGTTTTTTAGCTATAATGCACTATTTTTGCCATTTTTAGTCATTCCAACACAGTGGAAAATAATTTCATAGAGGCCAAAATTCACGATTTCATGGGCTATATAACCCACGATTTTTTGCCATTTTTAGTCATTTTTACTCACTAGCAAATAATTTCAAGAAGTGAAAAATTTAGAATTCATGTAGTCAAAAACTTAATATTTCATGAACTATAAACCAAAATTTTTTGCCATTTTTTTGTTTCGACCTAGTGGCAAATAATTTCACGGAAGCTAAAATTCATATTTTCATGTACTATAACCCTTGATTTATGACTATTTTTAGTCGTTACGTTCCATTGGCAAATAATTTCGCGGAGGGCAAAATTCAATTTTTCATGAGCTATAATCCTTGATATTTGGCAATTTTTACTCTTTTCGAACCAATGGAAATTAATTTGGCGGAGTGCTGAAATCACAATTACATGAGCTATAACCTTCGATTTTTGACCAATATTAGTCATTTCAACCCATTGAAAAATAATTTCTCGTAGGAGAAATTTACGTTCCATGAGCTCTAACTAATGGGTTTTGGATATTTTTAGTTATTCTGACCCAGTAGAAAATAATTTCGTGGAGGCCAAAATTCACGATTTCATGAGCTATAATGCACGATTTTTGACCATATTTAGTTGTATCTACTTACTAGCAAATAGTTCCATGGAGTTAAAAATTTTAGAATTTCATGAGCTATAACCCAAGATTTTTTACTATTTTTAGTCATTTCGACACAGTGGTAAAGAATTTCACGGAGGTCAAAATTTACTTTTTCGTTTGCTATAAGCCACAATTATTGGCCATTTTTAATCATTACGAACCATTGGCAAATAGTTTCGTGGAGGCCAAAATTCACATTTCATGAGCTACAACCTAAGATTTTTGAACATTTTTTGTCGATCCGACCCATATGTAAATAATTTTGCGGAGGCCAAAATTCACATTTTGATGAGCTGTAACCCATGATTTTTGGACATTATTAATCGTTCTGGCTTAGTAGAAAATAATTTTTTGAAGACTAAAATTCACAATTTCATGAGCTATAACGCATGATATTTGACCATTTTTAGTTATTTTGACCCATTGATAAATAATTTTGCGGAGATAAAAATTCATGTTTTCATGAGTTATAGCCCACGAGTTTTGGCCATTTTAATCATTACGAACCATTGGCAAATAATTTCACGGAAGCTAAAATTCATATTTTCATGAGCTATAATCCTTGATATTTGGCAATTTTAGTCATTTCTACTCATTGGCAAATAACTTTGCAAAGTAAAAAATTCAAGGTTTTATGAACTATATTGCCCATGATTTTTTGCCATTTTTAGTCATTCCGACCAAGTGGAAAATAATTTTGCGGAAGCCAAATTTCAAAATTTCATGAGCTATAACCCATGATTTTTGCCATTTTTAGTCATTTCTACTCATTGGCAAATAATTTCACGGAAGCTAAAATTCATATTTTCATGAGCTATAACCCATGATTTTTGCCATTTTTAGTCATTTCGACTAATTGGAAAACAATTTTATGAGTCTAAAATCCATGATTTTTGAACATTTTTAATAATTTTGAGCCATTCGCAAATGATTTCGTGGAGGCCAAATTTAACATTTTCATGAGCAATTTCCCTAGAGTTTTGGCCATTTTTAGTTGTTTCTACTAACTAGAAAATAATTTTATGGAGGCCAAAATTCATGATTTCATGAGCTAAACCTATGATTTTTAAATATTTTTAGTCATTTCTACTCATTGGCAAATAATTTTGTGAAGACCATCTCGTTTTCATGAGTTGTAAGCCATGTTTTTTTGACCATTTTCAGTCATTTTGACCCATTGGCAAATAATTTTGTAGAGGATAAAATACACATTTTCATAAGCTATAACCTATAATTTTTGGCCATTTTACTCCTTAGACCAAGTGGAAAATAATTTTATGGAGGCCAAAATTCACATTTTCATGAGCAATAACCCATGATATTTGACCATTTTAATCATTTAGAGTCATTTGCAAATAGTTTCGCAGAGGCAAAATTTCATGTTTTTGTGATCTATAACCCTTGATTTTTGACTATTTTTAGTCATTTCGACTAATTGGAAAACAATTTTATGAGTCTAAAATCCATGATTTTTGAACATTTTTAATAATTTTGAGCCATTCGCAAATGATTTCGTGGAGGCCAAAATTAACATTTTCATGAGCAATTTCCCTAGAGTTTTGGCCATTTTTAGTTGTTTCTACTAACTAGAAAATAATTTTGTGGAGGCCAAAATTCATGATTTCATGAGCTAACCCATGATTTTTGCCATTTTAGTCATTTCTACTCATTGGCAAATAATTTTGTGAAGACCATCTCGTTTTCATGAGTTGTAAGCCATGTTTTTTTGACCATTTTCAGTCATTTTGACCCATTGGCAAATAATTTTGTAGAGGATAAAATACACATTTTCATAAGCTATAACCTATAATTTTTGGCCATTTTACTCCTTTCAACCTAGTTGAAATATTTTTAAGGAGGTCAAAATTCAAAATTTCATAAGCTATAACCCATAATTTTTGACCAATTTTAGTCATTTCGACCTATTTATAAATAATTTTATGGAGGCCAAGTTTACATTTTCATGAGTCATAACCCATGATTTTTTGCAATTTTTAGTCATACCGATCGTGTGGAAAATAATTTTGCATAGCTCAAAATTCACGACTTCATGAGCTATAATCCACGAGTTTTGGCCATTTCTAGTCATTTATACTCATTGGCAAATAACTTTGCAAAGTAAAAATTCAAGGTTTTATGAACTATATTGCCCATGATTTTTGCCATTTTAGTCGTTTTGACCCCATGGGAAATAATTTTGTGGAGGCCAAAATTCATATTTTCATGTGCTATAACACATGTTTTTGACCATGCTTCCTCCTTCCATTCCATTGGCAAATAATTTCACACAGGCTAAATTCATGAGCTATAACCGATAATTCTTGGCCATTTTAATCATTTTCTTGGCCATTTTAATCCTTTTAAGCCAATGGCAAATAGTTTGACGGAATCTAAAATTCACGTTGTGATGAGCTATATATAACCCACAATTATTTGTCATTTTAAGTAGTTGTTACCCTATGGAAAATAATTTTGCATAGCTCAAAATTCACGATTTCATGAGCTAACCCATGATTTTTGCCATTTTAGTCATTTTGACCCATTGATAAATAATTTTATGGAGGCCAAAATTCATATTTTCATGAGCTATAATCCACGAGTTTTGGCCATTTTAGTCATTTCTACTCATTGGCAAATAATTTCATGGAGGCCAAAATTCACGATTTCATGAGCTATAACCCATGATTTTTCACCATTTTAGTCATTTCGACCTAGTGAAAAATAACTTTGGGAAGGCCTAAATTCATGTTTTCATGAGCTATAACCCATGATTTTTGCCATTTTAGTCATTTTGACCCATTGGCAAATAATTTCATGGAGGCCAAAATTCACATTTTCATGAGTCATAACCCATGATTTTAGCCATTTTAGTCATTTTGACCCATTGGCAAATAATTTTGTGGAGGCCAAAATTCACGATTTCATGAACTATAACCCATGATTTTTGCCATTTTAGTCATTCGATCCAGTGGTAAGTAATTTCACTAAGAATAAAATTCACATTGTTATGTACTATAACCTATGATTTTTAAATATTTTTAGTCATTCTGATATTTGGTAAATAATTTGGTAGAGGCCAAAATTCTTGTTTACATGAGCTAACCCATGATTTTTCGCCATTTTTAGTCATTTTGGCGTAGTGGAAAATAATTTTGTGGAGGCCAAAATTCACGATTTCATGAGCTATAACCCATGATTTTTGGCCACTTTTAATCATTTTGAGCCGTTGGCAAATAATTTCGGGGAGGCCAAAGTTCATGTTTTCATGAACTTTAAGCCACAAAATTTCACCATTTTAGTCATTTCGACCTAGTGAAAAATAACTTTGGGAAGGCCTAAATTCATGTTTTCATGAGCTAACCCATGATTTTTGGCCATTTCTAGTCATTGACAAATAATTACATGGGGTCAAAATCTAGGATTCTTGGCGATAACACATGATCTTTTGCTATTTTAAGTCATTCGACCTAGTGGTAAATAATTTTGTAGAGGATAAAATACACATTTTCATAAGCTATAACCCATGATTTTTGCCATTTTAGTCATTTTGACCCATTGGCAAATAATTTTATGGAGGCCAAAATTCACATTTTCATGAGCAATAACCCATGATTTTTGGCCATTTTTAGTTATTTCTACTCATTTACAATTAATTACATGAAATCAAAATTTATGATTTCATGAGCTAACCCATGATTTTTGGCTATTTTTAGTCATTCGATCCATTGGTAAATAATTTTGCAAAGGACACAATTCATGATTTTATGAGCTATAACCCATGATTTTAGCCATTTTAGTCATTTTGACCCAGTGGGTAATAAATTCACGGAGGCAAAAATTCACATTTTCATGTGCTAAAATTCATAATTTTTGACCATTTTTAATTGTTTTGACCCATTGCCGGTGAATTTTGTGGAGGCCAAAGTTCACGTTTTCAAGAGCTATAACCCATGATTTTGATAATTTTTGATCATTTTTGGTCATTTCGACCCACTAGAAAATGATTTCGCAGAGGCCAAAATTTACGATTTCATTAGATATAACCCATGATTTTTGGCTATTTTTAATCATTTTGAGCCATTGGCAAATAATTTGCACAGACCAAAATGCACGTTTTCGCGAACAATAACCCCATGATTTTTCACCTTTTTTTTATCAACTCTAGTCATTGTGAAATAACTTTGTTGGTCCTACTTAATGGAAAACAATTTCACCAATGCCAAAATTCACTTTTTCATGAGTTATAACTCATATTTATTTTGCCATTTTAGTCATTCGATCCATTGGTAAATAATTTTGCAAAGGACAAAATTCATGTTTTCATGAGTTATAACTCATATTTATTTTGCCATTTTAGTCATTCGATCCATTGGTAAATAATTTGGTAGAGGCCAAAATTCACAATTTAATAACCCATGATATTTGACCATTTTAGTCATTTCGACCTAGTGAAAAATAACTTTGGGAAGGCCTAAATTCATGTTTTCATGAGCTATAATCCATGATTTTTGGCCATTTTAGTCATTTCGACCTAGTGAAAAATAACTTTGGGAAGGCCTAAATTCATGTTTTCATGAACTATAACCCACAGTTTTTGGCCATTTTCAGTCGTTTCTACTCATTGGCAAATAATTTTGGTGTTAAAAGTTTTGGATTTCACGAGTTATAACCCGTAATATTTTTGCTATTTTAAGTCATTCTGACCTAGTGGTAAATAAATTTGCGGAGGTCAAAATTCATGCTTGTGGGTGCTAGAACCCATGATTTTTCACCATGTTTAGTCATTCTGATCCATTGGTAAATAATTTTGTAGAGATAAAAGTTCACGTTTTCATGAGCTATAATCCATGATTTTTGGCTACTTTTAATAATTCCGACCCATTGGCAAATAGTTTCGTAGAAGCCAAAATTTACATTTTCATGAGCTATATAAGCCATGATTTTTAGACATTTTTAGCTGTTTTGACCAAGTGGAAAATAATTTTGCAAAGGACACAATTCATGATTTTATGAGCCATAACTCATTTTTTTTGGCCATCTTTACTCGTTCTGACTATTAACAAATAATTTCATGGAGGCTAAAATTCACCATTTCATGAGTTGTAACTCAAAATTTTCGGCAATTTTTAGTAATTTTGGTCTTGTGGAAAATAATTTTGCCGAGGACAAAATTCATGTTTACATGTGGTACAACCAATGTTTTTGGGTAATTTTTAGTTGTTTCTAATCATTGGAATATAATTTCGTGAAGTAAAATTTTTTGGATTTCATGAGCGATAACAAATAATTTTTTGCCATTTTTACTCATCCCAACTTCAGTAGAAAATAATTTCTTGGAGGCCAAAATTCACAATTTCATGAGCTATAACCCATGATTTTAGCCATTTTAGTCATTTTGACCCATTGGCAAATAATTTCATGGAGGCCAAAATTCACAATTTCATGAGCTATAATCCATGATTTTTGGCTATTTTTAATCATTTTCTTGGCCATTTTAATCATTTTGAGCCATTGGCAAATAATTTTGTAGAGGATAAAATACACATTTTCATAAGCTATAACCCATAATTTTTGACCAATTTTAGTCATTTCGACCTATTTATAAATAATTTTATGGAGGCCAAAATTCACAATTTCATGAGCTAACCCATGATTTTTCACCATGTTTAGTCATTCGATCCATTGGTAAATAATTTGGTAGAGGCCAAAATTCATGTTTTCATGAGCTAAACCCATTGTCAAATAATTTCATGGAGGCTAAAATTCATGATTTCATGAGCTATAACCCATGATTTTTGGCCATTTTTAGTTGTTACGGCCTATGGTTTTCGACCATTTTTATCATTTCTACTTATTGGTAAATAATTTTGCAAAGGACAAAATTCACATTTTCATGAGCTATAACTCATGATTTTGATAATTTTCAGTCCTTTTTACTCATTGGCAAATAATTCATGATTTTTTGGGCGATAATACTTTGGCCATTTTTAATCATTCTAACCCAGTGGGAAATAGTTTGGCGGAGGCAAAATTATAATCCATGATTTTTTACCATTTTTATCACTCCGAGCCATTGCCAAATAATTTTATGGAGGCCAAAATTCATGTTTTCATGAGCTATAACCCATGATTTTAGCCATTTTTAGTCATTTTGACTTGCTCGAAAATAATTTCATGGAGGCTAAAATTCATGATTTCATGAGCTATAACCCACTATTTTTGACCATTTTAATTGTTTTGAGCCATTGGCAAATAATTTTGTGGAGGCCAAAATTCACAATTTTATGAGCTATAACCCATGATTTTTGATCATTTTTATCATTTCTACTTATTGGTAAATAATTTTGCAAAGTCAAAATTTAGGATTTCATGAGCTATAACACATGATTTTTGGCCATTTTAATCATTTTGATCCATTGGTAAATAATTTCATGGAGGCCAAAATTCACATTTTCATGTGCTAAAATTCATAATTTTTGACCATTTTTAATTGTTTTGAGCCATTGGCAAATAATTTTGTGGAGGCCAAAGTTCATGTTTTCATGAGCTATAACCCATGATTTTTGATAATTTTGATCATTTTAGTCATTTCGACCCACTAGAAAATAATTTTGCAAAGGCCAAAATTCTTGTTTACATGAGCTAACCCATGATTTTTCGCCATTTTTAGTCATTTTGGCGTAGTGGAAAATAATTTCGTAGGGGCTAAAATTCACGAATCCCTGAGCCATAACCTATGGTGTTTGGCCACTTTTAATCATTTTGAGCCGTTGGCAAATAATTTCGGGGAGGCCAAAGTTCATGTTTTCATGAACTTTAAGCCACAAAATTTCACCATTTTTAGTCTTTCTGACTCAGTGAAAAATAACTTCACAGAGACCAAAATTCACGATTTTACATGATTTTTGGGTTTCTACTCATTGACAAATAATTACATGGGGTCAAAAATCTAGGATTCTTGAGCGATAACACATGATCTTTTGCTATTTTTAGCAGTTCCGCCCCAGTGGAAAATTATTTCGTAAAGGATAAAATTGACTATTTCTTTAGATATAACCCACCATATTTTGACATTTTTAATCATGTTTAACCATTGGCAAATAATTTTATGGAGGCCAAAATTCACATTTTCACGAGCAATTACCCCTGATTTGTGGCCATTTTTAGTTATTTCTACTCATTTACAATTAATTACATGAAATCAAAAATTTATGATTTCATGAGCTACCAACAATTTTTGGTTATTTTTTGTCATTCCATCCCAGGGGAAAATAATTTTACGAAAGCCAAGTTCACGTTTTCATGAGCTAACCCATGATTTTAGACCATTTTTGGTCATTTTGTCCCATTTGTAATTAATTTTATGGAGGCCAAAATTCACGTTTTCATGAACAATGACCTATGACTTTTGACCATATTTAGTCATTTCTACTCATTGGCAAATAATTCATGATTTTTGGCTATTTTTAGTCATTTCTACTCATTGGCAAATAATTTCATGGAGGCCAAAATTCACATTTTCATGAGCTATAACCCACGATTTTTGACCATTTTAGTCATTCGACCCATTGGCAAATAATTTTGCAAAGGCCAAAATTCATGTTTTCATGAGTTATAACTCATATTTATTTTGCCATTTTAGTCATTCGACCCATTGGCAAATAATTTCGCCGAGGCCAAAATATCCATTTTCATGCGTTATAACCCATGATTTTTGGCTATTTTTAGTCCTGCCAACTTAGTGGAAAATAAATTCATGAAGGCCAAAATTCACAATTTTATGCGCTATAACCCATGATATTTGACCATTTTTAATTGCTCCAGCCCATTGACAAAAATGTTTGTGGAGGTCAAAATTCACGTTTTAATGAGTTATAACCCCTAATTTTTGGACATTTTTAGTCATTCCGACTTAGTATAAAATCATTTCACGAATGCCAATATTTACAATTTCATTAAGCTATAACCCATGATTTTTTGTCATTTTTAGTCATTTCTACCCATTAGCAAATATTTTTGCGTAGTTAAAATTCAAGATTTCATGAGCTATAACCCACTATTTTTTGCCATTTTTAGTCTTTTCAACCCATTGACAAATAATTTTATGGAGGCCAAAATTCACAATTTCATGAGCTAACCCATGATTTTTGACCATTTTAGTCATTCGACCCATTGGCAAATAATTTTGTGGAGGCCAAAATTCACGTTTTCATGAGCTAAACCCATTGTCAAATAATTTCATGGAGGCCAAAATTCACGTTTTCATGAGCTATAACCCATGATTTTTGCCATTTTAGTTGTTACGGCCTATGGTTTTCGACCATTTTTATCATTTTTAGTTGTTTGCACTCATTGGTAAATAATTTTGCAAAGGCCAAAATTCACGTTTTAATGAGCTATAACTCATGATTTTGATAATTTTCAGTCCTTTTTACTCATTGGCAAATAATTCATGATTTTATGAGCTATAGCCCATAATTTTTGGCTATTTTTAATCATTTTGAGCCATTGGCAAATAGATTTGGGAGGCCAAAATTCACAATTTAATAACCCATGATTTTTACCATTTTTAGTCATTCGACCCATTGGCAAATAATTTTATGGAGGCCAAAATTCATGTTTTCATGAGCTATAACCCATGATTTTAGCCATTTTTAGTCATTTTGACTTGCTCGAAAATAATTTCGTAGAGGCTAAAATTCATGATTTCATGAGCCCACAATTTTCGACCATTTTTAATTATTTTGAGCCGTTGGCAAATAATTTTGTGGAGACCGAAACACACATTTTCATGAGCAATAACCCATGATTTCTGACCATTTTTTATCATTTCTACTTATTGGTAAATAATTTGACGGAGTCAAAAATTTTGGATTTTATGAGTGATTACACACAAAATTTCGCCATTTTTGGTCATTTTGACCCAGTGGGTAATAAATTCACGGAGGCAAAAATTCACATTTTCATGTGCTAAAATTCATAATTTTTGACCATTTTTAATTGTTTTGACCCATTGCCGGTGAATTTTGTGGAGGCCAAAGTTCACGTTTTCAAGAGCTATAACCCATGATTTTGATAATTTTTGATCATTTTTGGTCATTTCTATCCACTAACAAATAATTTCATGGAGGCCAAAATTCATGATTTCATGAGCTATAACCCATGATTTTTGGCTATTTTTAATCATTTTGAGCCATTGGCAAATAATTTTATGGAGGCCAAAATTCACGTTTTATGAGCTATAACCCATGATTTTTCACCTTTTTTTTATCAACTCTAGTCATTGTGAAATAACTTTGTTGGTCCTACTTAATGGAAAACAATTTCACCAATGCCAAAATTCACTTTTTCATGAGTTATAACCCATGATTTTTGACCATTTTAGTTGTTTGCACTCATTGGTAAATAATTTTGCGAAAGCCAAAATTCATGTTTTCATGAGTTATAACTCATATTTATTTTGCCATTTTTAGTCATTCCGACCCAGTGGAAAATAATTTCATGGAGGCCTAAATTCACAATTTAATAACCCATGATATTTGACCATTTTTAATCGTTCTGACCCAGTGAGAAATAATTTTGTGGAGGTTTAAATTCCTACTTTCATGAGTTAGAATGCCTGATTTGTGGCCAGTTTACTCATCATGATCAAGTGAAAAATCAATTCATGAAGGCAAATATTCACGATTTCATGAACTATAACCCACAGTTTTTGGCCATTTTCAGTCGTTTCTACTCATTGGCAAATAATTTTGGTGTTAAAAGTTTTGGATTTCACGAGTTATAACCCATGATTTTTGGCTATTTTTAGTCATTCGACCCATTGGCAAATAATTTTGTGGAGGTCAAAATTCATGCTTGTGGGTGCTAGAACCCATGATTTTTCACCATGTTTAGTCATTCGATCCATTGGTAAATAATTTTGTGGAGATAAAAGTTCACGTTTTCATGAGCTATAATCCATGATTTTTGGCTACTTTTAATAATTCGACCCATTGGCAAATAGTTTCATGGAGGCCAAAATTCACATTTTCATGAGCTATATAAGCCATGATTTTTGACCATTTTTAGTTGTTTTGACCAAGTGGAAAATAATTTTGCAAAGGACACAATTCATGATTTTATGAGCCATAACTCATTTTTTGGCCATCTTTACTCGTTCGACTATTAACAAATAATTTCATGGAGGCTAAAATTCACCATTTCATGAGTTGTAACTCAAAATTTTGGCAATTTTAGTAATTTTGGTCTTGTGGAAAATAATTTTGCCGAGGACAAAATTCATGTTTACATGTGGTACAACCAATGTTTTTGGGTAATTTTTAGTTGTTTCTAATCATTGGAATATAATTTCGTGAAGTAAAATTTTTTGGATTTCATGAGCTATAACACATGATTTTTGACCATTTTTAGTCATTCTACCCCATTAGAAAATAATTTCTTGGAGGCCAAAATTCACAATTTCATGAGCTATAGCACATGATTTTTGGCCATCGTAAGTCATTTCTAGTCATTGACAAATACTTTCACGGAGTCAAAAATTTAGGATTTCATTATCTTTAACCCATGATTTTTGCTAATTTTAGACGTTTGGACCTAGTGGTAAATAATTTTGCGGAGGTAAAAATTAACTTTTTCATGTCCTATTACCCATGATTTTTGACTTTTTTGGGCATTTTGACCCACTGGTAAATAATTTTGCAAAGGACAAAATTCACATTTTTATGAGCTATAACCCATGATTTTTGGCTACTTTTAATAATTCGACCCATTGGCAAATAATTTCATGAAGGCTAAAATTCACCTTTTTATAAGCTATAATTCATGACATTTGACCATTTTTAGTCATTCTGTCTCATTGACATAATTTTTTAGAGGCCAAAATTCACGTTTTCATGAGCTATAACCCACGATTTTTGACCATTTTTATTACTTCAGATCCAGTAGAAAATTATTTATCGGAGGCCTAAATTCACAATTTCATGTGCTATAACCCATGATTTTTGACCATTTTTAGTCTTTTCAACCCATTGACAAATACTTTTGTGGAGGCCAAATTCACGTTTTAATGAGCTATAACCCATAATTTTGGGATATTTTTAGTCATTTCTATCCACTAACAAATAATTTTGCGGAGGTCAAATTTCATGTTTTCATGAGCTATTACACATGATTTTTGACCATTTTTAGTCATTCGACCCATTGGCAAATAATTTCATGGAGGCCAAAATTCATGTTTTCATGAGTTATAACCCGTAATATTTTTGCTATTTTAAGTCATTCGACCTAGTGGTAAATAATTTCATGGAGGCCAAAATTCATGATTTCATGAGCTATAACACATGATTTTTGCCATTTTAGTCATTCGACCTAGTGGTAAATAATTTCATGGAGGCCAAAATTCACAATTTTATGAGCCAACATTAGTCCATTTTTAGTATTTTGACCTTTTGACAAAATATTTTGTGGAGGCCAAAATTCATGTTTTCATGTGCAATAACCCATGATTTTTGATCATTTTTAGCTGTTCCGACCCATTGACAAATAATTTCGCGGATGCCAAACTTCACGTTTTCATGAACTATATAACCCAGGGTTTTTTAACCATTTTTAATCATTTTGTGCCATTAAAAAATAGTTTCGTGGAGGTGAAAATTCGCCTTACCATGAGCTATAGCCAAAGTTTTTTGCAATTTTTATTAGCTCTGACCCAAAGGAAAAGAATTTTGCGTCGGACAAAATTCACGATTTTATAAGTTATTACACATGATTTTTTAGCCATTTTAATCATTTTGATCCATTGGTAAATAATTTTACGAAGTACCAAATTCATATTTTTGTGAGCAATAACCTAGGATTTTTAATCACTTTTAGTCATTTCTGCTTATTGACAAATAATTTCGCGGAGTTAAAATTTTAGGATTTCTTGTGCTATAACCAATGATTTTTGGCCAATTTTTTATTCAATCTGAACTAGTGGAAAATAATTTCGCAGAGTCCAAAATTCACAATTTCATGAGCTATAACCCAAGATATTTGACAATTTTTTATCGTTCCGACCTAATGACAAGTAATTTTGCAGAGATCAAAATTCATGTTTTCATAAAATATAACCTATGATGTTTGACCATTTTCAGTCTTTCCGACCTATTGGCTGATAATTTTGTGGAGGTCAAATTTTACGTTTTGTAGTTCCACCCATGATTTTTTGCCATTTTTAGTAGATCTGACCTAGTGGAAAATAATTTCACAAAGGACAAAATTGAGAATTTCATGAGCTATAATGCATGGTATGTGGCCATCTTTAGTCATTCCGATCCATTAACAAATAATTTCATAGAGGCTAAAATTCACCATTTCATGAGCTATAACTCATGATTTTTTGCTGTTTTAATCGTTTTGAGCCATTGGCAAATAGATTTGGGGAGGCCAAAATTCATGTTTTCATGAACAATGACCTATGACTTTTGACCATATTTAGTCATTTCTACTTGCTAGCAAATAATTTTGCGGAGCCAAAAGTATAGGATTTTATGAGCCATTTTTAGTAGTTCCAACCCAGTGGAATATAATTTTGCGAAGGCTAAAATTAACCTTTTCATGAGCTGTAAGCCATGATTTTGACCATTTTTAATCGTTTCGACCTATCGGCAAATAATTTTGCGAAGGCCAAAATTCACATCTTCATGAGTTATAACCCATGATTTTTTACGATAATTACTCCTTCCGACCCACTAGAAAATAATTTTGTGGAGCCTAAATTCACAATTTCATGAGGTACAACACATGATGTTTTACCATTTTTAGTCAATTCGACCCATTGAAAAATATTTTTCCGGAGGCCAAATTAACATTTTCATGAGCTATAACCCATGATTTTTGGCAAATTTTTATCATTCTGAGCTAGTGGAAAATAATTTCTTGTATGGGAAAATTCATGATTTCATGAGCTATTACGCACGATTTTTTATCATTTTTAGTTGTTTGCACTCATTGGTAAATAATTTTGCAAAGTCAAAAATTTAGGATTTCATAAGGTATAACCTATGATATTTTGTAATTTTTAGTCATTCGACCTAGTGGTAAATAATTTTACGAGAAAGTCAAATTTTACTTTTCATGTGCTATAACCAATGATTTTGGCCATTTTAGTCATTCGACCCATTGGTAAATAATTTTGTGGAGGCCAAAATTCACGTTTTTATGAGCTATAGCCCATAATTTTTGGCTATTTTAATTTATTTTGATCTAGTGGAAAATAATTTTGTGGATGCTAAAATTTATAATTTCATGAGCTATAACTCATGATTTTTGGCTATATTTACTCATTTCTACTAATTGACCAATAATTTTATGGAGTAAAAATTTAGGATTTCATGAGCTATAACCCATGCATTTTTTCCATTACTTTTCGACCTAGTGGCTTATAATTTATCGGAGAATAAAATTCATATTTTCATGTGCTATAACCCATGATTTTTGCTATTTTAATCATTTTGAGCCATTGGAAAATAGTTTTGTGGAGGTCAAAATTCACCTTTCATGAGCTATAACCCATGATTTTTAACCATTTTTAGTCATTCTGACACATTGGCGAATAATTTTGCAAAGGCCAAAATGCACCTTTTATGAGCAATAATCCATGATTTTTTATCATTTTTAGTCATTCCGACCCATTGGCAAATAATTTCGCCGAGGCCAAAATATCCATTTTCATGCGTTATAACCCATGATTTTTAACCATTTTAGTCATTCGACTTTGTAGAAAATAATTTCACGGAGGCTAAAATTCACAATTTCATGAGCTATAACCCATGATTTTGACCATTTTAATTGCTCCACCCATTGACAAATAATTTTGTGGAGGTCAAAATTCACGTTTTCATGAGCTATAACCCATAATTTTGGCCATTTTAGTCATTCGACTTTGTAGAAAATAATTTCACGGAGGCTAAAATTCACAATTTCATGAGCTATAACCCATGATTTTTGTCATTTTAGTCATTTCTACTCATTGGCAAATAATTTTGTGGAGGTCAAAATTCACGATTTCATGAGCTATAACCCACGATTTTTGCCATTTTAGTCATTCGACCTAGTGGAAAATAATTTTGCAAAGGCCAAAATGCACCTTTTATGAGCAATAATCCATGATTTTTGCCATTTTAGTCATTCGACCCATTGACAAATAATTTTGTGGAGGCCAAAATTCACGTTTTCATGAGCTATAACCCACGATTTTTGACCATTTTAGTAGTTCCAACCCAATGGAAAATAATTTCATGGAGGCTAAAATTCACAATTTCATGTGCTATAACCCATGATTTTGACCATTTTAGTCATTTCTACCCATCGACAAATAATTTTGTGGAGGCCAAAATTCACGTTTTCATGAGCTATAACCCATAATTTTTGGCTATTTTTAGTCATTTCTATCCACTAACAAATAATTTCATGGAGGTCAAAATTCATGTTTTCATGAGCTATTACACATGATTTTTGGCCATTTTAGTCATTTCTACTCATTGGCAAATAATTTTGCAAAGTCAAAAATTTAGGATTTCATGAATTTTGACCATTTTTAGTCATTTCTATCCACTAACAAATAATTTCGCGGAGGATAAAATTTACTTTTCATGTGTCATTACTCAAGATTTTGACCATTTTTAGTTATTCTAACATATTAGTAAATAATTTTGTGGAGGCCAAAATTCACATTTTTATGAGCTATATCCAATGATTTTGACCATTTTTAGTCATTTTAGTCATTTCTACTCATTGGCAAGTAGTTTCGTGGAGGCCAAAATTCACCTTATCATTAGCTATAACTCATGATTTTTGTCATTCCGACCCATTGCCAAAAAATTTAGTGGAGTTTTATATTTTCATGAGCTATAACCCACGATTTTTAGTAATTTTTAGTCATTCCAACCCAGTGGAAAGTAATTTCACGAAGGCCAAAATTCACAATTTCATGAGCTATAACCCATGATATTTGACCATTTTTAGTCATTTTAGTCATTTTGACCCATTAATAAGTAATTTCCTAGAGGTTAAAATTCACCATTTTATGAGCTATAACCCACTATTTTTGCCATTTTAGTCATTTTGACCCATTAATAAGTAATTTCCTAGAGGTTAAAATTCACCATTTTATGAGCTATAACCCACGATTTTTGACCATTTTTAGTCATTTTAGTCATTTTACTCATTGGCAAATAATTTCACGGAGGCTAAAATTCATGATTTCATGAGCTATAACCCACGATTTTTGACCATTTTTAGTCATTTCTATCCACTAACAAATAATTTCATGAGCTATAACCCATAATTTTTGGCTATTTTTAGTCATTCCAACCCATTGACAAATAATTTCACGGAGGCTAAAATTCATGTTTTCATGTGCTATAACCCATAAATGTTTACCATTTTTAGTCATTTCTACCCATTAGCAAATAATTTCATGGAGTCAAATATTTAGAATTTCATGAGCTATAACCCATGATTTTGACCATTTTTAGTCATTCGACCCATTGACAAATAATTTTGTGGAGGCCAAAATTCACAATTTCATGAGCTATAACCCATGATTTTTGACTAATTTTAGTCATTTTGACCCATTGGCAAATAATTTTGCAAAGGCCAAAATTCACATTTTCATGAGCTATAACCCATGATTTTTGGCTATTTTTAGTCATTCGACCTAGTGGAAAATAATTTTATAGAGGCCAAAATTCACAATTTCATGAGCTATAATCCATGATTTTTGGCTATTTTTAGTCATTTCTACTCATTGGCAAATAATTTTGCAAAGTCAAAAATTTAGGATTTCATGAGCTATAACCCATGATTTTTGGCTATTTTTAGTCATTTTAGTCATTCGACTTTGTAGAAAATAATTTCATGGAGGCTAAAATTTACCATTTCATGAGCTATAACCCATGATTTTTGGCTAATTTTAGTCATTTTGACCCATTGGCAAATAAATTTGCAAAGGCCAAAATTCACAATTTCATGAGCTATAACCCATGATTTTGGGTTTTTAGTCATTCGACCTAGTGGAAAATAATTTTATAGAGGCCAAAATTCACAATTTCATAAGCTATAATGCATGAATTTTGACCATTTTTAGTCATTTCTACTCATTGGCAAATAATTTCATGGAGTCAAATATTTAGAATTTCATGAGCTATAACCCATGATTTTTGCCATTTTAGTCATTTCTACTCATTGGCAAATAATTTCATGAAGGCTAAAATTCATGATTTCATGAGCTAACCCACAACTATTGGTCATTTTAGTCATTTCTACTCATTGGCAAATAATTTTGTGGAGGCCAAAATTCACAATTTCATGAGCTATAACCCACTATTTTTGCCATTTTAGTCATTCGACCCATTAGCAAATAATTTCACGGAGGCCAAAATTCATATTTTCATGAGCAATAACCCATGATTTTGACCATTTTTAGTCATTCTACCCCATTAGAAAATAATTTTATAGAGGCCAAAATTCACAATTTCATGAGCTATAACCCATGATATTTAACCATTTTTAGTCATTCGACCCATTAACAAATAATTTCATGGAGGTCAAAATTCACATTTTCATGTGCTATAATCCATGATTTTGGTCATTTTAATCATTTTAAACCATAGGTAAATAATTTCACGGAGGCCAAAATTCACGATTTCATGAGCTTGCCAATGGCAAATAATTTCATGGAGGCTAAAATTCATGTTTTCATGGACAATAACCCATGATTTTTACCATTTTTAGTCATTTCTACTCATTGGCAAATAATTTTGCAAAGTCAAAAATTTAGGATTTCATGAGCTATAACACATGATTTTGACCATTTTAACCATTTTTAGTCATTTCTACTCATTGGCAAATAATTTCATGGAGTCAAATATTTAGAATTTCATGAGCTATAATCCATGATTTTGGTCATTTTAATCATTCGACCTAGTCAAAAATAATTTTATGGAGGCAAAATTCACATTTTCATGTGCTATAATCCTTGATATTTGGTTATTTTAAGTCATTTTGACCCATTGACAAGTAATTTTTCTAGTGTCAAAATTCACATGTTCATGAGTTATAACCCATGATTTTTGGCCATTTTAGTCATTTTGACCCATTGGTAAATAATTTTGTGAAGGCCAATATTTATGATTTCATGAGCTAACCCACAACTATTGGTCATTTTAGTTATTTCTACTTATTAGCAAATAATTTTATAGAGGCCAAAATTCACGTTTTCATGAGCTATAACTCATGATTTTTGGCTATTTTTAGTCATTTTGACCCATTGGTAAATAATTTTATGTAGGTCAAAATTTAAATTTTCTTGAGCTATAACACATGATTTTTACCATTTTAGTCATTCGACCTAGTGGTAAATAATTTTGCGGAGGCCAAAATTCAAGTTTTCATGAGCTATAACCCATGGATTTTGACCATTTTAGTCATTTTGACCCATTGACAAATAATTTTGTGAAGGCCAATATTTATGATTTCATGAGCTAACCCACAACTATTGGTCATTTTAGTTATTTCTACTTATTAGCAAAGAATTTTATTGAGTCAAAAATTCATGATTTCATGAGCTATAACTCATGATTTTTGGCCATTTTAGTCATTTTGACCCATTGGTAAATAATTTTATGTAGGTCAAAATTTAAATTTTCTTGAGCTATAACACATGAATTTTGACCATTTTAGACGTTTTGACCCATTGACAAATAATTTTATGGAGGCAAAATTCACATTTTCATGTGTTGTAACCCAAAATTTTGACCATTCTTAGTCGTTCACCAATTGGCAAATAATTTTGCGAGTCAAAAATTCATGTTTTCATGAGCTATAACCCACAATTTTGGCCATTTTAGTTACATCGATCTAGTAGAAAATAATTTTATGGAGGCAAAATTCACAATTTCATGAGTTATACTCATGATACTTGACCATTTTAGTGGTTCAAACCCATTGACAAATAATTTTGCGAGTCAAAAATTCATGTTTTCATGAGTTATAGCCTATGATTTTTGGCCATTTTAGTCATTTCTACTCATTGATAAATAATTTCATGGAATCAAAATTTAGGATTTCATGAGCTATAACCCATGATTTTTGGCCATTTTAATCATTCGACCTAGTGGCAAATAATTTTATGTAGGTCAAAATTTAAATTTTCTTGAGCTTTAACCCATGATTTTTACCATTTTAGTCATTCGACCTAGTGGTAAATAATTTTGTGGAGGCCAAAATTCACCTTTTCATGAGCTATAACCCATGGATTTTGACCATTTTAGTCATTTCTACTCATTGGCAAATAATTTCGTGGAGGCCAAAATTCACATTTTGATGAGCTATACCCCATAATTTTTGGCCATTTTAGTCATTCGACCTAGTGGCAAATAATTTTGTGGAGGCCAAAATTCACCTTTTCATGAGCTATAACCCATGGATTTTGACCATTTTCAGTCATTTCAACCCATTGACAAATAATTTCATGGAGGCCAAAATTCACATTTTCATGAGCTATAACCTATGATTTTTGGCCATTTTAGTCATTCGACCTAGTGGCAAATAATTTTGTGGAGGCCAAAATTCACCTTTTCATGAGCTATAACCCATGGATTTTGACCATTTTCAGTCATTTCAACCCATTGACAAATAATTTCATGGAGGCCAAAATTCACATTTTCATGAGCTATAACCTATGATTTTTGGCCATTTTAGTCATTCGACCTAGTGGCAAATAATTTCATGGAGGCTTAAATTCACAATTTCATGCTATAACCCATGATATTTGACCATTTTAGTTATTCTAATCCATTGGCAAATAATTTTGTGGAGGCCAAAATTCACATTTTCATGAGCTATAATCCATGATTTTTGCCATTTTAATCATTTTGTGCCATTGGAAAATAGTTTTATGAAGGATAAAATTCACATTTTCATGAGCTATAACCCATGATTTTTGGCCATTTTAGTTATTTTGACCCATTAGCAAATAATTTTGCAAAGGAAAAATTCACGATTTCATGAGCTATAACACATGATTTTTGACTATTTTAATCATTTTGAGCCATTGGCAAATAATTTTGTGGAGGTCAAAATTCATGTTTTCATGAGCAATAACCCATGATTTTTGGCCATTTTAGTCATTTTACTCATTGGCAAATAATTTAGTGACGCAAAATTCACATTTTCATGTGTTGTAACCCAAAATTTTGACCATTTTAGTCATTCGACCTAGTGGCAAATAATTTTGCGGAGGCCAAAATTCACATTTTCATGAGCTATAACCCACAATTTTGGCCATTTTAGTTACATCGATCTAGTAGAAAATAATTTTATGGAGGCCAAAATTCACAATTTCATGAGTTATACTCATGATACTTGACCATTTTAGTGGTTCAAACCCATTGACAAATAATTTTGTGGAGGTCAAAATTCATGTTTTCATGAGTTATAGCCTATGATTTTTGGCCATTTTAGTCATTCGACCTAGTGGAAAATAATTTCGTGGAGTCCATAATTCAAAATTTCATGAGCTATAATCCATGATTTTTGCCATTTTAGTCATTCGACCTAGTGGAAAATAATTTTGCTGAGGTCAAAATTCATGTTTTTATGAGATATAACCAATGATTTTTGACCATTTTCAGTCTTTTCGAACCATTGGCAGATAATTTAGCATAGGCCAAAATTCATATTTAGTAGTTAGAGCCATATATTTTTGCCATTTTTAGTAGTTTTGACCCAGTGGAAAATAATTTCACGAAGGATAAAATTCATGATTTTATGAGCTGCAATAGATGATTTGTGGCCATCTTTATTCGTTCTGACCCATTAACAAGTAACTTCATGGAAGCTAAAATTTACCATTTCATGAGCTATAATCCATGATTTTTTATAGTTTGTAATTTTTTTGAGCCATTGGCAAATAATTTCAGGGAGGCCGAAATTCACATTTTCATGAGCAATAACCTATGAATTTTTACTATTTTTGTCATTTCTACTCACATGCAAATAATTTCATGGAATAAAAAATATAGGACTTCATGAGCCATTTGCAGTAGTTCCGACCTAGTGGAAAATAATTTTGCGAAGGCCAAAATTCACCTTTTCATGAGCTATAACTCATGATTTTTAATTATTTTTAGTAGTTTCGACCCATCAACAAATAATTTTGTGGAGACTAAAATTCACAACTTCATTGGCTCTAACCCTTGATTTTTGTCCTTTTTTACTCCTTCCGACCTTGTGGAAAATAATTTATTGGAGGCCTAAATTCACAATTTCATGAGCTATAACACATGATTTTTTACCATTTTCAGTCATTTCAACCCATTGACAAATAATTTTATGGAGGCCAAAATTCACATTTTCATGAGCTATAATCCATGATTTTTGGCTATTTTTAGTCATTTTGACCCATTGGCAAATAATTTTGAGGATGGAAAAATTCTTGATTTCATGATATTACGCATGATTTTTGCCACTTTTGGTAATTTCTACTCATTGGCAAATAATTTCGTGGAGGCCAAAATTCAGGTTTTATGAGCTATAACCCATGATTTTTGCCATTTTAGTCATTTCTACTCATTGGCAAATAATTTTGTGGAGGTCAAAATTCATGTTTTCATGTGTTATTACCCATGATATTTGACCATTTTAGTCATTTTGACCCATTGGTAAATAATTTTGCATGGGCCAAAATTCACATTTTCATGAGCTATAGGCTATGATTTTTGCCATTTTAATCATTTTGAGCCATTGGCAAATAATTTTATGGAGGCCAAAATTCACATTTTCATGAGCTATAACCCATAATTTTTGGCCATTTTTAATCATTTCTACTCATTGGCAAATAATTTTGTGGAGACTAAAATTCACAATTTCATGAGCTATAACTCATGATTTTTGGCTATTTTAGTCATTCTAACATAGTGATAAATAATTTCATGAGCTATAACTCATGATTTTTGGCCATTTTAGTCATTTTGACCCATTGGTAAATAATTTTGTGGATGCTAAAATTTATAATTTCATGAGCTATAACCCATAATTTTTGGCCATTTTAGTCATTTCAACCCATTGACAAATAATTTCATGGAGGCTAAAATTCATATTTTCATGAGCTATAACCCATGATATTTGACCATTTTTAGTCATTTCAACCCATTGACAAATAATTTTATGGAGGCCAAAATTCAGGTTTTATGAGCTATAACCCATAATTTTTGCTATTTTTAGTTATCTTGACTCATTAGACAATAATTTCCTGAGGCCAAAATTCAAGTTTTCATGAATTATATCCATAATTTTTGCCATTTTAGTCATTTCAACCTAGTGGAAAATCATTTCATGGAGGCAAAATTCATGATTTCATGAGCTATAACCTATGATTTTTGGCCATTTTAGTCATTTCTACTCATTGGCAAATAATTTCATAGAGTCAAAATTAAGATTTCATGAACTATAACCCATAATTTTTGCCATTTTAGTCATTCTAACATAGTGATAAATAATTTCATGGAGGCCAAAATTCAGGTTTTATGAGCTATAACCCATGATTTTTGGTGATTTTTAGTAGTTCGACTTAGTGGAAAATAATTTCGTGAAGGAAAAATTCATGATTTCATGAGCTATAACACATGATTTTTGGCAATCTTTAGTCGTTCCAACCCAATAACAAATAATTTCATGGAGGCTTAAATTCACAATGTCATGAGCTATAAGCCCTCAATTTTTTGCCATAACCTATGCTTTTGGCAATTTTAGTCATTTCTACTCATTGGCAAATAATTTTGTGGAGGCCAAAATTCACGTTTTCATGAGTGATAACCCATATTTTATGAAATTTTTAGTTATTTCTACTAAATGGCAAATGATTTAGCGTAGTCAAAAATGAAGATTTCATGGCGATAAAACACAAATTTTCACCATTTTTAATCATTTTGAGTGATTGATAAATAATTTCATGGAGGCTAAAATTCATAATTTCATGAGCTATAATCCATGATTTTTGACCATTTTAGTCATTTCTACTCATTAGTAAATAATTTCATGGAGTCAAAATTTAGGATTTCATGAGCTATAACCCACGATTTTTGGCCATTTTTAATCATTTCTACTAATTGGCAAATAATTTCACGGAGGCTAAAATTCACATTTTCATGAGTTATAACCCATGATTTTTGACCATTTTAGTCATTCGACCTAGTGGAAAATAATTTCACGGAGGCTAAAATTCATATTTTCATGTGCTATAACACATGATTTTTGGCCTTTTAAGGCATACCCACTAAGGTGAAAATAATTTCATGGAGGCTAAAATTCATAATTTCATGAGCTATAACACATGATTTTTACCATTTTAGTCATTCACCCATTGACAAATAATTTTATGGAGGCCAAAATTCACAATTTCATGAGCTATAACTCATGATTTTTAACCATTTTTAGTTGTTCTTACCAATTGGCAAATAATTTTATGGAGGCCAAAATTCACATTTTCATGAGCTATAACCCACGATTTTTGCCATTTTAGTCATTTCAACCCATTGACAAATAATTTCATGGAGGCCAAAATTCACAATTTCATGAGCTATAACACATGATTTGTGGCAATCTTTAGTCATTTTGACCCATTGACAAATAATTTCATAGAGGCCAAAATTCACAATTTCATGAGCTATAACCCATGATTTTTGCCATTTTAATCATTTTGAGCCATTGGCAAATAATTTCATAGAGGCCAAAATTCACATTTTCATGAGCTATAATCCATGATTTTTGACCATTTTAGTCATTTCTACTCATTAGTAAATAATTTTGCAGAGTAAAAATCTAGAATTCATGAGTTATAACCCATGATTTTTGGCCATTTTAGTCATTCGACCTAGTGGAAAATAATTTTGTGGAGGCCAAAATTCACATTTTCATGAGCTATAACCCATAATTTTGACCATTTTAGTCATTCGACCTAGTGGCAAATAATTTTGTGGAGGCCAAAATTCACGTTTTCATGAGCTATAACCCATGATTTTTGGCTATTTTAGTCATTCGACCTAGTGGAAAATAATTTCACGGAGGCTAAAATTCACATTTTCATGAGCTATAACCCATTATTTTTATCATTTCATTGAGCGATAACCCATGATCCTTCTCCGTTTTTAGTCATTTCTACTCATTAGTAAATAATTTCATGGAGTCAAAAATTCAGACTTTCATGAGCTATAACCCATGATTTTTGCCATTTTAGTCATTTTGACCCATTGACAAATAATTTCATGGAGGCTAAAATTTACCTTTTCATAAGCTATAACCCGCGACTTTTGATAATTTCTAGTCATTATGACCCTTTTGCAAATAATTTTTTAGAGGCCTTCACAGGCTATAACCCACAATTTTTGACAAATTTTACTCATTCTGACCCAATGGAAAATAATTTCGCAAAGGCCTAAATTCACAATTTCATGAGCTATAAGCCATGATTTGTTTTACTATTTTTAGTTATTTTCGGCCATTGATAAATAATTTCATGGAGGCTAAAATTCATATTTTCATGAGTTATAACCCATGATTTTTGACCATTTTAGTCATTTTGACCCATTAACAAATAATATAGTGGAGGTCAAAATTCACGATTTCATGAGCTATAACGCACAATTTTAGCCTTATTTAGTAATTTCTACTCATTGGCAAATAATTTTGCAGAGTAAAAATCTAGAATTCATGAGTTATAACCCATGATTTTTCATCAACTTTAGTCATTACAACCTGTGGGTAAAAATTTCCTAGTAGTCAAGGTTTACTTTTTCTTATGCTATTACCCATGTTTTTGACCATTTTAACCATATTAACTTATTGGTATATAATTTTGTAGAGGACAAAATTCATGTTTTCATGAGCCATATGCCAAGACTTTTGGACATTTTTAGTCATTTTGACCCATTGACAAATAATTTCATGGAGGCTAAAATTCATATTTTCATGAGCTATAACCCATGATTTTTGACCATTTTAGTCATTCGACCTAGTGGCAAATAATTTCATGGAGTCAAAATTCAGATTTTCATGAGCTAAACCTATGATTTTGGACATTTTTAGTCATTTTGACCCATTGGTAAATAATTTCATGGAGGCCAAAATTCACAATTTCATGAGCTATAACCCATGATTTTTACCATTTTTAGTCATTTTGACCCATTGACAAATAATTTTATGGAGGCCAAAATTCATATTTTCATGTACTATAACCCTTGATTTATGACTATTTTTAGTCATTTTGACCCATTGACAAATAATTTCATGGAGGCTAAAATTCACGATTTCATAAGCTATAACCCATGATTTTTGACCATTTTTAGTCATTTCTACTCATTGGCAAATAATTTTGCAAAGTCAAAAATTTAGGATTTCATGAGCTATAATCCATGATTTTTGACCATTTTTAGTCATTTTGACCCATTGGTAAATAATTTCATGGAGGCCAAAATTCACATTTTCATGAGCTATAACCCATGATTTTTGACCATTTTTAGTCATTTTGACCCATTGGTAAATAATTTTATGGAGGCCAAAATTCACATTTTCATGAGCTATAACCCATGATTTTGGCCATTTTAATCATTACGAACCATTGGCAAATAGTTTCGTGGAGGCCAAAATTCACGATTTCATGAGCTATAACCCACATTTTTGGCCATTTTAGTCATTCGACCTAGTGGCAAATAATTTTATGGAGGCCAAAATTCACGATTTCATGAGCTATAACCCATAATTTTTGACCATTTTAACCATTTTTAGTCATTTCTACTCATTGGCAAATAATTTTGTGAAGTCAAAATTCAGGATTTCATGAGCTATAATCCACAAATTTTCCCCATTTTAGTCATTCGACCCATTGGAAAATAATTTCATGGAGGCTAAAATTCACGTTTTCATCTGCAATCCAACATATTTTACCATTTTTAGTCATTTCAACCCATTGACAAATAATTTTGCTTAGCCCAAATTTACATTTTCATGAGTTATAACCCATAATTTTTAGCCATGTTTGGTTATTCTGACCCATTAAAAATAATTTCGTAGTAGCCCAAATTTACTACTTCAAGACTATAACCCAAGATCTTTGGCTATTTTAGTCATTTTGACCCATTGGCAAATAATTTCATGGAGGCCAAAATTCATGTTTTCATGAGTTATAACCCATGATTTTTGCCATTTTAGTCATTTCTACTCATTGGCAAATAATTTCACATAATTAAAAATCAAGATTTCTTGAGCTATAACACACAACTTTTTGCCATTTTAGTCATTCGACCCATTGGTAAATAATTTTATGAGGCCAAAATTCATTTTCATGAGCTATAACCAATGATTTTTGACCATTTTTAGTCATTTTGACCCATTGACAAATAATTTTATGGAGGCCAAAATTCATGTTTTCATGAGCTATAACCCATGATTTTTGCCATTTTAGTCATTCGACCTAGTGGAAAATAATTTCATGAAGGCTAAATTTCACCATTTCATGAGCTATAACACATGATTTGTGGCCATTTTAGTCATTTTGACCCATTGATAAATAATTTTATGGAGGCCAAAATTCACAATTTCATGAGTTATAACCCATGATTTTTGACCATTTTTAGTCATTTTGACCCATTGGTAAATAATTTCATGGAGGCCAAAATTCATATTTTCATGAGCTATAATCCATGATTTTTGACCATTTTTAGTCATTTTGACCCATTGGCAAATAATTTCATGGAGGCCAAAATTCACATTTTCATGAGCTATAATCCATGATTTTTGGCCATTTTAGTCATTTTGACCCATTGGCAAATAATTTTGCGGAGGCTAAAATTCACAATTTCATGAGCTATAACTCATGATTTTTGGCCATTTTAGTCATTTCAACCCATTGACAAATAATTTTGTGGAGGCCAAAATTCACGATTTCATGAGCTATAACTCATGATTTTTGGCCATTTTAGTCATTCGACCCATTGGAAAATAATTTCGTGGAGGCCAAAATTCACGATTTCATGAGCTATAACACATGATTTTTGACCATTTTTAGTTGTTTCTACTAACTAGAAAATAATTTCATGGAGGCTAAAATTTATAATTTCATGAGCTATAACCCAAGATTTTTACTATTTTTAGTCATTTTGACCCATTGGTAAATAATTTTATGGAGGCCAAAATTCATATTTTCATGTGCTATAACCCATAATTTTTGGCCATTTTAATCATTACGAACCATTGGCAAATAGTTTCGTGGAGGCCAAAATTCACATTTTCATGAGCTACAACCTAAGATTTTTGAACATTTTTGTCGATCCGACCCATATGTAAATAATTTTATGAGGCCAAAATTCACATTTTGATGAGTCAGAACCCATGATTTTGGACATTATTAATCGCTCGCTTAGTAGAAAATAATTTTTGAAGACTAAAATTCACAATTTCATGAGCTATAACGCATGATATTTGACCATTTTAGTTATTTTGACCCATTGATAAATAATTTTATGAGATAAAAATTCATGTTTTCATGAGCTATAATCCATGATTTTTGGCCATTTTAATCATTTAGAGTCATTTGCAAATAATTTTGCGGAGGCTAAAATTCACGATTTCATGAGCTATAACTCATGATTTTTGGCCATTTTAGTCATTTCTACTCATTGGCAAATAATTTCATGAAGGCTAAAATTCACATTTTCATGAGCTATAACCCATAATTTTTGGCCATTTTAATCATTACGAACCATTGGCAAATAATTTTATGGAGGCAAAATTCACATTTTCATGAGCTATAACACATGATTTGTGGCCATTTTAGTCATTTTGACCCATTGACAAATAATTTCATAGAGGCTAAAATTCACCATTTCATGAGCTATAACCCATGATTTTTGGCTATTTTTAATCATTTTGAGCCATTGGCAAATAATTTCATGGAGGCTAAAATTCACATTTTCATGAGCTATAATCCATGATTTTTGACCATTTTAGTCATTTCTACTCATTGGCAAATAATTTTATGGAGTAAAAATTTAGGATTTCATGAGCTATAACCCACATTTTTGGCCATTTTTAGTCATTTCGACCTAGTGGAAAATAATTTTATGGAGGCCAAAATTCACATTTTCATGAGCTATAATCCATGATTTTTGACCATTTTAGTCATTTCGACCTAGTGGCAAATAATTTTATGGAGGCCAAAATTCACATTTTCATAAGCTATAACCTATGATTTTTGGCCATTTTAATCATTTTGAGCCATTGGCCATTTTAGTTGTTCCAACCCGGTGGAGAATAATTTCTTGAGGCCAAAATTCATGTTATTATAAGCTATAACCCATGATTTTTCCATTTTTAGTCATTTTGACCCATTGGAAAATAATTTTGCATAGCTCAAAATTCACGATTTCATGAGCTATAAACCACAAATTTTGGCCATTTTCAATCATTTTGAGATATTGGAAAATAATTTTGTGGAGGTCAAAATTCACATTTTCATGAGCTATAACCCATGATTTTTGACCATTTTAGTCATTTTAGTCATTTTGACCCATTGGCAAATAATTTTATGGAGGCCAAAATTCATATTTTCATGTGCTATAACCCATGATTTTTGCCATTTTAGTCATTTTGACCAATTTTAGTCATTTTGACCCATTGACAAATAATTTCATAGAGGCTAAAATTAACTATTTCATAAGCTATAATGCATGAATTTTGACTATTTTTGTATTGTGTTCTCATTGGAAAATAATTTTGCAAAGTCAAAAATTTAGGATTTCATGAATTTTGACCATTTTAACCATTTTAGTCATTTTAGTCATTTCGACCTAGTGGCAAATAATTTCATGGAGGCCAAAATTCACATTTTCATGTGCTATAACACATGATTTTTGACCATTTTAGTTATTCGATATTTGGTAAATAATTTTATGGAGGCCAAAATTCATATTTTCATGAGCTATAACCCACATTTTTGGCCATTTTTAATCGTTCAGACCATTGGCAAATAATTTTGTGGAGGCCAAAATTCACGCTTTCATGAGCTATAACCCATAATTTTTGGCCATTTTAATCATTTTGAGCCATTGGCAAATAATTTCATGGAGGCCAAAATTCACATTTTCATGAGCAATAACCCATGATTTTTACCATTTTAGTCATTTTGACCCATTGGCAAATAATTTTGTGGAGGCCAAAATTCATATTTTCATGAGCTATAACACATGATTTGTGGCCATTTTAGTTATTTTGACCCATTAACAAATAATTTCATGGAGGCTAAAATTTACCATTTCATGAGCTATATAACCCATGATTTTTGACCATTTTTACCATTTTAATCATTTTGAGCCATTGGTAAATAATTTCACGGAGGCCAAAATTCACATTTTCATGAGCTATAATCCATGATTTTTGACCATTTTAGTCATTCTAACCCATTAACAAATAATTTCATGGAGGCCAAAATTCATGATTTCATGAGCTATAACCCATGATTTTGGCCATTTTAATCATTTTGAGCCATTGGCAAATAATTTTGTGGAGGTCAAAATTCACGATTTCATGAGCTATAACCCATGATTTTAGCCATTTTTAGTCATTTCTACTCATTGACAAATAATTTTATGGAGGCCAAAATTCATGATTTCATGAGCTATAATCCATGATTTTGGTCATTTTAATCATTCGACCTAGTCAAAAATAATTTTATGGAGGCCAAAATTCACATTTTCATGTGCTATAATCCATGATTTTGGTCATTTTAATCATTTTGAGCCATTGGCAAATAATTTTATGGAGGCCAAAATTCACATTTTCATGAGTTATAACCCATGATTTTTGGCTATTTTAGTCATTTTGACCCATTAGCAAATAATTTCATGGAGGCCAAAATTCATGATTTCATGAGCTACCAACAATTTTGGTTATTTTTGTCATTCCATCCGTGGGGAAAATAATTTTACTAAAGCCAAGTTCACGTTTTCATGAGCTAACCCATGATTTTAGACCATTTTTGGTCATTTTGTCCCATTTGTAATTAATTTTATGGAGGCCAAAATTCACGTTTTCATGAGCTATAGCTCACAATTTTTAGCCATTTCTACTCCTTCCTACCCTGTGGAAAAAAATTTCATGGAGGCCAAAATTCCCAATTTTCTTGAGCTATAATCCATTATTATTTTTAAGCATTTTTTCTCATTTCACCTATTGACAAATAATTTTTTAGTGGCAAAAATTCATATTTTCATGAGCTATAACCCACTATTTTTGACCATTTTTACTCCTTTCAACCTAGTTGAAATATTTTTTAAGGAGGTCAAAATTCAAAATTTCATGAGCTAACCCATGATTTTTGACCGTTTTAGCCGATTCAACCCATTGACAAATAATTTGTGGTGGCCAAGTTCATGTTTTCATGAGCTAAACCCATTGTCAAATAATTTCATGGACTCAAAAATTAGATTTTCCGGCGATAACACAAGATGTTTCGCCATTTTAGTTATTTCTACTCATTGGCAAATAATTCATGATTTTTGACCATTTTAGTCATTCTAACATAGTGATAAATAATTTTGCAAAGGCCAAAATTCACGCTTTCATGAGCTATAACTCATGATTTTTGATAATTTTCAGTCCTTTTACTCATTGGCAAATAATTCATGATTTTTGAGCGATAATACTTTGGCCATTTTAATCATTTTGAGCCATTGGCAAATAATTTTATGGAGGCTAAAATTCACATTTTCATGAGCTATAACCCATGATTTTTGACCATTTTAGTCATTTTGACCCATTAGCAAATAATTTCATGGAGGCCAAAATTCACATTTTCATGAGTTATAACCCATGATTTTTGACCATTTTAGTCATTTCTACTCATTGGCAAATAATTTCATGGAGGCTAAAATTCATGATTTTTGACCATTTTAGTCATTCGACCCATTAACAAATAATTTTATGGAGGCTAAAATTCACCATTTCATGAGCTATAACCCATGATTTTTGCCATTTTTAGTCATTTTGACCCATTGGTAAATAATTTCATGGAGGCCAAAATTCACGTTTTCATGAGCTATAACCCATGATTTTTGACCATTTTAGTCATTTCTACTCATTGGCAAATAATTTCATGGACTCAAAAATTTAGGATTTCATGAGCTATAACCCATGATTTTGGTCATTTTAGTCATTTCTACTCATTGGCAAATAATTTTGTGAGGCCAAAATTCACATTTTCATGAGCTATAACCCATGATTTTTGACCATTTTAGTCATTTCGACCTAGTGGTAAATAATTTGGTAGAGGCCAAAATTCATGTTTTCATGAGCTAACCCATGATTTTGGCCATTTTTAGTCATTTCGACCTAGTGGTAAATAATTTTATGGAGGCCAAAATTCACGATTTCATGAGCTATAACCCATGATTTTGGCCATTTTAATCATTTTGAGCCATTGGCAAATAATTTCATGGAGGCCAAAATTCATGTTTTCATGAACTTTAAGCCACAAAATTTCACCATTTTAGTCATTTCTACTCATTGACAAATAATTTTATGGAGGCCAAAATTCACGATTTTACATGATTTTGGGTTTCTACTCATTGACAAATAATTACATGGGGTCAAAATCTAGGATTCTTGAGCGATAACACATGATCTTTTGCTATTTTAGCAGCTCCGCCTAATGGAAAATTATTTCAGAAGGATAAAATTGACTATTTCTTTAGATATAACCCACCATATTTTGACATTTTTAATCATGTTTAACCATTGGCAAATAATTTTATGGAGGCCAAAATTCACATTTTCACGAGCAATTACCCCTGATTTGTGGCCATTTTTAGTTATTTCTACTCATTTACAATTAATTACATGAAATCAAAAATTTATGATTTCATGAGCTACCAACAATTTTTGGTTATTTTTTGTCATTCCATCCCAGGGGAAAATAATTTTACGAAAGCCAAGTTCACGTTTTCATGAGCTAACCCATGATTTTAGACCATTTTTGGTCATTTTGTCCCATTTGTAATTAATTTTATGGAGGCCAAAATTCACGTTTTCATGAGCTATAGCTCACAATTTTTAGCCATTTCTACTCCTTCCTACCCTGTGGAAAAAAATTTCATGGAGGCCAAAATTCCCAATTTTCTTGAGCTATAATCCATTATTATTTTTTAAGCATTTTTTCTCATTTCGACCTATTGACAAATAATTTTTTAGTGGCAAAAATTCATATTTTCATGAGCTATAACCCACTATTTTTGACCATTTTTACTCCTTTCAACCTAGTTGAAATATTTTTTAAGGAGGTCAAAATTCAAAATTTCATGAGCTAACCCATGATTTTTGACCGTTTTAGCCGATTCAACCCATTGACAAATAATTTGTGGTGGCCAAGTTCATGTTTTCATGAGCTAAACCCATTGTCAAATAATTTCATGGACTCAAAAATTTAGGATTTTCTGAGCGATAACACAAGATGTTTCGCCATTTTTAGTTGTTCTGGCCTATGGTTTTCGACCATTTTTATCATTCTGACCATGGTTGAATAATTTTGCAGTGGCCAAAATTCACGTTTTAATGAGCTATAACTCATGATTTTTGATAATTTTCAGTCCTTTTTACTCATTGGCAAATAATTCATGATTTTTTGAGCGATAATACTTTGGCCATTTTAATCATTTTGAGCCATTGGCAAATAATTTCATGGAGGCCAAAATTCACATTTTCATGAGCAATAACCCATGATTTTTACCATTTTTATCACTCCGAGCCATTGCCAAATAATTTTATGGAGGCCAAAATTCATGTTTTCATGAGCTATAACCCATGATTTTAGCCATTTTTAGTCATTTTGACCCATTGGCAAATAATTTTGTGGAGGTCAAAATTCAAAATTTCATGAGCTATAATCCATGATTTTTGACCATTTTAGTCATTTTGACCCATTGGTAAATAATTTTATGAGGCTAAAATTCATGTTTTCATGAGCTATAATCCATGATTTTGGTCATTTTAGTTATTTCTACTCATTGGCAAATAATTTTATGGAGGCCAAAATTCATGATTTCATGAGCTATAACTCATGATTTTTGCCATTTTAGTCATTTTGACCCATTGGTAAATAATTTTATGGAGGCCAAAATTCAATTTTTCATGAGCTATAACACATGATTTTTGACCATTTTAGTCATTTTGACCCATTGGTAAATAATTTTGCGGAGGCCAAAATTCATGATTTCATGAGCTATAACCCATGATTTTTGACCATTTTAGTCATTTTGACCCATTGGTAAATAATTTTGCAGAGGCCGAAATTCACATTTTCGTGTGCTATAACCCATGATTTTTAACCATTATTAGTCATTCTGACCAATTGGTGAATAATTTTGCGGAGGCCAAAATTCACATTTTCATGAGCTGTAATCCATGATTTTTGGCCATTTTAGTCATTTTGACCCATTGGAAAATAATTTTGCAAAGTCAAAATTTAGGATTTCATGAGCTATAACCCATGATTTTTGACCATTTTAGTCATTCGACCTAGTGGTAAATAATTTTGTGGAGGCCAAAATTCAAGTTTTCATGAGCTATAACCCATGATTTTTGGCTATTTTAATCATTTTGAGCCATTGGCAAATAATTTCATAGAGGCTAAAATTCACAATTTCATGAGCTATAACCCATGATTTTAGCCATTTTAGTCATTTTGACCCATTGGAAAATAATTTTGTGGAGGCCAAAATTCAAGTTTTCATGAGCTATAACCCATGATTTTTGCCATTTTAGTCATTTTGACCCATTGGTAAATAATTTCATGAAGGCTAAATTTCACCATTTTATGAGCTATAACCCATGATTTTTACCATTTTAGTCATTCGACCTAGTGGTAAATAATTTTGTGGAGGCCAAAATTCATGTTTTCATGAGCTAACCCATGATTTTTGACCATTTTAGTCATTTTGACCCATTGGAAAATAATTTCAGAGAGGCTAAAATTCATGATTTCATGAGCTATAACCCATGATTTTTGGCCATTTTAATCATTTTGAGCCATTGGCAAATAATTTCATGGAGGCCAAAATTCATGTTTTCATGAGCTATAACCCATAATTTTTGCCATTTTAGTCATTCGACCTAGTGGAAAATAATTTCATGGAGGCCAAAATTCATGTTTTCATGAGTTATAACCCATGATTTTTGGCCATTTTAGTCATTTCTACTCATTGGCAAATAATTTCATGGAGGCCAAAATTCAAGTTTTCATGAGCTATAACACATGATTTTTGGCCATTTTAGTCATTTTGACCCATTGGAAAATAATTTCATAGAGGCTAAAATTCACGTTTTCATGAGCTATAACTCATGATTTTTGGCTATTTTAATCATTTTGAGCCATTGGCAAATAATTTTATGGAGGCCAAAATTCACGATTTCATGAGCTATAACTCATGATTTTTGGCCATTTTAGTCATTCGACCTAGTGGTAAATAATTTCATGGAGGCCAAAATTCACGTTTTCATGAGCTAAAACCTATGATTTTTACCATTTTAGTCATTCGACCCATTGGCAAATAATTTTGTGGAGGCCAAAATTCATGTTTTCATGAGTTATAACCCATGATTTTTACCATTTTAGTCATTTTGACCCATTGGCAAATAGTTTTGTGAAAGCCAAAATTCACATTTTCATGAGCTATAAACCATGAATTTTGACCATTTTAGTCATTCGACCTAGTGGAAAATAATTTCATAGAGGCTAAAATTCACAATTTCATGAGCTATAACCCATGATATTTGACCATTTTAGTCATTCGACCCATTGGCAAATAATTTCATGAAGGCTAAATTTCACCATTTTATGAGCTATAACCCATGATTTTTGACCATTTTAGTCATTTTGACCCATTGGAAAATAATTTTGTGGAGGCCAAAATTCATGTTTTCATGAGCTATAACCCATGATTTTTGGCCATTTTAGTCATTTCTACTCATTGGCAAATAATTTTATGGAGGCCAAAATTCACGATTTCATGAGCTATAACACATGATTTTTGGCCATTTTAATCATTTTGAGCCATTGGCAAATAATTTCATGGAGGCTAAAATTCACGTTTTCATGAGCTATAATCCATGATTTTTGGCCATTTTAGTCATTCGACCTAGTGGTAAATAATTTTATGAGGCCAAAATTCAAGTTTTCATGAGCTAAAACCTATGATTTTTACCATTTTAGTCATTCGACCCATTGGCAAATAATTTCATGGAGGCTAAAATTCATGTTTTCATGAGCTATAACCCATAATTTTGTATAATTTTTAGTCGTTTCTACTCAGCGGTAAATAATTTTGTGGAGGCCAAAATTCACGATTTCATGAGCTATAACACATGATTTTTGGCCATTTTAGTCATTCGACCTAGTGGTAAATAATTTTGTGGAGGCCAAAATTCACGTTTTCATGAGCTATAAACCATGAATTTTGACCATTTTAGTCATTTTGACCCATTGGAAAATAATTTCATGGAGGCCAAAATTCACGTTTTCATGAGCTATAACCCATGATATTTGACCATTTTAGTCATTCCAACCCATTGACAAATAATTTTATGGAGGCCAAAATTCAAGTTTTCATGAGCTATAACTCATGATTTTTGGCCATTTTAGTTGTTCGACCATTGGCAAATAATTTTATGAGGCCAAAATTCACATTTTCATGAGCTATAACCCATAATTTTTGCCATTTTAGTCATTTTGACCCATTGACAAATAATTTCATGAAGGCTAAATTTCACCATTTTATGAGCTATAACACATGATTTTTGGCCATTTTAGTCATTTTGACCCATTGATAAATAATTTCATAGAGGCTAAAATTCACCATTTTATGAGCTATAACCCATGATTTTTGGCTATTTTAATCATTTTGAGCCATTGGCAAATAATTTCATGGAGGCCAAAATTCACATTTTCATGAGCTATAATCCATGATTTTTGACCATTTTAGTCATTTCTACTCATTGGCAAATAATTTTATGGAGGCCAAAATTCATGATTTCATGAGTTATAACCCATGATTTTTGGCCATTTTAGTCATTCGACCTAGTGGAAAATAATTTTGCAAAGGACAAAATTCACATTTTCATGAGCTATAATCCATGATTTTTGACCATTTTAGTCATTCGACCCATTGGCAAATAATTTTGTGGAGGCCAAAATTCACGTTTTCATGAGCTATAACCCATGATTTTGACCATTTTTAGTCGTTTTGACCCATTGGTAAATAATTATATAGAGGCCAAAATTCACATTTTCATGAGCTATAACCCATGATTTTGACCATTTTTAGTCGTTTGACCGTGGACAAATAAGTTTATGGAGGCAAATTGATATTTTTATACACGAATTTTGCTTTTGACTAATTTTAGATGTTTTGATCTAGTGAAAATAATTTCATAGAGGCTAAAATTAACTATTTCATAAGCTATAATGCATGAATTTTGACTATTTTTGTATTGTGTTCTCATTGGAAAATAATTTTGCAAAGTCAAAATTTAGGATTTCATGAATTTTGACCATTTTAACCATTTTTAGTCATTTTAGTCATTCGACCCAGTGGTAAATAATTACGAAGGTCAAAGTTACTTTTACATGTGATATAACACATGATTTTGACCATTTTACTTATTCTGATGCATTGGTAAATATTATATAGAGGCCAAAAGTCATATTTTCATGAGCTATAACCCACATTTTTGGCCATTTTTAATCGCTCTGAGCCATTGGCAAATAGTTTTTCGGACGCCAAAATTCACATTTTCATGAGCTATAACACATGATTTTGACCATTTTTAGTCGTTTTGACCCATTGGTAAATAATTTTGCGGAGGCCAAAATTCATTTCATGAGCTATAACCCATGATTTTGACCATTTTTAGTCGTTTTGACCCATTGGTAAATAATTTTGCGGAGGCCAAAATTCATGATTTCATGAGCTATAACACATGATTTGTGGCTGCCTCTAGTCATTCTTACCAATTAACAAATAATTTCATGGAGGCTAAAATTTACCATTTCATGATTTATAATCAATGATTTTTGTTTACCATTTTAATCATTTTAAACCATAGGTAAATAATTTCACTGAGGCCAAAATTCACATTTTCATGAGCAATCATCCATAAATTTTGACCTTTTTGTCCTCCGACCCATTTGCAAATAGTTTCAGCGGAGGCCAAAATTCATGATTTCATGAGCTATAACCCATGATTCTTGCCCGTTCTAATTGTTTTAAACCATTGACAAATAATTTTGCGGTGTTCAAAATTCACATTTCCATGGGCTTTAACGATGGTTTTAGCAATTTTAGTCCTTTCTACTCATTGATGATAATTTTGCATTGTCAAAATTTAGGATTTCGGGAGCTATAATCCATGATTTTTGGCCATTTTAATCATTCGACCTAGTCAAAAATAATTTTATGGAGGCAAAATTCACATTTTCATGTGCTATAATCCTTGATATTTGGTTATTTTAAGTCATTTTGACCCATTGACAAGTAATTTTTCTAGTGTCAAAATTCACATGTTCATGAGTTATAGCCCACGATTTTTAGACGCTCCGACCCATTATAAAATTATTTTGTGAAGGCCAATATTTATGATTTCATGAGCTAACCCACAACTATTGGTCATTTTTAGTTATTTCTACTTATTAGCAAAGAATTTTATTGAGTCAAAAATTCAGGATTTGATGAGCTAAAACTCACGATTTTTTGCCTTTTTTGTCATTTTGATCCTGTGGTAAATAATTTTATGTAGGTCAAAATTTAAATTTTCTTGAGCTATAACACATGAATTTTGACCATTTTTAGACGTTTTGACCCATTGGTAAATAATTATGCATCAGCCAAAATTCACGTTTTCATGAGCTATATAACCCATGCTCTTTGGCCATTTTTAATCGTTTGGAGCCAGTGCTAAATAGTATTGTGGAGGCTAAAATGCACATTTTCATACGCTATAACCCACATTCAGAGCCATTAGAAAATAGTTTCATAGACGCCAAAATTCACATTTTCATAAGCTGTAACCCATGATTTTTGACCATTTTAAATGTATTTAACCTGTTGGCAAAGAATTTTACAAACGATAAAGTATGATTTGTGGCCATTTTTAGTTATTCTGACCCATTAACAAATAATTTTATCAAGGCTACAATTCACCATTTCATGAGCTGTAACCTATGAGTTTTTTCCATTTTTAATTATTTTGAGCCATTGGTAAATAATTTTGCGGAGGCCAAAATTCACGTTTTCTTGAGCAATAACCCATGATTTTTGACTATTTTTACTCATTTCTTTTTATTGGTAGATAATTTTGTAGACTCAAACATTTAGGAATTTATGAGGTATAACCAATGATTTTGGTCATTTTTTGCCATTCTGCATGGAAAATAATTTCGCGATGGCCAAATTCACATTTTCATGAGCTCTCACCTATGATTTTTGAATATTTTTAGTCGTTTCAACCCATTAGCAAATAATTTCGTGGAGGCAAAAATTCACATTTTCATGACCTATAAACCACGTTTTTTGCCCATTTTTAATCGTTTTGTGCTATTGGCAAATAATTTTGTAGTGTCCAAAGTTCACATTTTCTTGAGCTTTAACCCATGATTTTTGGTACATTTTAGTCATTTCTACTCATCGGCAAATAATTTTGCAGAGTCAAAAATTCATGAATTCAAGAGCTATACTCCATAATTTTTCACCATTTTCAGTCATTTCGACCTAGTGGGAAATAATTTCATGAAGGTAAAAACTCATGCTTTCATGTGCTATAATCCATGATTTTTAATCATTGTAGTCATTTTGACCCATTAGCAAATAATGTCGAGGAGGCTAAAATTCACGTTGTCATGAGCTATAACCCATGATTTTTGGTACATTTTAGTCATTTCTACTCATCGGCAAATAATTTTGCAGAGTCAAAATTCATGATTTCATGAGCAATAACATATGAATTTTCACCAATTTTAGTCATTCCGACCTAGTGGTAAATAATTTTGCATGGGCCAAAATTCACGTTTTCATGAGCTATAACTCATTTTTTTTTATCATTTTTAGTTCTTCTGACCCATTGATAAAAAATTTTGCAGAGGCCTAAGTTCCTATTTTCATGAGCTATAGCTCATAATTTTTTGCTATTTTTAGTTATCTTGACTCATTAGACAATAATTTCACAGAGGCCAAAATTCAAGTTTTCATGAATTATATCCCATAATTTTTTGCCATTTTTAGTCATTTCTACTCATCGGCAAATAATTTTGCAGAGTCAAAATTCATGATTTCATGAGCTATAACCCGTGTTTTGGTAATTTCTAGTGGTTTCTACTCAAAGGTAAATAATTTTAGATAGTAAAAATTCAGGATTTCATGAGCAATAACATATGAATTTTCACCAATTTTAGTCATTCGACCTAGTGGTAAATAATTTTGCATGGGCCAAAATTCACGTTTTCATGAGCTATAACCCACGATTTTTGGTGATTTTTAGTAGTTCTGACTTAGTGGAAAATAATTTCGTGAAGGAAAAATTCATGATTTCATGAGCTATAACACATGATCTGTGGCAATCTTTAGTCGTTCCAACCCAATAACAAATAATTTCATGGAGGCTTAAATTCACAATGTCATGAGCTATCGCCCTCAATTTTTTGCCATAACCTATGCTTTTGGCAATTTTCAGTCGATCAGACCCATTAGCGATTAATTTTTCAGAGGCCAAAATTCACGTTTTCATGAGTGATAACCCATATTTTATGAAATTTTTAGTTATTTCTACTAAATGGCAAATGATTTCGCGTAGTCAAAAAATGAAGATTTCATGAGCGATAAAACACAAATTTTCACCATTTTTGGTTGTTCCAACATAGTGGTAAATAATTACCAAAAGTTAAAATTCACATTTTTATGTGCAATAACCCTTGGTAAATAGTTTTGCGGAGGCCGAAAGTCACATTTTCATGAGCTATAACTCATAATTTTTAGCCATTTTTAATCGTTCCGCCTATTTCCAAATAGTTTCGCGGAAGCTAATATTCATGTTTTTCACAGCTATAATCCATGATTTTTTGCCATTTTTAGTCATTCTAACATAGTGATAAATAATTTCATGGAGGCTAAAATTCCCATTTTATGAGCTATAACACAAAATTTTTAGCCATATTTAGTCATTTCGACACAATAGCAAATAATTTCATGGAGGCTAAAATTCACAATGTCATGAGCTATCGCCCTCAATTTTTTGCCATAACCTATGCTTTTGGCAATTTTCAGTCGATCAGACCCATTAGCGATTAATTTTTCAGAGGCCAAAATTCACGTTTTCATGAGTGATAACCCATATTTTATGAAATTTTTAGTTATTTCTACTAAATGGCAAATGATTTCGCGTAGTCAAAAAATGAAGATTTCATGAGCGATAAAACACAAATTTTCACCATTTTTGGTTGTTCCAACATAGTGGTAAATAATTACCAAAAGTTAAAATTCACATTTTTATGTGCAATAACCCTTGGTAAATAGTTTTGAGGAGGCCGAAAGTCACATTTTCATGAGCTATAACTCATAATTTTTAGCCATTTTTAATCGTTCGCCTATTTCCAAATAGTTTCATGAAGCTAATATTCATGTTTTCATGAGCTATAACCCATGATTTTTACCATTTTTAGTCATTCTAACATAGTGATAAATAATTTCATGGAGGCTAAAATTCACGTTTTCATGAGCTATAACACAAAATTTTTAGCCATATTTAGTCATTTCGACACAATAGCAAATAATTTCATGGAGGCTAAAATTCCCATTTTATGAGCTATAACACACAATTTTTGGCTAAGCTATAACCCATGATTTTTGGCCTTTTTTATCATTTTGAGTCATTGGAAATTAATTTCGGAGGCCAAAATTCATGTTTTAATGAGTATAACCCATAACTTTTGTCAATTTTAATCATTTCTACTAATTGGCAAATAATTTTATGAAGGATAAAATTCACAATTTCATGAGCTATAACACATGATTTTTACCATTTTAGTCATTCTAACATAGTGATAAATAATTTCATGGAGGCCAAAATTCATATTTTCATGTGCTATAACCTATGGTTTTGATCATTTTAGTTGTTCTTACCAATTGGCGAATATCTTTGCGGAGGCCAAAATTCACGTTTTCATGAGCTATAACCCATGATTTTGGGTAATTTTAGTTATTTCTACTCAATGGAAAATTATTTTGCATAGTCAAAACTTCAGGATTTCTTGAGGGATAACACACAAAATTTTTGTCATTTTGACCTACCAGAACGTGTTCGTGGAGGCTAAAATTTACGTTTTCATGAACTATAACCCATAATTTTTGCCATTTTAGTCATTCTAACATAGTGATAAATAATTTCATGGAGGCCAAAAATTCAGGTTTTATGAGCTATAACCCACGATTTTTGGTGATTTTTAGTAGTTCTGACTTAGTGGAAAATAATTTCGTGAAGGAAAAATTCATGATTTCATGAGCTATAACACATGATCTGTGGCAATCTTTAGTCGTTCCAACCCAATAACAAATAATTTCATGGAGGCTTAAATTCACAATGTCATGAGCTATCGCCCTCAATTTTTTGCCATAACCTATGCTTTTGGCAATTTTCATCGATCGGACCCATTAGCGATTAATTTTTGAGGCCAAAATTCATGTTTTCATGAGCTATAACCCATAATTTTGTATAATTTTTAGTCGTTTCTACTTATTGGGAAATAATTTCATAGAGTCAAAAATTCAATTTCATGAACTATAACCCATAATTTTTGCCATTTTAGTCATTCTAACATAGTGATAAATAATTTCATGGAGGCTAAAATTCCCATTTTATGAGCTATAACCCATAATTTTGTATAATTTTTAGTCGTTTCTACTCAACGGTAAATAATTTTGCGAGGCCAAAATTCACATTTTCATGAGCTATAACTCATAATTTTTAGCCATTTTAATCGTTCGCCTATTTCCAAATAGTTTCATGAAGCTAATATTCATGTTTTTCACAGCTATAATCCATGATTTTTGCCATTTTAGCGCTTCGACTCGTGGAAAATAGTTTTATGAAGGATAAAATTCACAAATTAATGAGCTATAACACAAAATTTTTAGCCATATTTAGTCATTTCGACACAATAGCAAATAATTTCATGGAGGCTAAAATTCCCCATTTTATGAGCTATAACACACAATTTTTGGCTAAGCTATAACCCATGATTTTTGGCCTTTTTTTTTTATCATTTTGAGTCATTGGAAATTAATTTCGGGGAGGCCAAAATTCATGTTTTAATGAGCTGCAACCCATAACTTTTGTCAATTTTTAATCATTTCTACTAATTGGCAAATAATTTTGCGAAATCAAAAATTCAGGATTTCATGAGCGAGGACACATGATTTTTACCATTTTTAGTCGCTCCAACCCACTGGTAAATAATTTTGCGGAGGCCAAAATTCATATTTTCATGTGCTATAACCTATGGTTTTGATCATTTTTAGTTGTTCTTACCAATTGGCGAATATCTTTGCGGAGGCCAAAATTCACGTTTTTATAAGCTATAACCCATGATTTTGGGTAATTTTTAGTTATTTCTACTCAATGGAAAATTATTTTGCATAGTCAAAACTTCAGGATTTCTTGAGGGATAACACACAAATTTTTGTCATTTTGACCCAGTCGTAAACGTGTTCGTGGAGGCTAAAATTTACGTTTTCATGAACTATAATCCATGAATTTTGTCCCTTTTTTGTCATTCCGACCAATTGATGAACAATTTTACGGAGGCCAAAATTCTTTTTTTCATGAGCTAAAACCTACAACTTTTGACCATTTTTAGTCATTACGATCCACTGGCGAATAATTTTGCGGAGGCTAAAATTCATGTTTTCATGAGCTATAACCCATAATTTTGTATAATTTTTAGTCGTTTCTACTCAACGGTAAATAATTTTGTGCAGTAAAAATTTAGGATTTCATGAGCGATTACACACAAAATTTTGTCATTCTCACTGGTAAATAATTTTGCAGAGGCCAAAATTCACGTTTTCATGATCTATAAACCATGAATTTTGACCATTTTAGTCATTCCGACTCATTGTCAAATATTCTTGTAGACGCCAAAATTCTAGTTTTCATGAGCTAAAACCTATGATTTTTTATCATTTTTAGTTGTCCCGACCCATTGGAAAATAATTTCACACAGGCCACCATTCATATTTTCATGAGTTATAATCCACAAAATTTGGCCATGATTAGTCAACCTGACCCATTGGCAAATAAATTGATGGAGTTAAAAATTCAAGATTTCATGAGTGATAACACACGAATTTTTTGCATTTGTCAGTTGTTCTCACCAAGTTGTAAATAATTTTGCGAAGCCAAAATTCATGTTTTCCTATGCTATAACCCATGATTTTTTACCATTTTTAGTCATTCTGACCCTTTGGCAAATAATTTTGCGGACGCCAAAATTCAAATTTCAAGGGCTATAATCCACAGTTTTACCCATTTTTAATTGTTTTGAGCCATTGGCAATTAATTTTGTAGTGTTCAAAATTCACATTTTTATGAGCAATAACCCATGATTTTTCTCAATTTTTTTATCGTTTCTACTCACTAGCAATTAATTTTGTGAAGTCAAAAATTCAGGATTTCATGAGCTATAATCCACAAATTTTCCCCATTTTCAGTCATTCTAACCCAGTGTGAAATAATATCATGGTGGAAAAAATTCACGTTTTCATGATCTATAAACCATGAATTTTGACCATTTTTAGTCATTCGACCCATTGCCAAATAATTTTGCTTAGCCAGTATTTACATTTTCATGAGTTATAACCCATAATTTTTAGCCATGTTTGGTTATTCTGACCCAGTTAAAAATAATTTCGTAGTAGCCCAAATTTACTACTTCAAGACTATAACTGAAGATCTTTGGCTATTTTTAATCATTTGAGCCATTGGCAAGTAATTTACAGGAGCCCAAAATTCATGTTTTCAAGAGTTATAATGCATGATCTTTGGTAATTTTTTGTCGTTTATACTCAATGGCAAATAATTTCACATAATTAAAAAATCAAGATTTCTTGAGCTATAACACACAACTTTTAGCCATTTTTAGTCATTCGACCCTTTGGCAAATAATTTTATGGAGGCCAAAATTCACATTTTCATGAGCTATAACCCAAGAATTTTGACCATTTTTAGTTGTTCTGACCCATTGACAAATAGTTTTGCTGAAGGCCAAAATTCAAGTTATCATGAGCTATAACCCACGATTTTGGCCATTTTTAGTCATTCGACCCATTGGAAAATAATTTCATGAAGGCTAAAATTCACGATTTCATGAGGTATAACACATGATTTGTGGCCATAATCAGTCATTTTGAAATATTAATAAATAATTTCATGGAGGCTAAAATTTACCTTTTCGTGAGTTATAACCCACAATGTTTGGCCATTTTTAGTCATTTTAACTAATTGGCGAAAAATTTTGTGGAGGCCAAATTTCACATTTTCATGAGATATAACCTATGGCAATTTTTAGTTGTTTCTACTCATTTGCAAATAATTTTGCAAATTCAAAAATAGCAATTTTGGTTGTAACACTCAAATTCTCACCATTTTAGTCATTCGACCCATTGGAAAATAATTTTGCGGAGGCTAAAATTCACATTTTCATGAGCTATAATCCATGATTTTTGACCATTTTTAGTCATTCGACCCATTGCTAAATAATTTTGCGGAGGCTAAAATTCCGATTTCATAAGCCATAGTCCACGATTTTTTAACCATTTAAGTCATTCCTACCTAGTGAAATATAATTTTCTGAGAGGCCAAAGTCGATTTCATAAGCTATAATCCACGATTTGTTACCACTTCTAGTCGTTTCCACTCATGGAAAATAATATTGGGGACTCAAAATTTTGGATTTCATGAGCTATAACCCACGATTTTGGCCATTTTTAGTCATTCGACCCATTGGAAAATAATTTTGCGAATACAAAAATTCATGTTTTTATGAGCCTTAACCCCAGATTTCTGATTATTTTTAGTCTGTCCCAACCATGAGCAAATATTTTTGCGGAGGCTAAAATTCACATTTTTATGAGCTATAACCCAGGAATTTTGGCCAAATTTAGTCATTTTGACCTAATGGAATATAATTTCATGTAGACCAAAATTCATAATTTCATGAGTTATAACGCTTTATTTGTGCCCATATTTAGTCATTGTGACCCATTAGCAAATAATTTCATGAAGGCTAAATTTCACCATTTCATGTGCTATAACCTATGATTTTAGTCATTCCACCCAGTGGAAAATAGTTTTACGGAGGCCAAAATTCACATTTTCATGAGCTATAACACAATTATTTTCACATTTTCTGTTGTTCCGAACTAATGGAAAATAATTTCACAAAGGAAAATTTTCAGGATTTCATAACCTTTAACACATGATTTGTGGCCATCTTTAGTCAAACCGACCCATTAGCAAATAATTTTATAGTGGCTAAAATTCACCATTTCGTATGCTATAATCCACAAATGTTGGCTATTTTTAATCATATTGAGCCATTGGCCATTTTTAGTTGTTCCAACCCAGTGGAGAATAACTTTACTGAGGCCAAAATTCATGTTATTATAAGCTATAACCCATGATTTTTTTCCATTTTTAGTCATTTTGACCCATTGGAAAATATTTTTGCAGATGCAAAAATTCATGATTTCATGAGCTATAAACCACAAATTTTGGCCATTTTCAATCATTTTGAGATATTGGAAAATAATTTCGTGGAGGCGAAAAAATCACATTTTCATGAGCTACAACCCATGATTTTTGGAAATTTTCAGTCATTTCTACTCATTGGCAAGTAATTTCACAGAGGCTAAAATTCACGATTTCATGAGCTATAATCCATGATTTTTGACCATTTTAGTCATTTTGACCCATTGGAAAATAATTTTGTGGAGGCTAAAATTCACACTTTCATGTGCTATAACCCATGATTTTTTACTATTTTCAGTCGTTCCGACCCATTTTCTTATAATTTGGTGGAGGCCAAAATTTATGTTTCATGAGCTATAACCCATGTTTTTGGTAAAATTTAGTCATTTCTTCTCATTGGCAAATAATTTTGTGGAGGCTAAAATTCATAATTTCATGAGCTATAATCCATGATTTTTGACCATTTTAGTCATTTTGACCTAGTGGCAAATAATTTTGTGGAGGCTAAAATTCACGTTTTCATGTGGTATAGCCAATGATTTTTGACTATTTTAAGTCGTATCGACCGATTGGCGAATAACATTGCGGAGGCCAAAATTCACATTTTCATGGGCTATATAACCCATGATTTGTGGTAATTTTTAGTTATTCCTACTTATTGGCAAATAATTTGCGGAGTCAAAAATTTAGGATTTCATGTGTGATAACACACGATATTATGCCATTTAGTTATTCAGACCCAGTAGTAAATAATTTTGCGGAGGCCAAAATTCACATTTTCATGTGTTATAACCTGTGATTTTTAACCAGTTTTAGTCATTTTGACCAATTAGCGAATAATTTTACTGAGGCCAAAATTCATGTTTTTAGTCATTCTACTCATCGCAAATAATTTCACATAGTAAAAAATTTAGGATTTCGTTAGCAGTAACACTCAAATTCTCACTATTGTTAACCGTTCTTACCAAGTGGGAAGTAATTTCATGGATGCAAAATTCACGTTTACATGTGCATAATCCATGATTTTTGACCATTTCTAGTTATTTTGACCCATTGCCAAATAAATTTGCGAAGGGCAAAATTCATGTTTTCATAAGCAATAACCCATGTTTTTGGCCATTTTTAACCATTTCGACCTAGTGGAAAATAATTTGGCAGCGGCCAAAATTCATGATTTCATGAGCTATAACCCCATAAGTTTTGGCCAATTTTAATCGTTTTGACCCAATGGTGAATAATTTTACGGAGGCCAAAACTCACGTTTTCATGAGCAATAATCCATGATTTTAGACCATTTTTAGCTGTTTCTACTCATGGGCAAATAATGTTTGTGAGTCAAAAATTTAGGATTTTATGATCTATAACCCATGATTTTTAGCAATTTTTAGTCATTCTGACTTAGTGGAAAGCAATTTCGTAAATGCCAAAATTCACATTTTCATGAGTTTTAACCAATGAATTTTGACTATTTTTAGTAGCTACCAACCATTTGCAAATAATTTCTGGGATGCCAAAATTCACGTTATTACGAGCTATAATCCATGATTTTTGGCCATTTTTAGTCTTTCTGACCTAGTGGAAGATAATTTTGTACCGTCCAAAATTCACAATTTCGTGAGATATAACACAAAATTTACAGCCATCTTTAGTCCTTGTGACCCATTAGCAAATAATTTCATGGAGGCTAAATTTCACCATTTTATGTGCTATACAACCCACGATTTTTATTCATTCTGACACAGTGGTAAATAATTTTGCAAAGGTTGAAATTCATATTTTCATGAGCTAAAACACACAATTTTATGCCATTTTTTATAGTCCTGACCTAATGAAAACTTATTTCTCGAAGGGCAAAATTCAAGATTTCATGAACTGCAACACATGATTTGTGGCCATCTTTAGTCAAACCTACCCATTTCCAAATAATCTCATGGAGGCTAAAATTCACCGTTTTCATGTGCACCAATGTTTTTTGGCTATTTTTTTTTTATCATAATGAGCCATTGGAAATAATTTTGCTGAGTTATAAATTTAGGATTTCATGAGCTATAAACAATGGTTTTCAGCCTTTTTTAGTTGTTCCACCTAGTGGAAAATAAATTTGAGGATGCTAAAATTTACATTTTTATGAGCTATATCCCATGATTTTTACCATTTTTAGTCATTATGACCCATTAGAAAATAATTTCATGAGCTAAAATCCACGACTTTTGGCCATGTTTTCATGAGCTATAGCTCATTATTTTTGGCAATTTTTTGTCATTTGTACTTATTGGCAAATAATTTAACGAAGTCAAAAATTCAAGATTTCATGAGCAATAACACCAAATTTTCACCTTTTTCAATCGTTACAACCCAGTGGTAAATAATTTTGCAGAGGCCGAAATTCACATTTTCATCTGCTATAACCAATGATGTTAGATTTTTTTTGTCATTCTGACCTGTTAGCGAATGATTTTTCATAGGAAAAAATTCACATAATCGTGAGCTATAACCCATGATTTTTAGTCATCTCTACTCAGTGGTAAATATATTTGTTGTGCCAAAAATTTAGTATTTTGTGAGCGATAACACATGATTTTTTACCATTTTCAATTGTTCAGATCCATGATAAATAATTTTGCAGAGGGCTAAATTGATATTTTCATGCGCTAACCTATGAGTTTTAACCATTTTTAGTCATTCCAACAAACTGGCGAATAATTTTGTGAAGGCCAAAATAATTTCTCGAAGAACAACACGTTTTCATGAGCTATAACCCTTTATTTTTGCCATTTTTAGTCATTCTAAACTAGTGGAAAATAATTTTGTAGAGGAAAAATTCATGATTTCATAAGCTATAACCCATGAATTTCGGTCATTTTTAATCATTTTAAGCCATTAGAAAATTAATTTAGCGGAGGCTAAAATTCACATTTTCATGAGCTACAACTCATGATTTTTGGTAATTTTTAGTCATTTCTACTCATTGGCAAATAATTTTATGAAGTTAAAAATTCATGTTTCATGAGCAATAACACATGATTTTTCACCAATTTTAGTCATTCCAACCCATTGGAAAATAATTTCATGGAGGCAAAATTCACATTTTCATGAGCTATAACACATGATTATTGACCATTTTTAGTCATTGTGACCTAGTTGAAAATAATTTTGTGGAGGCTAAAATCCAATTTTTCATGAGCTATAATCCATGACGTTTGACAATTTTTAGTCAATTCTACTCAATGGAAATTAATTTCGTGTAGTCAAAATTTTAGGATTTCGTGAGCAATAACACACGATTTTTCACTACTTTTAGTCACTCCAACCCAATGGTAAATCATTTCATCGTGGCGAAATTCACATTTTCTTTTGCTATAACCAATCATTTTTAACCTTTTTTAGACTTTCTTACTCATTGGTTAATAATTTCACAAAGGCCAAAATTCACATTTTCATGAGTTATAACCCCTGATTTTTGCAATTTTTACTCGTTTCTACTCACTGGCAAAAAATTTTGTGGAGTCAAAAATTCAAGATTTCATGAGTGATAACACATAATATTTTACCATTTTTAGTTGTTTGGACCTAGTTGTAAATAATTTCGTGGAGGCCATAATTCACGTTTTCATGTGATACAACCTTTGATTTTTGGCCATTTTAGCAGTTTCTACTCATTGGTAAATAATTTTGCAGAGTCAAAAATTTTGGATTTCTTCAGCTATAACCCATGATTTTTTGCCTTTTCTAGTCATTCTGACCTGGTGAGAATTAATTTTGCGGAGGCCAAAATTCTTGTTTTCAGGTGCTATAACACACGATTTTGACCATTTTTACTCTTTCAATTCCACTGGCAAATAATTTTAAGGAAGCACCATCCACGATTTTTAGACATTTTTATTCGATTAGTGCCATTGGCAATAGTGTTGCAGAGGTCACACATTTTCATTAGCTATAACCCATGATGCTTGACCATTTTAGTCATTTCTACTCATTGGTAAATAATTTCATCGAGGCCAAAATTCACATTTTCATGAGTTATAACCCGATTTTTGCAATTTTTAGTCGTTTCTACTCAGCGGCAAATAATTTTGTGGAGTCAAAAATTCAAGATTTCATGGTGATAACACATAATATTTTACCATTTTAGTTGTTTGGACCTAGTTGTAAATAATTTCGTGGAGGCCATAATTCACGTTTTCATGTGATACAACCTTTGATTTTGGCCATTTTAGTCATTTCTACTCATTGGTAAATAATTTTGTGGAGTCAAAATTTTGGATTTCTTGACTATAACCCATGATTTTTTGCCTTTTCTAGTCATTCGACCTAGTGGAAAATAATTTTGTGGAGGCTAAAATTCAAGTTTTCATGAGCTATAACCATGATTTTTACCATTTTTAGTCGTTTCTACTCAGCGGCAAATAATTTTAAGGAAGCACCATCCACGATTTTTAGACATTTTTATTCGATTAGTGCCATTGGCAATAGTGTTGCAGAGGTCACACATTTTCATTAGCTATAACCCATGATGCTTGACCATTTTTAGTCATTCCAACCCTTTGGCAAATAATTTCGTAAAGGACAAAGTTCACGATTTCATGAGCTATAACACATGATTAGTGGCCATCTTCTGTTGTTCCAATAAATAATTTTAAGGAGACAAAAATTCACCATTTCATGAGCTATAACCATGATTTTAAGCCATTTTTAATCGTTTTGAGCTATTGAAAAATATTTTCATGGCGGCCAAAATTCATATTTTTAGGAGCAAGAAACCATGATTTTTTACCATTTTTCGTCATTCCTATTCATTGGCAAATAATTTCGCGAAGTCATAACATTAGGATTTCATGAGCTATAACCAATGATTTTTAGCTATTTTAGTCATTCTAACCCAGTGGAAAATAATTTTGCGAAGGCTTAAATTCACATTTTCACGAATTATAACCAATAATTTTTGGCCAATTTTAATTGTTCCGACCCTATGGAAAATAATTTCTCGGAGGACAAGATTCACATTTTCATGAGCTTTAGCCCATGATTTTTGCCATTTTTAGTCATTCTAAACCAGTGGAAAATAATATTGCGGAAACAAAAATTCACGATTTTGTGTGTTATAGCCCACGATATTCGGCCATTTTTAATCAATTTAAGGAATTGGAAATTAATTTCATGGAGCCCAAAATTCATGTTTTCATGAGCTACAACCCATAATTTTTGGCAATTTTTAGTCATTTCTACTCGTTGGCAAATAATTTCATGAAGTCAAAAATTCATGCTTTCATGAGCAATAACACATAATTTTTGCCAATTTTAGTCATTCCGACCCAGAGGGAAATAATTTTGCGTAGGCCAAAATTCATGTTTTCATGTGCTATAACATGTGAGTTTTGGCTTTTTCTAGTCGTACTGAACCATTTGCAAAGAATTTTGCGGAGGCCAAAATTCAAGTTTTCATGAGCTATAATCCATGTTGTTTAGCAATATTTAGTCAATTCTACTCAATGGAAAATAATTTCCCATAGTAAAAAATTCATGATCTCATGAGAAATAACACACTTATTTTCACTATTTTTCGTTGTTCCGATCTAATGATAAATAATTTCGTCAAGGCCAAAATTCACATTTTCATGAGTTATAACCCTTGATTTTCACAATTTTTAGTCGTTTCTACTCATTGCCAAATAATTTTATAGAGTCAAAATTCAGGATTTTATGAGTGATAACACACAATTTTTTACTATAATTAGTTGTTCGGACCTAGTGGTAAATAATTTCGTGGAGGCTGAAATTAATGTTTTCATGTGCTACAACCTTTGATTTATAGCCATTTTTTATCGATCCGACCAATTGGCAAATAATTTTATGAAGGCCAAAATTTATGTTTTCATGTACTATAATCAATGATTTTTTTACAATTTTTAGTTGTTTCTAACTATTGGCAAATAATTTTGTGGAGTTAAAAATTTAAGATTTCATGAGCGATAACACACGATTTTTCTCCAATTTTAGTCGTTCTGACCTAGTGGAAAGTTATTTCACGGAGGTAAAAATTAACATTTTATTGTGATGTAATCTATAATTTTTGGGCATTTTTTGTCACTCTGACCGATGCCAAATAATTTTGTGGAGGCCAAAATTTATGTTTTCATGAGGTTTAACCCACAATTTTTGGCCATTTTTAGTCATCCCGACCTAGTGAAAAATAATTTCACAAAGATTAAAATTCATAATTTCATGAGCTATAACACATGCTTTTTGATCATTTTAATTGTTTTGGGTCATTGACAAATAATTTTACGAAGGCCAAAATTTATGTTTTCATGAGCAATAACCCATGAGGTTTTACCATTTTCGGTCAATTCTTCTCATTTGCAAAGATCTTTATGGAGTCAAAAATTCAGGATTTCATGAGCTATAACCCATGATTATTGGCCATTTTTAGTCGCACTGACTTAGTGGAAAATAATTTTGTGAATGCCAAAATAAATTTGACTATTTTTAGTAGTTCTCAACCACTGGTAAAAATTTCGCGGCATCAAAAATTCGGGATTTCATGAGACTTAACGAAATTTTGCTCTTTTTTTTGTTGTGACCCAATGGTACATACTTTTAAGAAAGCAGAAATTCACATTTTTGTTAGCTATAACCCATGATTTTTGGCAATTATTAGTTATTTCTACTCAATAGAAAATAATTTTGCATAGTCTAAAATTCAAGATTTCATGAGCAATAACACACAAATTGTCACCATTTTTATTTATTCTGGCCAAGTTGTAAATAATTTCGCAGAGGCTAAAATTCACATTTTCATGAGCTAACCCATGATTTTTGACAATTTTTAGTCGTTCTGACTCATTGATGAATAATTTCACAGAGGCCAAAATTTAAATTTTCATGAGTTGTAGCCACAAATTTTGGCCATTTCTAGGCATTCCGACCCATTAGCAAATAATTTTTTGGAGTAAAAAATTCGAGATTTCATGGTCGATAACACATGACTTTACATAATTTTTAATCGCTCCGACTCAGTGGTAGATAATTTTAAGGAGGCACACATTCACATTTTCATGAGCTATAACCCATGATGTATGATCATTTTTAGTCATTCTGACTCATTGATGAATAGTTTCACAATGGCCAAAATTCATGATTTCATGAGTTATAACCCACAATTTTGGGCCATTTTTAGCCATTCCGGCCTATTGAAAATTAATTTTGTGGAGTCAAAAGTTCAAGATTTCATGAGCAATAACTCAAGAGTTTTGGCCATTTTTCGATATTCCAACTATATGGTAATTTCAAGGATGCCAAAATTTGCATTTTCATACACTATAACTAATGATTTTTGACCATTTTTAGTCGTTTTGACTCAGTGGTAAATAAATTTTTGGAGGTCAAAATTTATATTTTCATGTGCTATAACCTATGATTTGTGGTTATTTTTAATCATTTTCAGCCATTGACAAATAGGTTTGTAGAGGCCAAAAATTACATTTTCATGAACTATAACCATGACTTTTGACCATTTTTAGTCAATCTAACCAAGTGGAAAATAATTTCACAAAGTCAAAAATTTAGGATTTCATAAACTATGACCCATGATTTTTTACCACTTCTAGTCATTCTGACCTAGTGGGAAATAATTTTGTGGAAGCCAAAATTTACACTTTCTTGTGATATAACTCATTTTTGACAATTTTTAGTCATTTTGACCCATTGGCAAATAATTTCACAAGGCCAAAATTCACATTTTCATGAGCTATAACCCGTAACATTTGCAATCAATTTGAGCCATTGGCAAACAGTTTTGTGGAGGTCAAACTTTACATTTTAATGAGCTATAACTCATAATGTTTGACCATTTTTCATCATTCCCACGCATTGCCACATAATTGCACAGTGGTCATTTTTAATTGTTTCTACTCAATGACAAATAATTTTGCCATTTTTAGTCATTCTAACCAAGTAGTATATAATTTCATAGAGACCAAAATTCACGATTTTATGAGCTATAACCCATTATTTTTTACCATTTTTAGTCATTTAGACTCATTGATAAATACTTTTACTAAGGCAAAAATTCACGTTTTCATCAGTTATAATCCCTAATTTTTAGCCTTTTTTAGTCATTCTAACCCATTGGTAAATAATTTCGCAGAGTCAAAAATTCAGGATTTCATGAGCGATAACTAACGAGTTTCACTTAGTTTTCCGACCCAGTAGAAAATAATTTTGAGGCTGAAAAAATTCACATTTTCATCAGCTATAACATATGGATTTTGACCATTTTTAATCATTCCCACTCAGTGGTAAATAATATTTTGGAGATCAAATTTAATATTTTCATGAGCTATAACCTATTTTTTTGACCAAATTTAGTCGTTCAGACTCAATGATAAATAATTTCACAAGGCCAAAATTCACGTTCTCATGACTTATAACCCTTAATTTTTACCCATTTTTAGTCATTTTGACCCCATGACAAATAATTTTAAGGAGTCAAAATTGATGATTTCATGAGTGATAACACATGAGTTTTGCCAATATTTTGTCATTCGGTCCCAGTGTTAAATAATTTCAAGGAGGCCAAAATTCACAATTTCATTTGCTATATGACCTATGAGTTTTGGCCATTTTTAGGCATTCCCACCCAGAGGTAAATAATTTTTTTTTAAAAATTGATATTTTCATGGGCTATAACTCCTGATTTTTTATTATTTTTAATTGTTTTAAGCCGTTGACAAATAATTTTGCAGAGGCCAAAATTCACGTTTTCATAAGCTATAACCCATAATTTTTTTTATCACTTTTAGTCATTCCGGCCCATTGGCAAATAATTTCACGTGGCTAAAATTCACATTTTCATGAGCTGTAACACATGATTTATTGCCATTTTTAGCAACTCTGACCTAGTGGAAAATAATTTTGTGAAGGATAAAATTCTTGATTTCATGAGCTAATAACGCATGATTTGTGGCCTTCTTTAGTCATTTGAACCCATTAGCAAATAATTTCATGGAGAATAAAATCACATTCTATGAGATATAATCCATGATTTTTCGCTATTTTTTTAATCATTTTGAGCCGTTGGCAAATAATTTTGCTGAGTCAAAAATTTAGGATTTCATGAGGTATTACCAATGATTTTTGGCTATTTTTAGTCATTTTGACCATATGGAAAATAATTTTGCGGAGGCCAAAATTCACATTTTTATGAGCTATAACCCATGATTTTGGCCATTTTAATCATTTTGACCCAAATGAAAATAATTTCACAATGGCAAATTTTCACAATTTCATTAGCTATAACCCATAACTTTCGACCATTTGTAATCATTTTGAGCCATTGGAAATTAATTTTACTAACAGTAAAATTCACATTTTCATGAGCTACAAACAACAATTTATGGCAATTTTAGTCATTTCTACTCATTGGCAAATAATTTGGCGTTGTCAAAATTAAGGATTTCATAAGCAATAACAATGATTTTTGCCATTTTTAGTAGTTTCAACCAAGTGGAAAATAATTTTGCGGAGGCCAAAATTCACATTTTCATAAGCTATAACCCATGGTTTTGACAATTTTTAGTCATTTTGACCATATGGAAAATAATTTTGCGAGGCCAAAATTCACGTTTTCATAAGCTATAACCCATGGTTTTGACAATTTTTAGTCATTTTACGTAGTCAAAGTTTTAGGATTTCTTGAGTGATGACATGCAAATTTTCACCATTTTTAGTCATTCGACCTTGTGGTAAATAATTTTGCGGTGGCCAAAATTAACATTTTCATATGCTATAACCTATGATTTTTGCTATTTTTAGTCATTTTGACCATATGGAAAATAATTTCACGGAGACTAATATTCACGTTTGCATGAGCTATAACCCATGATTTTTGCCATTTTTAGTAGTTCCAACCCAATAGAAAATAATATTGCAAAGGACACAATTCATGACATGAAGAACTATAACGCATGATTTGTGGCCATCTTTAGTCATTCAAACCCATTAGCAAATAATTTCATGGAGACTAAAATTCATCATTTCATTTGCTATAACCCATGATTTTTGGCTATTTTTAATCATTTTGAGCCATTGGAAATTAATTTTGTGGAGTCAAAAATTTAGGATTTCATGAGGTATTACCAATGATTTTTGGCTATTTTTAGTCATTTTGACCATATGGAAAATAATTTTGCAGAGGCTAAATATCACATTTTTGTGAGCTATAATCCATGATTTTCGCCATTTTTCATTATTCTTTCCAGCGGAAAATAATTTCACAATGGCAAATTTTCACAATTTCATTAGCTATAACCCATAACTTTCGACCATTTGTAATCATTTTGAGCCATTGGAAATTAATTTTACTAACAGTAAAATTCACATTTTCATGAGCTACAAACAACAATTTATGGCAATTTTTAGTCATTTCTACTCATTGGCAAATAATTTCGCGTTGTCAAAAATTAAGGATTTCATAAGCAATAACAGCTGATTTTTGCCATTTTTAGTCATTCGAACACAATGGTAAATAATTTTGTGGAGGCCAAAATTCACATTTTCATAAGCTATAACCTAGAATTTTTGACCATTTTTAGTCATTTTGACCCATTGGCAAATAATTTTGTGGAGGCCAAAATTCATGTTTTCATGAGCTATAACCCATGGTTTTGACAATTTTTAGTCATTTTTACTCATTGGCAAATAATTTCTAGAGTCAAAATTTAGGATTTCTTGAGTGATGACATGCAAATTTTCACCATTTTTAGTCATTCGACCTTGTGGTAAATAATTTTCGGTGGCCAAAATTAACATTTTCATATGCTATAACCTATGATTTTTGCTATTTTTAGTCATTTCTACTCATTGGCAAATAATTTCACAAAGGCCAAATTTTACATTTTTAGTTGTAACTCCTAATTTTTGGCTATTTTTAGTCATTCCAACCTATCGGCAAATAATTTCACAAATGTCAAAATAACACACGAGTTTAAGCCATTTTTAGTCATTCGAACACAATGGTAAATAATTTCAAGGAGGCTAAAATTCATATTTTCATGTACTAGCCTATGATTTTTAACCATTTTAGTTATTTTAACCCAATTTTAAATATTTTTGGATATCAAAATTAACATTTTTATGTGCTATAACCCATGATTTTTATCATTATTAATAATTTTGAGCCATTGACAAGTAGTTTCAGGAGATCAAAATTCACGTTTTCATAAGCTATAACCCATAATTTTTGATAATTTTTAGTCATTCGACCCATTGGCAACTAATTTGGTGATGGTCATAATTTAGGTTTTCATGAGCTATAAAACATAAATTTTGCCATTTTTAGTCTTTCCGAACCAGTGGTAAATAATTTTGCGGTGGCCAAAATTAACATTTTCATATGCTATAACCTATGATTTTTTGCTATTTTTAGTCATACTGACCTATTGGCAAATATTTTGCGGCGGCCAAAATTTATGTTTTCTTAAGCTATAACCCATGGTTTTGACAATTTTTAGTCATTTTCTGTAGTCAAAGTTTTAGGATTTCTTGAGTGATGACATGCAAATTTTCACCATTTTTAGTCATTCTGACCTTGTGGTAAATAATTTCGCGGAGGCCAAAATTCATGTTTTCATTGGCTATAACACATAATTTTTGACCATTTTTAGTCGTTCTAACTCATTGAGAATAATTTCACAAAGGCCAAATTTTACATTTTTAGTTGTAACTCCTAATTTTTGGCTATTTTTAGTCATTCCAACCTATCGGCAAATAATTTCACAAATGTCAAAATAACACACGAGTTTCGCCATTTTTAGTCATTCGAACACAATGGTAAATAATTTCAAGGAGGCTAAAATTCATATTTTCATGTACTAGCCTATGATTTTTAACCATTTTTAGTTATTTTAACCCAATTTTAAATATTTTTTTGGATATCAAAATTAACATTTTTATGTGCTATAACCCATGATTTTTTATCATTATTAATAATTTTGAGCCATTGACAAGTAGTTTCGCGGAGATCAAAATTCACATTTTCATAAGCTATAACCCAGAAATTTTGACCAATTTTAGTCATTCTGACCCATTGGCAACTAATTTGGTGATGGTCATAATTTAGGTTTTCATGAGCTATAAAACATAAATTTTTGCCATTTTTAGTAGTTTCAACCAAGTGGAAAATAATTTTGCGACAAACAAATTCACAATTTTAAGAGCTATAACACAACATTTGTGGCCATTTTCAATCGTTACGACCCATTTGCAAATAATTTCATACAGGCTAAGATTCATCATTTCATTTGCTATAACCCATGATTTTTGGCCATTTTTAATCATTTTGAGTCATTGGCAAATAATTTTATTGAATAAAAAATTTAGGATTTCATGAGCTATAACCAAAGATTTTTGGCCAAATTTAGTTGCTCCGACCAAGTGGAAAATAATTTCACGGAGACTAATATTCACGTTTGCATGAGCTATAACCCATGATTTTCACTATTTTTAGGTATTTTGTCCCTGTGGAAAATAATTTCATGGAGGCCAAAATTCACAATTTCATGAGTTATAACCCACGACTTTCAGCTATTTTTAATCAATTCGAGCCATTGGAAATTAATTTTGTGGAGGCCATAGTTCGCATTTTCATGAGCTATAACCCATGATTTTTGGCTATTTTTAGTCAATTCTACTCATTGGCAAATAATTTCTAGAGTCAAAAATTTTGGATTTCATAAGCAATAACACAAGATTTTTCACCACTTTCAGTCGTTTCGACCCAGTGGTAAATATTTTTGCAGATACAAAAATTTATGTTTTTATGTGTTATAACCTATAATTTTTGACTATTTTTAGTCGTTCAGACCAGTTGGCGAATGACTTTGTAGAGGTCAAAATTCACATTTTCATGAGCTATAACCCATAATTTTTGATAATTTTTCGTCATTTCTGCTCATTGGCAAATAATTTCATGGAGTAAAAAATTCAAGATTTCTCGAGAAATAACACATGATTTTTTTTCTGTGTTTAGTTGTTCGGACCCAATGGTAAATAACTTTGTAGAGGTCAAAATTCACGTTTATGTGTTATAACTCATGATTTTAACCATTTTTAGTCATTCTGACCAACTGGTGAACAATTTTGCGGAGGCCAAAATTCACATTTTCATGAGTTGTAGTCCAAGATTTTTAGCAGTTTTTCATCGTTTCTACTCATTAGAAAATAATTTCGCAGAGTCAAAGATTTTGGTTTTCATGACCAATAAGACATGATTTTTCGCCAGTTTTAGTCATTCTAGCCTAGTGGGAAATAATTTAACGGAGGCAAAATTTCACATTTTCTTGTACTATAAGCAATGATTTTTTACCATTAGTACTCATTCTAACCCACTAGCTAATCATTTCAAGCCTTTTGAAATCAATTTTGCAAAGGCCAAAATTCACATTTTCTTGAGCTACAACCCATGATTTTTGAAAATTTTTTGTTATTTCGCTCACTGGCAAATAATTTCGTGGAGTCAAAGATTCAGGATTTCATGAGCAATAACGCATGATATTTTGCTATTTTTATTCGTTCTAACCCAGTGGAAAGTAATTTCGTAAAGACTGAATTCATGTTTTCATGTGCTATAACCTATGATTTTTGACTATTTTTAGTTGATCGACCCATTGGCAAATAATTTTGTGAAGGCCAAAATTCACATTTTCATTAGCAATAACACATGATTTTTGGAAAATTTTAATTGTTTCTACTCAATGATAAATAATTTCATGTAGTCAAAAGTCAGGATTTCTTGAACGTTAACACATGAATTTTTACCATTTTTAGTCTTTCTGATCCAGTGGTATATAATTTCACGGAGGCCAAAATTCTCATTTTCTGAGCAATAACCCATAAATTTTGATCATTTTTAGTTGTTCAGACTAATTGGTGAATAGTTTCACAAAAGAAAAAATTTACATTTTCATGAGTTATAACCCCTAATTTTTGGCCATTTTTAGTCATTTTGACCCATTAGCAAAAATTTCGCGGAGTTAAACATTTAGGATTTCATGAACAATAACACACAAATTTTGCCACATTCAATAATTCCGACCTAGTGGTAAATAATTTCAAGGAGGCCAAAATTCACATTTTCATGTACTATTACCTATGATTTTTGAACATTTTTAGTCATTTCGGCCCAATTGTAAAAAAAATTTTTTTGAGGTCAAAATTAATATTTTTATGTATCGTAATCCATAATTTTTGGTTATTATTAATTGTCTTGAGCCATTCACAAATAGTTTCGTGGAGGCCAAAATTCACTTTTTCTTAACCTATAACCTAGAATTTTTGAATCCGACCCATTGGCAAATAATTTCACGGAGGCAATAATTCATGTTTTCATGAGCTATAACACATGATTTTTTGCCTTTTTAGTAGTTCCAACCCAGTAGAAAATAATATTGCAAAGGACAAAATTCACGATATGAAGAACTATAACGCATGATTTGTGGCCATCTTTAGTCATTCAAACCCATTAGTGAATAATTTCATGGAGGCTAAAATGCATCATTTCATTTGCTAGAACCCACGAACTTTGGCCATTTTCTTATCATTTTGAGCCATTCACAAATAATTTCACCGAGTAAAAAATTTAGGATTTCATGGGCTACAACCAATGATTTTTGGCTATTTTTAGTCGTTCTAACAAAGTGGAAAATATTTTCGTAGAGATTAGAATTCATGTTTTCATGAGCTATAGCCCCAGATTTTTGCCATTTTTAGTCATTTTGCCCTTGTGAAAAATAATTTTGCGGAGGCAAAATTTCACTATTTCATGAGCTATATAACCCACAACTTTTAGCCATTACAAATTAATTAGCGGAGGCCAGAATTTGTATTTTCATAAACTACAGCCCATGATTTTTGGCTGGTTTTAGTCATTTCTACTCATTGGCAAACAATTTCTAGAGTCAATAAAAATTCAGGATATCGTAAGCAATAACACATGATATTTCACCTTTTATTGCCATTTCAACCTAGTGGTAATTATTTTCACTGAGGCAAAAATTCATATTTTCATGTGCTACCTATGATTTTTTTACTTTTTTTTAGTCATTCAGACCCGTTGGTGAATAATTTTAAAGATGCTAAAATTCATGTTTTCAAGAGCTGTAGCCCATGATTATTGGCAAATTTTAGTAATTTCTACTCATTGGCAAATAATTTCATGGAGTTAAAAATTCAAGATTTCTTAGTAATATCACACAATTTTTTGCCATGTTTAGTTGTTCAAACCTAGTGGAAAATAATTTCGCAGAGGTCGAAATTCAAGTTTTCATGTGCTATAACCTATGATTTTTAACCTTTTTTAGTCGTTCCGACCAATTGGTGAATAATTTTGTGAAAGCCAAAATTCACACTTTTATGAGCTATAACTCGTGGTTTTAGTAGTTTCTTGTCATTTCTACTCATTGACAAATAATTTCATCGAGTCAAAATTTAGATATCATGAGCTATAACACATGATTTTTGCCATTTTTAGTCATTTCTACTCAATGGCAAATAATTTCACAGAGGCCAAAATTCATATTTTCATGTGCTACCTATGATTTTTTACTTTTTTAGTCATTCGACTTCGGTGGTAAATTATTTTAAGGAAGCTACAATTCATGTTTTCATGTGGTATAACCTATGATTTTTACTCTTTTTATTTATTCGACTCATTGGCAAATAATTTTGCAAAGGTTAAAATTCACACTTTCATGAGCTATAGCCTATGATTTTGGCAATTTTCAGTCATTTCTACTCATTGGCAAATAATTTCATGGAGTTAAAATTCAAGATTTCTTAGTAATATCACACAATTTTTGCCATGTTTAGTTGTTCAAACCTAGTGGAAAATAATTTCGCAGAGGTCGAAATTCAAGTTTTCATGTGCTATAACCTATGATTTTTAACCTTTTTTAGTCGTTCCGACCAATTGGTGAATAATTTTGTGAAAGCCAAAATTCACACTTTTATGAGCTATAACTCGTGGTTTTTAGTAGTTTCTTGTCATTTCTACTCATTGACAAATAATTTCATCGAGTCAAAAATTTAGATATCATGAGCTATAACCAATGTTTTTAGCCATTTTTAGTCGTTCCGACTAAGTGGATAATAATTATGCGTATGCCAAAATTCACATTTTCAAAAGCTATAGCCCAAAACTTTTGACCATTTTTACTCATTCCCACCCATTAGTAAATAATTTTGTAGAGGCCAAAATTCATGTTTCACAAGCTATAATCAACGATTTTTGGCCATTTTTAGTCATTCCAACACAATAGGAAGTAATTTCGTAGAGGTGAAAATTCACAATTTAATGAGCTATAACGCATGATTTGTGGCCATCTTTAGTTCTGACCCATTAACAAATAATTTCATGAAGGCAAAAATTTAATATTTCATTACCTACAATCCTTGATTTTTGGAAATTCGTAGTTGTTTCTACTCATTGCTAAATAATTTTGTGCAGTCAAAAATTCAGGATTTCATGAGCAACAAAAATTCAGGATTTCATGAGCAATGACTTTTGACCATTTTTAGTCATTCTGACTCGGTGGTAAATTATTTTAAGGAAGCTACAATTCATGTTTTCATGTGGTATAACCTATGATTTTTTTACTCTTTTTTATTTATTCCGACTCATTGGCAAATAATTTTGCAAAGGTTAAAATTCACACTTTCATGAGCTATAGCCTATGATTTTTGGCAATTTTCAGTCATTTCTACTCAATGGCAAATAATTTTGTGAAGTTAAGAATTCAAGGTTTCATGAGGTATATCACACGAATTTTTACCATTTTTTACTTGCTCTAATCTAGTGGTAAATAATTTTACGAAGGCCAAAATTCATATATTCAATAGCTATAAACCATGATTTTTGGCATATTTTAGTCATTTCTATTCAATGGCAAATAATTTAGCATAGTTAAAAACTCAGGATTTCACAAGCGATAACACACAAATTTACGCCATTTTAGTTATTCTAACCCCGCGGTAAATAATTTTGCGGAGGCTAAAATTCATGTTATCATGAGCTATAACCATTTTTGACCATTTGTTGTTGTTCCGACTCTTTAATGAATAATTTCATAGAGGACAAAATTCACATTGACATGAGTTATAACCACGAATTTAGGCATTTTTAGTGATTCCGACCCACTGGAAAATAATTTCATGGAGTCAAAAATTTAGTATTTCATGAGCGTTAACACATAATGTTTTGTTATTTAGTCATTCCGGCCTAGTGGGAAATAATTTCACGGAGGCCAAAATTCATGTTTCATGTGCTATAAGACAAGATTTTTGACCTTTTTTAGTCTTTCCATTCCATTGGCAAATAATTTCGCGGAGCCAAAATTCACGTATTCATGAGCAATAACCCACAATAGTTGGTCATTTTAAGCATATTGAGCCATAGGGAAATAGTTTCACCGAGGATAAAATTCGCATTTTCTTGAGCTATAACCTATGATTTTGACCATTTTTAGTTGTTCTGATCCTTTGGTAAATAATTTAACGAAGGTCAAAATTCACATTTTCATGAGCTATAACCCTAAATTTTTGGCCATTTTAAGTATTTCCGATCTAGTTGGAAATGATTTTGCAAGGATAAAATTCATGATTTCTTGAGCTATAACACATGATTTATGGCCATCGTTAGTCATTACGAGCCATTAACAAATAATTTCATGGAGGCTCAAATTCACCATTTCGTGAGCTATAATACATGATTTTTGACTATTTTTAATCGTTTTGAGCCATTGACAAATAATCTTGCGGAGGCCAAAATTCAAATTTTTATGAGAAAAAACCCAAGATTTTGACCATTTTCAGTCGTTTCTACTCATTGGCAAATATTTTTGTAGAATTAAAATATTAGGATTTCATAAGCCATAACCCATGACATTTAGCCATTTTTAGTCATTTCGATCTAGTGAAAAATAATTTCGCGAAGGCTTAAATTCACCTTTTCATGGGCTAACTCATGATTTTTACCATTTTTAGTTGTTCTGACCTATTGGCAAGTAATTTTGCTGAGGCCAAAATTCACATTTTTATGGCTATAACCTAATATTTTTAGCCATTTTGAATCATTCCAACTCAGTTGAAAATAAATTTGCGAAGGCTAAAATTCACTTTTTCATGAGCTATAACCCAAGATTTTTAACTAGTCATTCCGAGTCACTAGTAAATAATTTTGGAAAGGCCGAAATTCATGTTTTCATGAACTAAAACTCATGATTTTTTGCTATTTTTAGTCATTCTGACCCAGTTGAAAATAATTTCATGGAGGCCAGAATTCACAATTTCATGAGCTACAACCTATAATATTTGACAATTTTAGTCATTCCAACCTCCTTGACAAATAATTTGTGGAGGGCATAATTCACGTTTTCACGAGTTATGACCCATAATTTTTTTACTATTTTTAGTCATTTCGACCCAGTAAAAAATCATTTCGTGGTGGCTAAAATTCATGATTTCATGAGCTATGACCCATATTTTTAAGCCATTTTAGGCATTTCAACACATTGGTAAATAATTTTATGGAGGCCAAAATTCATGATTTCATGAACTATAATCCACGATTTTTGCCATTTTAGTCATTTCTACTCATTGGTAAATAATTTCAAGGAGGCCAAAATTCACATTTTCATGAGTTATAACCCATGATTTATTACCATTTTTTGTCATTCAGACCCATTATTAAATAATTTTGAGGGGGGCTCAAATTCACGTTTTCATGCTCTATGGCCCATGATTTTTGGCTATTTTTATTGTTTTGTGTATTATCGAACACTTGTGGGAAGGCCAAAATTCATGTTTTTATGAGCTGTAACCCTTGATTCTTGACCATTTTTAGTCATTCCGACCCATTCTTAGATAATTTAATGAAGGCAAAAATTTACATTTCCATGACCTATAATCCATGATTTTGGGTCACTTTTAGTAGTTCCAACCTAGTAGAAAATAATTTTGCAAAGGATAAAACTCACGATTTCATGAGCTACACATGACTTGTGCCCATCTTTAGTCATTTCAACCCATTAACAAATAATTTTGTTGAGGCTAAAAGTACATGAGCTCTAACCCACGATTTTGGCCATTTTTAACCATTTTCAACCATTGGCAGATAACTTAACGGAGGCCAAAATTCATGCCTTCATGAGCAACAACCCGTGATTGTTAACCATTTTTAGTCATTTCTACTCATGATCAAATAATTTCGGGTAGTGAAAAAGTTAGGATTTCATTAGCTCTAATACATTATTTTTGGCCATTTTTTTAACATTTCTAGCCAGAGGAAAATAATTTTACGAAGGCCTAAATTCACGTTTTCATGGGCAATAACCCAAGATTTTTAATCATTTTTAGCTGTGACCAATTGGCAAATAATTTTGTGGAGGCGAAAATTTTTGTTTTTGATGAGCTATAACCCACGAGTTTTGGCTATGTTTAGTCATTCCGGGCTTGTTGAAAATAATTCTGCGGAGACTAAAATTAAAAATTTCATTAGCTATAACCTATAATATTTGACCATTTTTAGTCTTTCAGACCCATTGACAAATAATTTTGCGGAGGCAAAGATTCAAATTTTCATGAGTTATAACCATGATTTTCATCCATTTTTGCTAGTTTTAGTCATTCTGACCCAGTGGAAAATCATTTCGCAGAGGCCAAAGTTCATGATTTCATAAGCTATAATCAATAATTTGTGGCCATTCTTAGCCATTTCTACTCCTTGGCAAATAATTTTGTGCAGTCAAAAATTCATGATTTTATGAGCTTTAATCCATAATTTTTTGCCATTTTAGTCGTTCCAATCTACTGTTAAATAATTTCGATCAGGCCAAAATTCATGTGTTCATGTGCTATAACCTATTATGTTTTACCATTTTTTGTCGTTCTAACCCATTAGTAAATAATTTTACGGAGGCCCAAATTCACATTTTTATGAGTTATAACCCATTGTTTTTGGCCATTTTTAATCATCTTGAGTCATTGCCAAATTGTTTCATGAAGGAAAAAGTCAAGTTTTCATGAGCTATAACCCATGATTTTAACCATTTTTAGTCATTTCGACCCGTTGGCAAATAATTCCGCTATGGCCAAAATTCACGTTTGTAAAAGCTGTAACCCATGAATGTTGGTAATTTTAGTCGTGTCTACTCAATGCCATATAACTTTGTAGAGTCAAAATTTTAGGATTTCATGAGCCATAACCCAGGATTTTTTACAATTTTAAGTCGTTCCTACCCAGTGGTAAGTAATTTTGTGAAGGCCAAAATTCACTCTTTCTCGTGCTATAACCCATGATTTATGATCATTCTTAGTCATTCTGACCCATTGGAAAATAATTTCACGAAGGCCAAAATTCATAATTTCATGAGCTATAACACATGATATTTGATAATTTTTAGTCGTTTCGACCCAGTGAAAATTAATTATGCAGAGGCCAAAATTAACGATTTCATGAGCTATAAACACATGATTTGTTGCCATCTTTAGTCATTCGACCCATTAACAAATAATTTCATGGAGGCATTTCATGAGATACAACCCACGATTTTTGGCCATTTTAATCATTTTGAGCCATTGGCAAATAATTTCACGAAGGCCAAAATTCACATTTTCATGAGCTATAACCCATGATTTTTAACATTTTTAGTCATTTCTACTCATTGGCAAATAATTTTGTGGAGGCTAAAATTCATGATTTTATGAGCTATAACCCATGATTTTAACCATTTTTAGTCATTGACCCATTGGAAAATAATTTCCTAAAGCTAAAATTCACATTTTCATGAGTTATAACCCATGATTTTTGCCAAATGTTGTTACGACATATTGGCAAATAAATTTGTGGAGGCTAAAATTTTTGTTTTGATGAGCTATAACCCACGAGTTTTGGCTATGTTTAGTCATTCGGGCTTGTTGAAAATAATTTCATGAGACTAAAATTAAAAATTTCATTAGCTATAACCTATAATATTTGACCATTTTAGTCTTTCGGACCCATTGACAAATAATTTTGCGGAGGCAAAGATTCAAATTTTCATGAGTTATAACCATGATTTTCATCCATTTTGCTAGTTTTAGTCATTCGACCCAATGGAAAATAATTTTACTGAGGCCCAAATTCACATTTTATGAGTTATAACCCATTGTTTTGGCCATTTTTTAACATTTCTAGCCGAGGAAAATAATTTTACTGAGGCCCAAATTCACATTTTTATGAGCTTTAATCCATAATTTTTTGCCATTTTAGTCGTTCCAATCTACTGTTAAATAATTTCGATCAGGCCAAAATTCATGTGTTCATGTGCTATAACCTATTATGTTTTACCATTTTTTGTCGTTCTAACCCATTAGTAAATAATTTTACGGAGGCCCAAATTCACATTTTATGAGTTATAACCCATTGTTTTGGCCATTTTAATCATCTTGAGTCATTGCCAAATTGTTTCATGAAGGTCAAAAGTCAAGTTTTCATGAGCTATAACCCATGATTTTAACCATTTTTAGTCATTTCGACCCGTTGGCAAATAATTCCGCTATGGCCAAAATTCACGTTTGTAAAAGCTGTAACCCATGAATGTTGGTAATTTTAGTCGTGTCTACTCAATGCCATATAACTTTGTAGAGTCAAAATTTTAGGATTTCATGAGCCATAACCCAGGATTTTTTACAATTTTAAGTCGTTCCTACCCAGTGGTAAGTAATTTTGTGAAGGCCAAAATTCACTCTTTCTCGTGCTATAACCCATGATTTATGATCATTCTTAGTCATTCTGACCCATTGGAAAATAATTTCACGAAGGCCAAAATTCATAATTTCATGAGCTATAACACATGATATTTGATAATTTTTAGTCGTTTCGACCCAGTGAAAATTAATTATGCAGAGGCCAAAATTAACGATTTCATGAGCTATAATCTATGATTTTTGGCCGTTTTTAATCATTTTGAGCTGTTGGCAAATAATTTTGCGGATATCAAAATTTGCAATTTCATGAGCTTTTACCCAAAAATTTTACCATTTTTAGTCAAAAAATTGTACCATTTTTAGTCATTCTGACCCAATGGAAAATAATTTTACAAAGGCCACAACTCATGATTTCAGAGCGATAACCCACGATTTTTGGCCATTTTTAATCATTTTGAGCCATTAGAAATTAGTTTCACGGAGGCCAAAATTCACATTTTCATGAGCTACAACCCACAATTTTTTATAATTTTAGTCCTTTTTACTCAATGGCAAATAATTTCAGAAGGAAAAAATTCTAGGTTTCATGAGCTATAAACACATGATTTGTTGCCATCTTTAGTCTCTCTGACCCAGTAACAAATAATTTCATGAAGGCTAAAATTCACCATTTCATGAGCTGTAACCCACAAGTTTTGGCCAATTTTAAACATTTTGAGCCTTTGGCAAATAATTTCGCGGAGACCAAAATTCACATTTTCATGAGCAATAACTCATGGATTTTGACCATCTTTAGTAATTTCTAATCATTGGCCGATAATTTTGCGGAGTAAAATATCCATGATTTCACGAGCTATAACCCATGATTTTTAGCTATTTTTCATCATTCCAATCCAATGGAAGATAATTTGCGAAGGTAATAATTCTCATTTTCATGAGCTATAATCCATGATTTTTGACCATTTTTAGTCCTTCCGACCCATTAGCAAATAATTTCGCTAAAGCCAAAATTCATATTTTCATGAGCTATAACCCATAATTTTTGCCATTTTAGTCATTCGACCCATTAAGAAATAATTTTATTGAGGCTAAAATTCACAATATCATGAGCTATAACCATGATTTTTGATCATTTTAGTCATTCCTACTACCTAATAAATAATTTTATGGAGGTTAAATTCATGTTTCCATAAGCTATAACCCATAATTTTAAACCATTTTTAGTCATTCGACCCATTAAGAAATAATTTTATTGAGGCTAAAATTCACAATTTTATGAGCTATAACTCATGATATTTGACCACTTTTAGTCATTCCAGCCCATTAACAAATAATTTTGTGGAGGCTAAAATTCATGTATTCATGAGTTATATCCCTCGATTTTGGCTATTTTTAGTCGTTTTGACCCAGTGGAAAATCATTTTGCCGAGGCCAAAATTCACAATTTCATGACCTATAACCTAGGATTTGTTTTGCTATTTTTAGTCATTTCCACTCATTGGCAAATAACTTTGCATAGTCAAAATTTCAGGATTTTATGAGCTGTATAACCCATGATTTTTTGCCATTTTTAGTCATTCTGACCAAGTGGTATATAATTTTGCTAAGGTCAAATTTTACTTTTTCATGTGCTGTAACCCATGATTTACTTCTATTTTTTTCCTTCTGACCAAGTGGTAAATAATTTCGCAGAGACCCAAATTCACATTTTCATGTGCTACCATAATTTTTGGCCTATTGTTTAGTGTCATTGGCAAACACTTTCTCAACGGTCAAAATTCATGTTTTCACGAGCTATAACTCATTATATTTGACCATTTTTAGTTATTCTAACACGTTGGCAAATAATTTCACGAAGGCCAAAATTCACGCTTTCATGAGCAATAACCCAAGATTTTTAGCCATTTTAGTCATTCACCAATTGGCAAATGATTTTACTGAGGACAAAATTCATGATTTCATGAGCTATAACACATGATTTGTGTCCATCTTTAGTCATTCGACCCATTAAGAAATAATTTTATTGAGGCTAAAATTTACCATTACATGAGCTCTAACCCATGATTTTTAGCTATTTTTCATCATTCCAATCCAATGGAAGATAATTTGCGAAGGTAATAATTCTCATTTTCATGAGCTATAATTTCGCTAAAGCCAAAATTCACGCTTTCATGAGCAATAACCCATTATTTTTGACCATTTTAGTCATTTCTACTCATTGGTAAATAATTTCTAGTAGCAAAATTTAGTATTTCACTAGCTCTAATCCATGATTTTTGACCATTTTAGTCATTCGACCAAGTGGTATATAATTTTGCTAAGGTCAAATTTTACTTTTTCATGTGCTGTAACCCATGATTTTTGCCATTTTAGTCATTCGACCAATTGGCAAATGATTTTACTGAGGACAAAATTCATGTTTTCATGAGGTGTAACCCATGATTTTTGCCATTTTAGTCATTCGACCCAATGGAAAATAATTTTGCGAAAGCCAAAATTCACGTTTTCATGAGCTATAACCCATGATTTTTGCCATTTTAGTCATTTCCACTCATTGGCAAATAACTTTGCATAGTCAAAATTTCGTGATTTTATGAGTCAGATAACCCATGATTTTTGCCATTTTAGTCATTCGACCAAGTGGTAAATAATTTCATGAGACCAAAATTCACATTTTCATGAGCTATAACCGATGATTTTTGACCATTTATAGGTTTTCGGACCCATTGATAAATAATTTTGTAGAGGCCAAGATTCACATTTTCATGAGTTATAACCATGATTTTCAGCCATTTTGGCTATTTTAGTTATTCTTACCCAATGAAAAATCATTTCACGGAGGCCAAAATTCACGATTTCATGAGCTATAATCCATGATTTTTGACCATTTTAGTCATTTCTACTCATTAGTAAATAATTTCTAGTAGCAAAATTTAGTATTTCACTAGCTCTAATCCATGATTTTTGACCATTTTAGTCCTTCCGACCCATTAGCAAATAATTTCGCTAAAGCCAAAATTCATGTTTTCATGTGCTATAACCTATGATTTTTTACCATTTTTAGTCAAAAATTGTACCATTTTTAGTCATTCGACCAATTGGCAAATGATTTTACTGGAGGACAAAATTCATGTTTTCATGAGCTATAACCCATAATTTTTGGTTATTTTAATCATTTTGAGCCATTGGCAAATTTTTTCATGGAGGCCAAAATTAATGTCTTCATGAGCTATAATCATGATTTAAAACCATTTTTAGTCATTTAGACCCCGCGATGGCAAAATTCACGTTTTCATGAGCAATAACCCAAGATTTTTAGCCATTTTAGTCATTTCTACTCATTGGTAAATAATTTCTAGTAGCAAAATTTAGTATTTCACTAGCTCTAATCCATGATTTTTGACCATTTTAGTCATTCACCAATTGGCAAATGATTTTACGGAGGACAAAATTCACGTTTTCATGAGCTGTAACCCATGATTTTTGACTATTTTTAGTGATTCCGACCCAGTAGAAAGTAATTCTGCAGAGGCCAAAATTCATAGTTTCATGACCTATAACCTATGATTTTTGACCATTTATAGGTTTTCAGACCCATTGATAAATAATTTTGCAAAGGCCAAGATTCACATTTTCATCAGTAATAACCATGATTTTCAGCCATTTTGGCTATTTTTAGTTATTCTTACCCAATGAAAAATCATTTCACGGAGGCCAAAATTTACGATTTCATTGATAAATAATTTCGTGTCGTCAAAAATTCAAGATGTTATGAGCTTTTAACCCATAATTTTTTGCCATTTCTTGTAGTTCCGGTCGACTGTTACACAATTTTGAGGATGTCAAAATTCATGTTTTCATGTGCTATATAACCTTTGATTTTTTACCATTTTTAGTCATTTCTACTCATTAGTAAATAATTTCTAGTAGCAAAAATTTAGTATTTCACTAGCTCTAATCCATGATTTTTGGCCAGTTTTAATCGTTTCGACCAAGAGGAAAATAATTTTGCGAAAGCCAAAATTCACGTTTTCATGAGCAATAACCCAAGATTTTTAGCCATTTTTAGTCATTCCGACCAATTGGCAAATGATTTTACGGAGGACAAAATTCACGTTTTCATGAGCTGTAACCCATGATTTTTGCCATTTTAGTCATTCGACCAAGTGGTAAATAATTTCATGAAGGCTAAAATTCACAATTTCATGACCTATAACCTATGATTTTTGACCATTTATAGGTTTTCAGACCCATTGATAAATAATTTTGCAAAGGCCAAGATTCACATTTTCATCAGTAATAACCATGATTTTCAGCCATTTTGGCTATTTTTAGTTATTCTTACCCAATGAAAAATCATTTCACGGAGGCCAAAATTTACGATTTCATTGATAAATAATTTCGTGTCGTCAAAAATTCAAGATGTTATGAGCTTTTAACCCATAATTTTTGCCATTTCTTGTAGTTCCGGCCGATCGTTACACAATTTTGAGGATGTCAAAATTCATGTTTTCATGTGCAATAACCCATGGTTTTGACCATCTTTAGTCATTCGACCCATTAAGAAATAATTTTATTGAGGCTAAAATTCACCATTTCATGAGCTATAATCCATAATTTTAGCCAAATTTAATTATTTTGAGCCATTGGAAATTTATTTCACGGAGGCTAAAATTCTCATTTTCATGAGCTATAATCATTGATTTTTGACCATTTTTAGTCATTTCTACTCATTGGTAGATAATTTCGTGGAGTGAAAAATTCACGATTTTACAAGCTGTAACCCTCAATTTTTGGTCATTTTTCGTCGTTCCAACCCAATGGAAAATAATTTTGTGAAGGCCAAAATTCACGTTTTCATGAGCAATAACCCAAGATTTTTAGCCATTTTAGTCATTCGACCAATTGGCAAATGATTTTACTGGAGGACAAAATTCATGTTTTCATGAGTTATAACCCATAATTTTTGGTCATTTTAATCCTTTTGAGCCATTGGCAAATTTTTTCATGGAGGCCAAAATTAATGTCTTCATGAGCTATAATCATGATTTAAAACCATTTTTAGTCATTTAGACCCCGCGATGGCAAAATTCACGCTTTTATAAGTCAGAACCCACGATTTTTAGAAATTTTAATTATTTCCACTTATTGGCAAATAATTTCACGAATTCTAAAATTCATAATTTCATGAGCTATAACCCAAGATTTTTACCATTTTAAGTCATTTCTACCGATGGAAAATAATTTCGTGAAGGTCAAAATTCATAATTTCATGAGCTATAACCCATGATATTTGACCCTTTTAGTCATTTGGACCAAGTGGAAATTAATTTCAAAGGCTAAAATTATCGATTTCATGAGCTATAACCCATAATTTTTGGTCATTTTAATCCTTTTGAGCCATTGGCAAATAATTTCACAATTCTAAAATTCATAATTTCATGAGCTTTTAACCCATAATTTTCGCCATTTTTAGTTATTCCAACCCGGTGAAAAATAATTTCGCAAAGGCGAAAATTCACAATCTCAGAGTGATAACCCACTATTTTTGGCTATTTTTAATCATTTTGAGCCATTGGAAATTTATTTCACTGAGGCTAAAATTCTCATTTTCATGAGCAACAACCCACTATTTTTTAATTTTTAGTCATTTCTACTCGGTGGCACATAATTTCATGAAGGACAAAATTCATAGTTTCATGAGCTATAAACACATGATTTGTTCCCATCTTTAGTCGTTTTGACCCATTAATAAATAATTTCATGGATGCTAAAATTTACTATTTCATGAGCTATAATCCATAATTTTAGCCAACTTTAATCATTTTGAGCCATTGGCAAATAATTTCACGAATTCTAAAATTCATGTTTTCACGAGCTATAACTCATTATTTTTTTAGTGGTTCCGACCTAGTAGAAAATAATTTTGCGAAGCACAAAATTCACGATTTCATGAGATATAACACAAGATTTGTGTCCATCTTTAGTCATTCTGACCCATTAAGAAATAATTTTATTGAGGCTAAAATTCACCATTACATGAGCTCTAACCCATGATTTTTAGCTATTTTTAATCGTTTTCAGCAATTGCCAGGTAATTTCACGAAGGCCAAAATTCACGTTTTCATGAGCAACAGCCAATTATTTTTTACCATTTTTAGTCATTTCTACTCATTAGTAAATAATTTCTAGTAGCAAAAATTTAGTATTTCACTAGCTCTAATCCATGATTTTTGGCCAGTTTTAATCGTTTCGACCAAGAGGAAAATAATTTTGCGAAAGCCAAAATTCACGTTTTCATGAGCAATAACCCAAGATTTTTAGCCATTTTTAGTCATTCCGACCAATTGGCAAATGATTTTACGGAGGACAAAATTCACGTTTTCATGAGCTGTAACCCATGATTTTTGACTATTTTTAGTGATTCCGACCCAGTAGAAAGTAATTCTGCAGAGGCCAAAATTCATAGTTTCATGACCTATAACCTATGATTTTTGACCATTTATAGGTTTTCAGACCCATTGATAAATAATTTTGCAAAGGCCAAGATTCACATTTTCATCAGTAATAACCATGATTTTCAGCCATTTTGGCTATTTTTAGTTATTCTTACCCAATGAAAAATCATTTCACGGAGGCCAAAATTTACGATTTCATTGATAAATAATTTCGTGTCGTCAAAAATTCAAGATGTTATGAGCTTTTAACCCATAATTTTTTGCCATTTCTTGTAGTTCCGGTCGACTGTTACACAATTTTGAGGATGTCAAAATTCATGTTTTCATGTGCTATATAACCTTTGATTTTTTTACCATTTTTTATTATTCTGACATGTCAGTAAATTATTTCGTGGCGGCCCAAATTCATATTTTTATGAGTTATAAACCATAATTTTTTGGTCATTTTTAATCCTTTTGAGCCATTGGCAAATTTTTTCATGGAGGCCAAAATTAATGTCTTCATGAGCTATAACCCATAATTTTAAACCATTTTTAGTCATTTAGACCCCCGCGATGGCAAAAATTCACGTTTTTATAAGCTGTAACCCACGATTTTTAGAAATTTTTAATTATTTCCACTTATTGGCAAATAATTTCGCAGTGTCAAAAATTTAGGATTTCATGAGTTATAACCCATGATTTTTTGCCAATTTAAGTCATTTCTACCCGATGGAAAATAATTTCGTGAAGGTCAAAATTCATAATTTCATGAGCTATAACCCATGATATTTGACCCTTCTTAGTCATTTGGACCAAGTGGAAATTAATTTCGCAAAGGCTAAAATTATCGATTTCATGAGCTACAACCCACTATTTTTGCCACTTTTAATAATTTTGAGCTAATGGCAAATAATTTCACGAATTCTAAAATTCATAATTTCATGAGCTTTTAACCCATAATTTTCGCCATTTTTAGTTATTCCAACCCGGTGAAAAATAATTTCAAGAAAGGCTAAAATTCACAATCTCAGTGATAACCCACTATTTTTGGCTATTTTTAATCATTTTGAGCCATTGGAAATTTATTTCACTGAGGCTAAAATTCTCATTTTCATGAGCTACAACCCACGATTTTTGCAATTTTAGTCATTTCTACTCGGTGGCACATAATTTCATGAAGGACAAAATTCATAGTTTCATGAGCTATAAACTCATGATTTGTTCCCATCTTTAGTCGTTTTGACCCATTAATAAATAATTTCATGGATGCTAAAATTTACTATTTCATGAGCTATAATCCATAATTTTAGCCAAATTTAATTATTTTGAGCCATTGGCAAATAATTTTGTGCAGGCTAAAGTTTATGTTTTCATGAGCAATAACCCATGGGTTTTGACCATCTTTAGTCATTTCTACTCATTGGTAGATAATTTCGTGGAGTGAAAAATTCACGATTTTACAAGCTGTAACCCTCAATTTTTGGTCATTTTTCATCGTTCCAACCCAATGGAAAATAATTTTGTGAAGGCCAAAATTCTCATTTTCATGAGCTATAATCATTGATTTTTGACCATTTTAGTCGTTCGGCCTAAAGCCAAATTCATGTTTTCATGAGCTATAATCATTGATTTTTGACCATTTTTAGTCATTCGACCCATTAAGAAATAATTTTATTGAGGCTAAAATTCACCATTTCATGAGCTATAACCCATAATTTTAAACCATTTTTAGTCATTTAGACCCCGCGATGGCAAAATTCACGTTTTTATAAGCTGTAACCCACGATTTTTAGAAATTTTTAATTATTTCCACTTATTGGCAAATAATTTCACGAATTCTAAAATTCATAATTTCATGAGTTATAACCCATGATTTTTTGCCAATTTAAGTCATTTCTACCCGATGGAAAATAATTTCGTGAAGGTCAAAATTCATAATTTCATGAGCTATAACCCATGATATTTGACCCTTCTTAGTCATTTGGACCAAGTGGAAATTAATTTCGCAAAGGCTAAAATTATCGATTTCATGAGCTACAACCCACTATTTTTTGCCACTTTTAATAATTTTGAGCTAATGGCAAATAATTTCACGAATTCTAAAATTCATAATTTCACGAGCTTTAACCCATAATTTTCGCCATTTTTAGTTATTCCAACCCGGTGAAAAATAATTTCGCAAAGGCGAAAATTCACAATCTCAGAGTGATAACCCACTATTTTTGGCTATTTTTAATCATTTTGAGCCATTGGAAATTTATTTCACGGAGGCTAAAATTCTCATTTTCATGAGCTACAACCCACGATTTTTTGCAATTTTTAGTCATTTCTACTCAGTGGCACATAATTTCATGAAGGACAAAATTCATAGTTTCATGAGCTATAAACTCATGATTTGTTCCCATCTTTAGTCGTTTTGACCCATTAATAAATAATTTCATGGATGCTAAAATTTACTATTTCATGAGCTATAATCCATAATTTTTAGCCAAATTTAATTATTTTGAGCCATTGGCAAATAATTTTGTGCAGGCTAAAGTTTATGTTTTCATGAGCAATAACCCATGGGTTTTGACCATCTTTAGTCATTTCTACTCATTGGTAGATAATTTCGTGGAGTGAAAAATTCACGATTTTACAAGCTGTAACCCTCAATTTTTGGTCATTTTTCGTCGTTCCAACCCAATGGAAAATAATTTTGTGAAGGCGAAAATTCTCATTTTCATGAGATATAATCCTTGATTTTTGACCATTTTTAGTCGTTCTGGCCCTAAAGCCAAATTCATGTTTTCATGAGTTATAACCCACGATATTGGGCCATTTTAAGTCGTTTTGACACAATAAAAAAATAATTTTACGGAGGCCAAAATTCACAATTTCATGAGCTATTACCCATAATTTTTGACCATTTTTAGTTATTTTGATCGATTAACAAATAAGTTTGCAGATGTTAAATTCATGTTTCCATAAGCTATAACCCATAATTTTGAGTATTTTTAGTCATTTTGACCTAGTTGAAAATAATTTCGTGAAGGTCAAATTTCACAATTTTATGAGCCATAAACCATGTGTTATAGCACATGAAAATGTGAATTTTGTCCTCATGAAACTATTTACCACTATGTCAGAATGACTAAAAATGGCAAAAAATCGTTGGTTATAGCTCATGAAATCCTAAATTTTTGACTTCGCGAAATTATTTCCCTATTAGTAGAATGATTAAAAATGGTCAAAATTCATGGCATATAGCTCATGTAATAATGAAATTTTGTCTCTGTGAAATTATTTCCACCTGGTAGGAGCAACTAAAAATGGCAAAAAAATGTGGATCATAGCTCATGAAAACATGAATTTGGCCTCCGTAAAATTATTTGTCAATGGGTCGGCATAATTAAAAATGATAAAAAATCATGGATTTTACCTCATGAAATTGTCAATTTTGACCTCCGCAAAATTATTTACCACTTGATCGAAAGGATTGAAAATGATAAAAAATCGTGGATTATAGCTTATGAAGATGTGAATTTTCATCTGCAGAATTTATTTGCCAATGAGTCAAAACGATAAACAATGGTCAAAATTAGGGGCTATAGCTCATGAAAATGTGAAACTGTGGGCTAAATGACAAAAATTCTTGTATTATCACTCTTGCATCGTGAATTTTTGAAACTATGAAATTATTTGCCAATGAGTAGAAATGACAAAAAATTGCCAAAAATATGAAAACATGCATCTTCCCCTACACTAAATTATTTACAAATGGATCAAAATGATTAAAAATGGCCAAAACTTGTGGGCTATAGCTCATGAAATTGTGAATTTCTCCCTTGCGAAATTTGTTTCCACCGGGTCGGAATGAATAAATATGGTAAAAAATCATGGGTAATAACTCATGAAAACATTAATTCTAGCCTCCACAAAATTAATTGGCAATAGGTCGAATTGACTAAAAATGGTCAAAAATTATGGATTATAGCAAATAAAAATGTGAAAATTTGCCTCCGGATATCATTTGTTATGGCTAATGTGAAAATGCCCTAGAGGGGGGGGTGAATAGGGCTATTTGACAATAAATGTGCAATTTAAAATGATCAATGCAATTTACCAACTAAAATTAACAAAATAGCAATAAAGAGAGAGAGAGGTTAGAGATAGTTAGCCAATATGATGACACGCGATATGTTCACGAGGTTCGGTCCGCTGACCTACGTCCCCGCTCCCCACTTTCGAGGAGAATTTCACTATCACAATCCGGTTTGAAAGCTGAAACTTCTACACAATGATCTCCTCTTAAGATCTCACAACCAACACAATAGATCTCCACGAGATCAAGCTCTCCACAGTCACAAATGGAAGAAAAACTCTCTCTTATAACAGCCCTATGGCAAGAGCAAGAGATTTCAAATGAAGCTTGGGATGTGGAATTTGAAAGTGTGAAATCAAATGAAAATTTGAGCTCAATAAACACCAAAACTCTTCAAAAATGTGTTTAAAATCTTCTTAATTATATTGAAATAAATGAGGGCATGGGGTATATATAGGATGAAGAAACAAAGCCCAAAACCCAAGAAAATCCCAGCAAAAATGATAAAAAAAACAGAAACTGGAAAAATAGCCGTTAGGCAACGGTCACTGTAGCGGACGACCGTGAACAGTACCGAAAATTTCAGAAACCTGGAAATCTGCGTATATGGCTTTGTAAAATCAATTAAAAATAGTAAATCAACTCCAAAAATCATGAAATTTTGAGAGAAGTTTCCAAACATGTATATAAACATTTTAGAGAAAGAATTTCTGAAATATCACTTCCCATTTGTGAGAAATAATTATTTGAACACAGATAAACAGTTTCTGAAAAACTGCTGAAAACATCTTTTGTAAACTCAATTGAAAATAACAAAACAACTCCAAAATTAGTAAAATTGAGAAAATGTTTGTATATATAAAGATAAACATGTAAACAAAGAAATTTTTAAATTTCATTTTCCAATTGTTAAAACTCATCTGTTTTGCAAAATCATGAAAAATACGATATGTGAAAAGCATGATTTTGAACATGAACAAGTATTGAGATCTTGTGATTTGGTTTATGGACTTTATATAAGATATAAATTAATGTGATAAAGTCAATGAACCATGAATACAATAAATTCTCAATTTTAACTTGTTTTGCAATAGAAACCAAAAGTATGTATCGTGCATGTTCGTGCATGTTTGAAAAGATATTTTGCAAAAGGTCCTCAGATTTGTTAAATCTCATCGTTTATCAAAAGTATCAAAATACAGTATTGAAAATGTGTGAGTGTGTTATCCCAATAACTTCAAATGTTATCTAACTTGCTACTAGCCTACATTAAGTACTAGAGAAATAAAGAATTGCAAATATCTCACTCATGTAAGTACAATATCTTGAAGTTGATATTTGCTTGAATCTTGATGAAGCTTTTGAATATTATTTTTGGCTCTTGATAGCTTTGCTTCACCAATTTTCCTCCACCTCCTAGATATCATCATTGTAGCTTCATGTTCCATCCAATCCTCCAATTAAGGCACTAAATTGCTTGAATAACTTGTAATCTACAATATCACTCAACAAGCAATTAGTACCAATAATGGTGTTTGTAAATCATCATCAAAACAAGAGAACTAACATAATGATATCCTAAATTTTTGATTCACAAATTATTTACCACTTGATCGAAAGGATTGAAAATGATAAAAATCATGGATTTTACCTCATGAAATTGTCAATTTTGACCTCATAAAATTATTTACCACTTGATCGAAAGGATTGAAAATGATAAAAATCATGGATTTTACCTCATGAAATTGTCAATTTTGACCTCATAAAATTATTTACCACTTGATCGAAAGGATTGAAAATGATAAAAATCATGGATTTTACCTCATGAAATTGTCAATTTTGACCTCATAAAATTATTTACCACTTGATCGAAAGGATTGAAAATGATAAAAATCATGGATTTTACCTCATGAAATTGTCAATTTTGACCTCATAAAATTATTTACCACTTGATCGAAAGGATTGAAAATGATAAAAATCATGGATTTTACCTCATGAAATTGTCAATTTTGACCTCATAAAATTATTTACCACTTGATCGAAAGGATTGAAAATGATAAAAATCATGGATTTTACCTCATGAAATTGTCAATTTTGACCTCATAAAATTATTTACCACTTGATCGAAAGGATTGAAAATGATAAAAATCGTGGATTATAGCTTATGAAGATGTGAATTTTCATCTGCAAATTATTGCCAATGAGTCAAAGCGATAAACAATGGTCAAAATTAGGGGCTATAGCTCATGAAAATGTGAAACTGTGGGCTAAATGACAAAAATTCTTGTATTATCACTCTTGCATCGTGAATTTTTGAAACTATGAAATTATTTGCCAATGAGTAGAAATGACAAAAATTGCCAAAAATATGAAAACATGCATCTTCCCTACACTAAATTATTTACAAATGGATCAAAATGATTAAAATGGCCAAAACTTGTGGGCTATAGCTCATGAAAATGTGAAACTCAGGCTAAATGACAAAAATTCTTGTATTATCACTCTTGCATCGTGAATTTTGAAACTATGAAATTATTTGCCAATGAGTCAAAGCGATAAACAATGGTCAAAATTAGGGGCTATAGCTCATGAAAATGTGAAACTCAGGCTAAATGACAAAAATTCTTGTATTATCACTCTTGCATCGTGAATTTTGAAACTATGAAATTATTTGCCAATGAGTAGAAATGACAAAAATTGCCAAAATATGAAAACATGCATCTTCCCTACACTAAATTATTTACAAATGGATCAAAATGATTAAAAATGGTCAAAATTCATGGCATATAGCTCATGTAATAATGAAATTTTGTCTCTGTGAAATTATTTCCACTGTAGGAGCAACTAAAATGGCAAAAATGTGGATCATAGCTCATGAAAACATGAATTTGGTCATAAATTATTTGTCAATGGGTCGGCATAATTAAAATGATAAAAATCATGGATTTTACCTCATGAAATTGTCAATTTTGACCTCATAAAATTATTTACCACTTGATCGAAAGGATTGAAAATGATAAAAATCGTGGATTATAGCTTATGAAGATGTGAATTTTCATCGAAATTTATTGCCAATGAGTCAAAGCGATAAACAATGGTCAAAATTAGGGGCTATAGCTCATGAAAATGTGAAGCCTGGGCTAAATGACAAAAATTCTTGTATTATCACTCTTGCATCGTGAATTTTTGAAACTATGAAATTATTTGCCAATGAGTAGAAATGACAAAAATTGCCAAAATATGAAAACATGCATCTTCCCTACACTAAATTATTTACAAATGGATCAAAATGATTAAAATGGCCAAAACTTGTGGGCTATAGCTCATGAAATTGTGAATTTCTCCCTTGAAATTTGTTTCCACGGTCGAATGAATAAATATGGTAAAAATCATGGGTAATAACTCATGAAAACATTAATTCTAGCCTCCACAAAATTAATTGGCAATAGGTCGAATTGACTAAAATGGTCAAAATTATGGATTATAGCAAATAAAAATGTGAAAATTTGCCTCAGGATATCATTTGTTATGGCTAATGTGAAAATGCCCTAGAGGGTGAATAGGGCTATTTGACAATAAATGTGCAATTTAAAATGATCAATGCAATTTACCAACTAAAATTAACAAAATAGCAATAAAGAGAGAGAGGTTAGAGATAGTTAGCCAATATGATGACCGCGATATGTTCACGAGGTTCGGTCCGTGACCTCGTCCCGCTCCCCACTTTGAGGAGAATTTCACTATCACAATCGGTTTGAAAGTGAAACTTCTACACAATGATCTCCTCTTAAGATCTCACAACCAACACAATAGATCTCCACGAGATCAAGCTCTCCACAGTCACAAATGGAAGAAAAACTCTCTCTTATAACAGCCCTATGGCAAGAGCAAGAGATTTCAAATGAAGCTTGGGATGTGGAATTTGAAAGTGTGAAATCAAATGAAAATTTGAGCTCAATAAACACCAAAACTCTTCAAAATGTGTTTAAAATCTTCTTAATTATATTGAAATAAATGAGGGCATGGGGTATATATAGGATGAAGAAACAAAGCCCAAAACCCAAGAAAATCCCAGCAAAATGATAAAAAACAGAAACTGGAAAAATAGCCGTTAGGCAACAGTCCAGTAGCGGACGACCGTGAACGATACGAAAATTTCAGAAACCTGGAAATCTGCGTATATGGCTTTGTAAAATCAATTAAAATAGTAAATCAACTCCAAAATCATGAAATTTTGAGAGAAGTTTCCAAACATGTATATAAACATTTTAGAAAGAATTTCTGAAATATCACTTCCCATTTGTGAGAAATAATTATTTGAACACAGATAAACAGTTTCTGAAAAACTGCTGAAAACATCTTTTGTAAACTCAATTGAAAATAACAAAACAACTCAAAATTAGTAAAATTGAGAAAATGTTTGTATATATAAAGATAAACATGTAAACAAAGAAATTTTTAAATTTCATTTTCAATTGTTAAAACTCATCTGTTTTGCAAAATCATGAAAAATACGATATGTGAAAAGCATGATTTTGAACATGAACAAGTATTGAGATCTTGTGATTTGGTTTATGGACTTTATATAAGATATAAATTAATGTGATAAAGTCAATGAACCATGAATACAATAATATTGGCCTCCAAAAATTATTTGCCAATGGTTCTAAATGAGTAAAATGGTCAAATATCATGGGTTATAGCTCATGAAAATCTGAATTTTGGCATTCACAAAATTATTTACCACTGAGTAGAAATGAGTAAACATTGCCAAAAGTTATGGATTATAGCTCATGAAAATCTGAATTTTGGCATTCACAAAATTATTTACCACTGAGTAGAAATGAGTAAACATTGCCAAAAGTTATGGATTATAGCTCATGAAAACATTAATATTGGCCTCCAAAAATTATTTGCCAATGGTTCTAAATGAGTAAAATGGTCAAATATCATGGGTTATAGCTCATGAAAATCTGAATTTTGGCATTCACAAAATTATTTACCACTGAGTAGAAATGAGTAAACATTGCCAAAAGTTATGGATTATAGCTCATGAAAACATGAATTTTAGCCTCCATAAAATTATTTGCCAATGGTTCTAAATGAGTAAAATGGTCAAATATCATGGGTTATAGCTCATGAAAATCTGAATTTTGGCATTCACAAAATTATTTACCACTAGGTTGGAATGGTGAGAATGGTGAAAATCGTGAGCTATCACTCATGAAAATCTGAAATTTTAGCTACATAAATTTGCCAATGAGGAGAAACGGCTAAAAATGGCCAAAATTCACATTTTCATGAGCTATAACCTATGATTTTGACCATTTTAGTCATTTCTACTCATTGGCAAATAATTTCATGAGCTATAATCCATGATTTTTGCCATTTTAGTCATTTCTACTCATTGGCAAATAATTTCATGAGCTATAACCTATGATTTTGACCATTTTAGTCATTTCTACTCATTGGCAAATAATTTCATGGAGGCCAAAATTCTTTGGTTATAGCTCATGAAAACATTAATATTGGCCTCAAAAATTATTTGCCAATGGTTCTAAATGAGTAAAATGGTCAAATATCATGGGTTATAGCTCATGAAAATCTGAATTTTGGCATTCACAAAATTATTTACCACTGAGTAGAAATGAGTAAACATTGCCAAAAGTTATGGATTATAGCTCATGAAAATCTGAATTTTGGCATTCACAAAATTATTTACCACTGAGTAGAAATGAGTAAACATTGCCAAAAGTTATGGATTATAGCTCATGAAAATCTGAATTTTGGCATCCGCATAACTATCCACTAATGGGTCGGCACGATAAAAAATAGTCAAAACTCATAAGTTATAGCACATGAAAATGTAAATTTTGACCTCCGTGAAATTATTTACCACTAGGTTGGAATGACTGAGAATGGTGAAAATCGTGAGCTATCACTCATGAAATCCTGAAATTTTAGCTACGCAAATTTGCCAATGAGGAGAAACGGCTAAAAATGGCCAAAATTCTTTGGTTATAGCTCATGAAATCGTGAATTTTCACCTCCACGAATTGATTTTTCACTAGGTAGGAATGACTAAAAGTGGTCAAAAATCATGGGCTAAAACTCATGAAAACATTAATATTGGCCTCCAAAAAAATTATTTGCCAATGGTTCTAAATGAGTAAAAATGGTCAAATATCATGGGTTATAGCTCATGAAATTATTAATTTTGGCCTTTGCGAAATTATTTTCAACTGGGTCGGAATGATAAAAAATAGCCAAATTTCATGGGTTGTAGCTCATGAAAACATGAATTTTAGCCTCCATAAAATTATTTGCCAATACGTTGGAACGACTAAAAATGGTCGATAATCTTGGGTTATTGCTCATAAAAATATGAATTTTGGCATTCACAAAATTATTTACCACTAGGTCGGAACTACTAAAAATGACAAAAATGCGTGGATTATAGCTAACGAAATCCTAAATTTTTTACTATCCAAAATTATTTGTCAATAGTAGAGACGACTAAATATGGTAAAAAATTATGTGTTATTGCTCTTGAAAATGTGAATTTTGGCCTTCACGAAAATATTAGCAACACGTGAAAATAACTAGAAATGGCCAAAAATCATGGTTATTGCTCATGTAATGGTGATTTTTAGCCTTAATGAGATTATTTTGTTAATGGGTCATAATGACTAAAGATGGAACAAATCATGTGTTATAGCTCATGAAGTCGTGAAATTTGTCCTTCGCGAAATTATTTTCTATGCGTTGAACGACTAAAAATGATCAAAAATCATGAATTATAGCTCATGAAAATGTGAATTTTGGCCTCCACGAAATTATTTGTGAAGGGGTCGGAATGACTAAAGATGGTTGAAAATCATAGGTCATAGCTCATGAAAAAGTAAATTTCAATATCCGCAAAACTATTTGCCAATGGCACTAAATGATTAAAAATGGTAAAAAAAATCGTACATTATAGCTCTTGAAAATGGAAAATTTGGCCTCTGTGAAATTATTTCCATGAAGGCCAAAATTCACGTTTTCATGAGCTATAACCCATTCTTTTTGACTATTTTTGTAATTTTGACCCATTGGCAAAGAATTTCTTAGAGGCTGATATTCATGTTTTCTTGAGCTATAACCCATAATTTTTGCCAATTTTTAGTCGTTCCAACCTAGTGAAAAGTAATTTCATGAAGGCCAAAATTGACATTTTCATCATGGCTTACAAAATTCATAGCTCACAATTTCATAGCTCACAAAATTCTTGTTTCCATGAGCAATAACGCATGTCATTTTTGCACATTGGCAAATAATTTTGAGGAGTCAAAAATTTAGGATTTCATGAGCTATAACCCAAGATTTTTGGCCAGTTTTAGTCATTCTGACCAAGGGAAAACTAATTTCGTGAACATGTTTTGATGTGCTATAACCAATGATTTTCACCATTTTTTATCGTTCCGACCCATTGCAAATCTTGCGGTGTCCAAAATTTACGTTTTCATGAGCTACAACCCACTAGTTTTAGCCATTTTAGTCATTCTGATGAGTAGAAATTAATTTTGTGTAGGCTAAAATTCACAATTTCATGAGCCATAACCCGTGATTTTTTATTATTTTTAGTCATTTTGACCCATTGGGAAATAATTTTGTGGAGGCAAAATTCACATTTTCATGAGCAATAACTCATAATTTTTGATCATTTTTATTCATTCTGACCCATTAGCAAATAATTTCATGGAGGCCAAAGCTCAAGTTTTAAACAGTTATGAGTCATAATTTTTAGCAATTTTTAGTCATTTCTGCTCATTGGCAAATAATTTTGTATAGTCAAAAATTTAGGATTTCATGAATTATAACCCATGATTTTTTTGCATGTTTAATTTGTTCTGACCTAGCAATAATAAATTTCGCAGAGCCCAAAATTCATAGTTTCATGTGCCAAACCCCATAATTTTTCATTATTTTAAGTGGTTCCAACCCATTGGCAATTAATTTCATGGAAAAAAGTCATATTTTCATGAGCTTTAACCTATGATTTTTTGCCATTTTTAGTCATTCTGACCCCGTGGAAAATAATTTTACAGATGCCAAATTTCACGATTTCATGAGCTATAACCCATTATTTTTGGCCAATTTTTATTATTTTGAGCTCATTAGAAATTATTTTCGTGGAGGCTAAAATTCTACTCATTGGCAAATAACTTCGAGTAGACAAAAAATTAGGATCTTATGAGCAATAATGCATAATTTCTCGCAATTTTTAGTCGTACTTACCTAGTCAGAAATAATTTCGTAGAGCCCAAAATCCATGTTTTCTTGTGCTATAACTTATAATTTTTGACCATTTTTTTATCATTTTGACCCATTGGCAAATAATTTGGCCGAGGCCAAAATTCACATTTCATTCGTTATAACCCATGATTTTTTACAATTTTTAGTCGTTTCTGCTAATTGGCAAGTAATTTTGCAAAGTCAAAATTTTAGGATTTATTGAGCGATAACACATGAATTTTTGTCATTTTTAGTTGTTCCAACCTAGAGGTAAGTAATTTTGCGAAGGCTAAAATTCACATTTTCATGAGCTATAACCCAAGATTTTTGACCAATTTAATTATTCCAACTCATTGGCAAATAATTCCATAGAGGCCAAAATTCACTTTTTTAGAGCCGTAACTCACGACTTTTGGCAATTTTTAATCATTTTGAGCTATCGGTAAATAGTTTCATGATTGCAAAATTCACATTTTCATGAGCTTATAGCCCATGAATTTTGACCATTTTTAGTTGTTCCAACCCATTAGCAAATAATTTTATGGAGACCAAAATTCACATTTTCAAGATCTTTAACCCGGATTTTTCGCCATTTTTAATCATTTTGACCCAAATGAAAATAATTTCATAGATCCTGAAATTCACGATTTTATGAGCTACAACCCATGATTTTTGGCCATTTTTAATCATTTTGAGCCATTGAAAATTAATTTTGTGGAGACTAAAAGTCACGTTTCACGAGCTATAACCTATGATTTTTGGTAATTTTTAGTTATTTCTACTTTTTGGCAAATAATTTCATAGAGTCAAAAAATCAGGATTTTATTTATGATAACTAATGAATTTTTTCCATTTTTACTTGTTCTGACCTAGTGGTAAATAACTTCCTGAAGGCCAAAATTCACGTTTTCATGAGCTATAACCCAAGATTTTTGACGATTTTTAGTCATTCCTACCCATTGGGAATAATTTTGTGGAGGCCAAAATTCACATTTTCTAAGCTATAACTCATGATTTTTGGTAATTTTTAATCATTTTGAGCCATTGGTGAATAGTTTCATGGAGCTAAGATTCACATTTCATGAGCTATAACTTATAATTTTTTACCATTTTTAGCTGTTCCGATATGTTGATAAATAATTTTATAGAGGCCAAAACTCTCATTTTCATGAGCTATAACCCATGATATTTGACCATTTTAAGTCATTTTGACCCATTGATAAATACCTTTGTGGAGGGCAAAATTCACATTTTCAGGAGTTATTATCCATAATTTTGGCCATTTTAAGTCATACCGACCCAATGGAACAATATTTTGCAAAGGCCAAAATTCACGATTTCATAAGCTATAATCCATGATTTTAAGCCATTTTTAGTCAATTTTACTCATTGGCAAAATATTTTAAGGAATAAAAAAAATCACGATTTCATGAGCTATATAACCCACCATTTTTTGTCTTTTTTCCGACCCGGTGGCAAATAATTTCATGGAGCCCAAAATTCACATCTTCTTATGCTATAACCCGTGATTTTTGGCAGTTTTTAGTCATTCGGCCGATTGGCAAATAATTCTTTGGACGCCAAAATTTAAGTTTTCATGAACTATAACCCATAATTTTTTTGCCATTTTTAATCATTTTGTGCCATTGACAACTAGTTTCACAAATGCAAAAATTCACGTTTACGATTTCATATGCTATAACTGACGAGCTATAACCTGTGCTTTAACTGACAAGCTATAACCCATGATTCAAGCCAATGGCAAATAGTTTCATGGAGGCTAAAAATTCATGTTTTCACGAGCTATAACCCATGATTTTTGATATTTTTAGTCATTGTGACCCATTGGCAAATAATTTTGTGGAGGCCAAAATTCACGTTTTCATGAGCTATAACACATGATTTTTGGCTATTTTAGTCATTTTGACCCATTGGCAAATAATTTCATGAAGGCTAAAATTCATGTTTTCAAGAGCTACAAGCCATGATTTTTACCATTTTTAGTCATTCGACCCATTGGCAAATAATTTTATGGAGACCAAAATTCACGATTTCATGAGCTATAACTTATAATTTTTACCATTTTTAGTCATTTCTACTCATTGGCAAATAATTTTGTATAGTCAAAATTTTAGGATTTCATGAATTATAACCCATGATTTTTGCCATTTTAGTTGTTCCAACCTAGTGGTAAATAATTTCACAGAGGCCAAAATTCACATTTTCATGTGCTATAACCCATGATTTTTGACCATTTTAGTTGTTCCAACCCATTAGCAAATAATTTTATGGAGACCAAATTTTACATTTTCATGAGATAGAATCCATGATTTTTGAACATTTTAGACATTCCGAACCATTGACAAATAATTTCACAGTGGTCTAATTCACCTTTTCACGAGCAATAATCCATGATTTTTGACCATTTTTAGTCATTCTGACCCAATGGAAAATTATTTCATGTAGGCTAAATTTCATAATTTCATGCGCTATAACCCATGATATTTGATAATTTTTAATCATTCTAACCCATTGACAAATAATTTTGCGGACGTCAAAATTCACACTTTAATGAGTTACATCCCACAATTGTTGGCCATTTTTAGTCGTTCCGACCTAGTGGAAAATCATTTAATGGAGGCTAGTATTTACGATTTTATTGAGCTATAACCCATGATTTTTTGCTATTATTAGTCATTTCTACTCATTAGCAAATAATTTCATGCAGTCAAAAGTTCAGGATTTCATGAGCTATGACCCACTATTTTTCGCCATTTTCAGTCATTAACCTAGTGGAAATAATTCGTGAAGGCTAAAATTCAATTTTTCATGAGCTACCCATACTTTTGACCATTTTTAGTCATTCCGATCCATTGGCAAATAATTTTTAAGAGGCCAAAATTCACATTTTCATGAGCTATAACCCACATTTTTAGCCATTTTAGTCATTCGACCTAGTGAAAATAATTTCACGAAGGCCTAAATTCACAATTTTGTGAGCTATAACCCATGATTTTTTGACCATTTTTAGTCGTTTTGACCCGTTGATAAATAATTTTGCAGGGGCCAAATTCATATTTTCATAAGCTATAACCCACAATTTTTTGGCTATTTTTAGTCATTCCAACCTATTGACAAATAATTTCGGGGAGGTCAAATTTCACGTTTTTAGGAGCTATAACGTATGATTTTGGCCATTTTTAGTCATTTTTACTCATTAGCAAATAATTTAGTGGAATTAAAAATCCAATATTCATGAGTTTTAAATGATTTTTTTCCAATTTTAGTCATTCAACCTAGTGGTAAATAACTTTACAAAGATCAAAATTTAACTCTTCATGTGCGAATACCCATGATTTTTTTACCATTTTTAGTCATTCTGACCAATTGTTAAATAATTTTTTAGGGGCCAAAATTCACATTTTCATGAGCTATATGCCATGATATTTGGTCATTTTTAATCATTCAAAACCATTGGCATATAGTTTTGCGGAAGCCAAAATTGACCTTATCATTAGCTATAACCAATTTTCCAACCTATTGGCAATAATTTCGTGGAAATTCAAATTTTTATGAGCTATAACCCACATTTTTTAGCCATTTTTAGTCATTCCGACCTAGTGAAAATAATTTCACGGAGGCCAAAATTCACAATTTCATGAGCTATAATCTATGATATGTGACCATTTTAGTCATTCGATCCATTGGCAAATAATTTTGTAGAGGATAAAATTTTCATTTCTATGAGTTATAATGCATGATTTTTGCCATTTTAGTCATTCGATCCATTGGCAAATAATTTCATGGAGGCCAAAATTCACGATTTCATGAGCTATAACCCACATTTTTAGCCATTTTAGTCATTTTACTCATTAGCAAATAATTTCACGGAGGCCAAAATTCACAATTTCATGAGCTATAACCTCGATTTTTGCCATTTTAGTCATTTTGACCTAGTGGTAAATAATTTTGCAAAGGCCAAAATTCACGTTTTCATGAGCTATAACCCATAATTTTTGCCATTTTTAGTTGTTCCAACCTAGTGGTAAATAATTTTGCAAAGGCCAAAATTCATGTTTTCATGTGCTATAACCCATGATTTTTGCCATTTTAATCATTCTAACCCATTGACAAATAATTTCACGGAGGCCAAAATTCACATTTTCATGAGCTATATAACCCACCATTTTTGTCTTTTTCGACCGGTGGCAAATAATTTCATGGAGCCCAAAATTCACATCTTCTTATGCTATAACCCATGATTTTGGCGGTTTTAGTCATTCGACCGATTGGCAAATAATTCTTTGGACGCTAAAATTTAAGTTTTCATGAACTATAACCCATAATTTTTTTGCCATTTTTAATCATTTTGTGCCATTGACAACTAGTTTCACAAATGCAAAAATTCACGTTTACGATTTCATATGCTATAACTGACGAGCTATAACCTGTGCTTTAACTGACAAGCTATAACCCATGATTCAAGCCAATGGCAAATAGTTTCATGGAGGCTAAAAATTCATGTTTTCACGAGCTATAACCCATGATTTTTGATATTTTTTAGTCATTGTGACCCATTGGCCGAAAAATTCTTGGAGGCGAAATTCACGTTTTCATGAGCTATAACACATGATTTTTGGCTATTTTTAATTATATGCAACCATTCGCAAATAGTTTCATGAATGTGAAAATTCATGTTTTCAAGAGCTACAAGCCATGATTTTTTACCATTTTTAGTCATTTCAACCCATTGCCAAATAATTTTGCGGAGGCCAAAATTCACGTTTTCAAGGGCTATAACTCTCTATTTTAACAATTTTAAGTTATTTCTACTCATTGGCAAATACTTTCGTGAAGTCAAAAATTTTAAGATTTCATGAGCTATAACCTCTGATTTTTTGCCATTTTTAGTTGTTCCAACCTAGTGGTAAATAATTTCACAGAGGTTAAAATTCAAATTTTCATGTGCTATGACCCATGACTTTTGACCCTTTTTTGTCGTTCCAAGCTATTCGTAAATAATTTTGTGTAGGCCAAATTTTACATTTTCATGAGATAGAATCCATGATTTTTGAACATTTTAGACATTAGAACCATTGACAAATAATTTCACGGAGGCCAAAATTCACCTTATCATTAGCTATAACCAATTTTCCAACCTATTGGCAATAATTTCGTGGAAATTCAAATTTTTATGAGCTATAACCCACATTTTTTAGCCATTTTTAGTCATTCCGACCTAGTGAAAAATAATTTCACGGAGGCCAAAATTCACAATTTCATGAGCTATAATCTATGATATGTGACCATTTTTAGTCATTCCGACCCAGTGACAAATAATTTTGTAGAGGATAAAATTTTCATTTCTATGAGTTATAATGCATGATTTTTGCCCATTTGTAGTCATCCCGATCAAGTGGAAAATCAATTCATAAAGGCAAAAATTCACGATTTTATGAGCTGTAACCCCTAATTTTTGGCTATTTTTAGTCATCTCAAATAATTTTGCGGAGTCAAAAGTTCAGAATTTCATGAGCTATAACTCGCGATTTTTTATGATTTTTAGTCATTTTGACCTAGTGGTAAACAATTTCGCAAAGGTCAAAATTCACGTTTTCATGCGCTATAACCCATAATTTTTTGCCATGTTTAGTTGTTCTAACCCATTGGTAAATAATTTTGCATAGGCAAAAATTCATATTTTGATGTGTTATAACCCATGATTTTTTGCCATTTTTAATCATTCCAACACATTGGCAAATTATTTCACGGAAGCCAAAATTCACATTTTCATGAGCTATATAACCAGCGATTTCGTCATTTTTAGCAGTTTTGACGAAGTGGAAAATAATTTTGTAAAGGGTAAAATTCACAATTTCATGAGCGACAACGCATTATTTGTAGCCATCTTTACTCATTCTGACCCATTAACAAATAATTTCAAGGAGGCTAAAATTCACCATTTTATGAGCAATAACTCAATATTTTTGGCAATTTTTTATCAATTTTATCCTATGGAAATTTATTTTGAGGAGGCAAAAATTCATGTTTTTATGATGTACAACCCATTGTTTTGGTAATTTTTAGTCGTTTCTACTCACTAGCAAATAATTTCTTAAAGTCAAGAATTCAGGATTTCAAGAGCAATAACACACTTTTTTGTCATTTTTAGTCACTCCAACTTCAATGGAAAATAATTTCTTGGAGGCTAACATTCACAATTTCATGAGCTATAACACACAATTTTTGGCTATATTTTTGTCATTTCTACTCATTGGCAAATACTTTCGTGGAGTAAAAAATTTAGGATTTCATGATTTATGACCCATAATTTTTGCTAATTTTAGTTGTTCAGACCTAGTGGTAAATAATTTTGCATAGGCAAAATTCATATTTTCATGAGCTATAACCCATGATTTTTGACCATTTTTAGTCGTTTTGACCCGTTGATAAATAATTTTGCAAAGGCCAAAATTCATGTTTTCATGAGCTATAACCCACGATGTTTAGCCATTTTTAATAATTAGGAATCATTAGCAAAATAGTCTCATAGGCCAAAATTCACCTTTTAATGAGCTATAATCTATAATTTTTATAATTTTTAGTTGTTCGACCCATTGGCAAATAATTTAATGGGGCCAAAATTCCAATTTTCATGAGTTATAACTCATGTTTTTGGCCATTTTTAGTCGTTTTGACCTAGTGGAAAATAATTTCCAGAGGCCAAAATTCACAATTTCATGAGCTATAACTCATGATTTTTGACCATTTTAGTCATTCGACCAATTGTTAAATAATTTTGTGGAGGCCAAAATTCACCTTTTAATGAGCTATAACCCATAATTTTTGCTAATTTTAGTTGTTCGACCCATTGGCAAATAATTTAATGGGGCCAAAATTCACAATTTCATGAGCTATAACCCATAATTTTTGCCATTTTAGTCATTCAACCTAGTGGTAAATAATTTCAAGGAGGCTAAAATTCACCATTTTATGAGCAATAACTCAATATTTTTGGCAATTTTTATCAATTTTATCCTATGGAAATTTATTTCACTGAGGCTAAAATTCTCATTTTCATGAGCTACAACCCACGATTTTTGCAATTTTAGTCATTTCTACTCATTGGCAAATAATTTCATGAAGGACAAAATTCATAGTTTCATGAGCTATAACTCATGATTTGTTCCCATCTTTAGTCGTTTTGACCCATTAATAAATAATTTCATGGATGCTAAAATTTACTATTTCATGAGCTATAATCCATAATTTTAGCCAAATTTAATTATTTTGAGCCATTGGCAAATAATTTTGTGAAGGCCAAAATTCATGTTTTTATGAGCCATAAGCCACGATGTTTAGCCATTTTAGTCATTTCTACTCATTGGCAAATAATTTCATGGAGGCTAAAATTCACGTTTTCATGAGCTATAACCCACATTTTTAGCCATTTTAGTCATTCCAACACATTGGCAAATAATTTTGTGAAGGCCAAAATTCACATTTTCATGAGCTATAACCCATGATTTTTGACCATTTTTAGTCGTTCGGCCTAAAGCCAAAATTCATGTTTTCATGAGCAATAACCCATGGTTTTGACCATCTTTAGTCATTTCTACTCATTGGCAAATAATTTCACGGAGGCCAAAATTCACAATTTTATAAGCTATAACCCACAATTTTTGGCTATTTTTAGTCGTTTCTACTCACTAGCAAATAATTTCTTAAAGTCAAGAATTGAGGATTTCAAGAGCAATAACACACTTTTTGTCATTTTAGTCACTCCAACTTCAATGGAAAATAATTTCTTGGAGGCTAACATTCACAATTTCATGAGCTATAACACACAATTTTTGGCTATATTTTTGTCATTTCTACTCATTGGCAAATACTTTCGTGGAGTAAAAAATTTAGGATTTCATGATTTATGACCCATAATTTTTTGCTAATTTTAGTTGTTCAGACCTAGTGGTAAATAATTTTGCGGAGGTCAAAATTAACTTTTTCATGTGCTATTAACCATGATTTATGACTTTTTGGTCGTTATGACCCCCAGTTAAATAATTTTGTGAAGGCCAAAATTCATGTTTTTATGAGCCATAAGCCACGATGTTTAGCCATTTTTAATAATTAGGAATCATTAGCAAAATAGTCTCGCATAGGCCAAAATTCACCTTTTAATGAGCTATAATCTATAATTTTTTATAATTTTTAGTTGTTCTGACCCATTGGCAAATAATTTAATGGGGGCCAAAATTCCAATTTTCATGAGTTATAACTCATGTTTTTTGGCCATTTTCAGTCGTTTTGACCTAGTGGAAAATAATTTCACAGAGGCCAAAATTCACAATTTTATAAGCTATAACCCATGATATTAGACCATTTTTTAGCTATTTTGTTCTCTTGACAAATAATTCTTCGGAGGCCAAAATTCACATTTTCATGAACCCACAAATTTTAGCCATTTTTAGTCATTCTGAACAAATGGAAAATAATTTTGTGGAGGCAAAATTTATGAATTCATGAGCCATAATACATGACTTTTTTCCATTTTTAGTCATTTCTACTCATTAGCAAATAATTTCCAGAGGTAAAAATCAAGATTTCATAGCGATAACTTGTAATTTTTGTCTTTTTGACCTAGTGGCAAATAATTTCACGGACGCTAAAATTCACGTTTTCATGTGCTAACCCAAGACATTTGACCATATTTAGTCATTCGATCCATATTTAATCAGCACATTTTTTGCCATATTTAATCATTTTGTGCCATTGGAAATTAGTTTTGTTGACATGAAAATTAACGTTTTCATAAGCTATAACCCAAGATTTTTGCCATTTTATTAGTTCCAATTCAGAGGAAAATAATTTCCCAAAATTCACGATTTTATGAGCTATTTCACATGATTTTTAGCCATTTTAATCATTTTGAGCTATTAGCAAATAATTTCGTGGAGGCCCAAATTCATGTTTTCATGAGCAATAACCAAAGCTTTTGGTCATTTTTAGTCGTTTCTACTCATTGTCAAATAATTTAGTGAAGTCAAAAATTAAGGATTTCATGTGCTATATAACCAACAATTTTTGGCCAATTTCATTCATTCGACTTAGTGGAAAATAATTTCTTGGAGGCCTAAATTCACAATTTCATGAGCTATAACTCATGATGTTTTACCATTTTTAGTCATTCGACCCATTGGCAAATAATTTTATGGAGGCCAAAATTCACATTTTCATGAGTTATAGCCCATGATTTTTGCCATTTTAGTCATTTCGATATAGTAGAAAATAATTTCGTGAAGGTTAAAATTCACAATTTCATGAGCTATAACTCATAATACTTGACCATTTTAGTTGTTCGACCCATTGGCAAATAATTTTGTGGCGGTGAAAGTTCACATTTTCATGAGTTATAGCCCATGATTTTTGCCATTTTAGTCATTTCTACTCATTAGCAAATAATTTCGTGGAGTCGAATTCAAACTTTTATGAGCTATAATCCACGATATTTGTCAATTATTGGTCATTCGACCCAACGATAAATAATTTTGTGGAGGCAAAATTCACATTTTCATGAGCTATAACCAATGATTTTTGACCATTTTAGTTGTTCGACCCATTGGCAAATAATTTTGTAGAGGCCAAAATTCACTTTAAGTAGTTCGACCCATAATTTTTGCCATTTTTAGTTGTTCGACCCATTGGCAAATAATTTAATGGGGCCAAAATTCCAATTTTCATGAGTTATAACTCATGTTTTTGCCATTTTTAGTCGTTTTGACCTAGTGGAAAATAATTTCCCAAAATTCACGATTTTATGAGCTATAACCCATGATATTAGACCATTTTTAGCTATTTTGTTCTCTTGACAAATAATTCTTGGGAGGCCAAAATTCACATTTTCATGAACCCACAAATTTTAGCCATTTTAGTCATTCGAACAAATGGAAAATAATTTTGTGGAGGCAAAATTCACATTTTCATGAGTTATAGCCCATGATTTTTGGCCATTTTTAGTCATTTCGATATAGTAGAAAATAATTTCGTGAAGGTTAAAATTCACAATTTCATGAGCTATAACTCATAATACTTGACCATTTTTAGTTGTTCAGACTCATTGACAAATAATTTTGTGGCGGTGAAAGTTCACATTTTCATGAGTTATAGCCCATGATTTTTTGCCATTTTTATTCATTCCGACCCAGTGAAAATAATTTCGTGGAGTCCAGAATTCAAACTTTTATGAGCTATAATCCCTGATATTTGTCAATTATTGGTCATTCCGACCCAACGATAAATAATTTTGCTGAGGCCAAAATTCATGTTTTCATGAGCTATAACCCATGATTTTGACCATTTTTAGTCATTTTGACCCATTGGCAAATAATTTTGTAGAGGCCAAAATTCACTTTAAGTAGTTCGACCCATAATTTTTGCCAAATTTAGTAATTGACCTAGTGGAAAATAATTTCTAGAAGGACAAAGCGCATGATTTAATGAGTCAGAACGGATGATTTGTGGCCATCTTTAATCGTTCTGACCCATTAACAAATAATTTCTTGGAAGCTAAAATTTACCACTTCATGAGCTATAACCCATGATTTTTATAATTTTTAATTTTTTAGCCATTGGCAAATAATTTTGCGAGGCCAAAATTCACATTTTCATGAGCAATAACCTATGACTTTTCACTATTTTTGTCATTTCTACTCACTGGCAAATAATTTCGTGAAGTCAAAAATATAGGACTTCATTAGCCATTTTTAGTAGTTCCGACCCAGTGTAAAATAATTTTGCGAAGGCCAAAATTCACCTTTTCATGAGCTATAACTCATGATGTTTTACCATTTTTAGTAGTTCCGGCACATCAACAAATAATTTTGTGGAGGCAAAATTCACAACTTCATTGGTTATAACCCATGATTTTTCTCCATTTTTACTTCTTCTGACCCTGTGGAAAATAATTTCATGGAGGCCTAAATTCACAATTTCATGAGCTATATGACATGATTTTTTGCCATTTTTAGTCATTTCAACCCATTGACAAATATTTTTGCAGAGGCCAAATTCACATTTTCATGAGCTATAACATACGATTTTTGACTAATTTTTGTTTTTTAAGACCCAATGGCAAATAATTTCGAGGATGGCAATATTCATGATTTCATGAGCCATTACGCATAATTTTTGGCCATTTTAGTCATTTCTACTCATTGGCAAATAATTTCGTGAAGTCAAAATTAAGGATTTCATGTGCTATTACCCATGATTTTTGCCATTTTAGTCATTCGACCTAGTGGTAAATAATTTTGTGGAGGCAAAATTCACATTTTCATGTGCTATTACCCATGATTTTGACCATTTTTAGTCATTTTGACCCATTGATAAATAATTTTGTGGAGGCCAAAATTCATGTTTTCATGAGCTATAACCCATGATTTTTGGCCATTTTAGTCATTTTGACCCATTGATAAATAATTTAGTGGAGGTCAAAATTCATGTTTTCATGAGCTATAACTCATGATGTTTTACCATTTTAGTAGTTCAGGCACATCAACAAATAATTTTGTGGAGGCAAAATTCACAACTTCATTGGTTATAACCCATGATTTTTCTCCATTTTACTTCTTGACCAGTGGAAAATAATTTCATGGAGGCCTAAATTCACAATTTCATGAGCTATATGACATGATTTTTGCCATTTTAGTCATTTCAACCCATTGACAAATATTTTTGCAGAGGCCAAAATTCACATTTTCATGAGCTATAACATACGATTTTTGACTAATTTTTGTTTTTAAGACCCAATGGCAAATAATTTCGAGGATGGCAATATTCATGATTTCATGAGCCATTAGCATAATTTTTGGCCATTTTAGTCATTTCTACTCATTGGCAAATAATTTCGTGGAGGCCAAAATTCATGATTTCATGAGCTATAACCCATAATTTTTGCCATTTTAGTCATTCGACCTAGTGGTAAATAATTTTGTGGAGGCAAAATTCACATTTTCATGAGCTATAACCCATGATTTTTGACCATTTTAGTCATTTTGACCCATTGAAAATAATTTTGTGGAGGCCAAAATTCATGTTTTCATGAGCTATAACCCATGATTTTTAGCTATTTTAGTCATTCGACCCATTGCAAATAATTTCATGGAGGCCAAAATTCACCTTTCATGAGCTATAACTCATGATGTTTTACCATTTTAGTCATTTCAACCCATTAACAAATAATTTTGTGGAGGCAAAATTCACAACTTCATTGGTTATAACCCATGATTTTTCTCCATTTTACTTCTTGACCACTGTGGAAAATAATTTCATGGAGGCCTAAATTCACAATTTCATGAGCTATATGACATGATTTTTGCCATTTTAGTCATTTCAACCCATTGACAAATATTTTTGCAGAGGCCAAAATTCACATTTTCATGAGCTATAACATACGATTTTTGACTAATTTTTGTTTTTAAGACCCAATGGCAAATAATTTCGAGGATGGCAATATTCATGATTTCATGAGCCATTAGCATAATTTTGGCCATTTTGGCTCATTGGCTAATAATTTATTGGAGTCAAAATGTATAATTTCATGAGGTGTAATACAAGATTTTCTATAATTTTTAGTTGTTCGACCCATTGGCAAATAATTTCATGGAGGCCAAAATTCACAATTTCATGAGCTATAACTCATGATTTTTGACCATTTTAGTCATTTTGACCCATTGGCAAATAATTTCACTGAGGCCAAAATTCACAATTTCATGAGCTATAACCCATGATATTTGACCATTTTAGTCATTTTAGTCATTTTGACCCATTGATAAATAATTTAGTGGAGGTCAAAATTCATGATTTCATTAGCTATAACGCACAATTTTGGCCATTTTCAGGTCATTTCTATTCATTGGCAAATAATTTTGCGAGTAAAAATTTTAGGATTAATGAGTTATAACCCATGATTTTTCACCAATTTTAGTCATTACAACCAGGGGTAAATAATTTCCTTGTGGTCAAGGTTTACTTTTTCATATGCTATTACCCATGATTTTTGACCATTTTAACCATATTAATCTATTGGTAAATAATTTTGTAGAGGCCAAAATTCATGTTTTCATGAGCCATATGCCATGACTTTTGGACATTTTTCATATTTTGTAACCATTAGAAAACTGCATTGGGCCAAAATTCACCCTATCATTAGCTATAACCTATGATTTCTATCGTTCCAACCCATTGGCAAATAATTTCACGAAATTCAGATTTTTATGAGCTATAACCCATGGTTTTGGATATTTTTATCATTCGACCCAATGGAAAATAATTTCACGGAGGCCAAGATTCACAATTCATGAGCTATCTTGCGAGTTTTGGTCATATTTAGTACTTATAGGCAAATAGTTCCATGGAGTCAAAATTAAGAATTTCATGAGCTATAACCCAAGATTTTTGACCATTTTAGTCATTCGACATGGTGGTAAATAATTTCATGGAGGTCAAATTTTACTTTTTATTTGCTATAAGTCACAATTATTGGCCATTTTAATCATTTCAAACCATTGGCAAATAGTTTCGTGGAGGCCAAAATTCACGTTTCATGAGCTACAACCTAAGATTTTTGAACATTTTTAGTCGATCGACCCATTAGTAAATAATTTCGAAGGCCAAAATTCACATTTTGATTTGATATAACCAACGATTTTTGACATTATTAATCGTTCGACCCGATAGAAATTAATTTCTGAAGGGTAAAATTCACAATTTCATGAGCTATATAACCCATGATATTTGACCATTTTAGTTGTTTCGACCCATTGATAAATAATTTTGTGGAGGCAAAATTCACATTTTCATGAGTTATAGCCCACGAGTTTTGGCCATTTTAGTCATTCGACCCAATGGAAAATAATTTCGTGGAGGCCAAAATTCACAATTTTATGAGCTATAACCCATGGTTTTGGATATTTTTATCATTCGACCCAATGGAAAATAATTTCACGGAGGCCAAGATTCACAATTGGTGAGCTATAACCCATTTTAATTGTCTTGACCCATAGACAAATAATGTTTCATGTATAATGCACTATTTTTACCATTTTAGTCATTCCAACAGTGTAAAATAATTTCGTGGAGGCCAAAATTCACATTTTCATGAGCTATAACCCATGGGTTTTTATTTTTAGTCATTTTTACTTACTAGCAAATAATTTCATGGAGTGAAATTTTTAGGATTTCATGGAGTCAAAATTTTAAGATTTCATGAACTATAAGCCACAATTTGTTGCCATTTTTTGGTTTGACCAGTGGCAAATAATTTCACTGAGGCCAAAATTCATAATTTCATGTGACTATAACCCTTGATTTATGACCAGTTTTAGTCGTTCGCCCCATTGGAAAATAATTTCATGAAGGGCAAAATTCACGTTTTCATGATATTTGGCAATTTTACTCTTTTTAATGGAAATTAATTTCGAGTCCGAAATCACAATTACATTAACTATAACTCTCAATTTTTGACCAACTTTAGTCATTTTGACCCATTGATAAATAATTTTGTAGAGGCCAAAATTCACATTTTCATGAGCTATAACCCATGATTTTTGACTATTTTTAGTCATTCGACCCAATGGAAAATAATTTTGTGGAGGCAAAATTCACGATTTCATGAGCTATCTTGCGAGTTTTGGTCATATTTAGTACTTATAGGCAAATAGTTCCATGGAGTCAAAATTAAGAATTTCATGAGCTATAACCCATGATTTTTAGCTATTTTTAGTCATTCGACATGGTGGTAAATAATTTCCTTGTGGTCAAGGTTTACTTTTCATATGCTATTACCCATGATTTTTGGCCATTTTAATCATTTCAAACCATTGGCAAATAGTTTCGTGGAGGCCAAAATTCACGTTTCATGAGCTACAACCTAAGATTTTTGAACATTTTTAGTCGATCGACCCATTAGTAAATAATTTTGTGGAGGCAAAATTCACATTTTGATTTGATATAACCAACGATTTTTGACATTATTAATCGTTCGACCCGATAGAAATTAATTTTACTGAAGGGTAAAATTCACAATTTCATGAGCTATATAACCCATGATATTTGACCATTTTAGTTGTTTCGACCCATTGATAAATAATTTTGTGGAGATAAATATTCATGTTTTCATGAGTTATAACCCATGATTTTTGGCCATTTTAGTCATTCGATCAAGTGGAAAATCACTTAGCGGAGGCTAGTATTTATGATTTCATTGAGCTATAATCCATGATTTTTGACCATTTTAGTCATTCGACCCAATGGAAAATAATTTTGTGGAGATAAATATTCATGTTTTCATGAGTTATAGCCCACGAGTTTTGGCCATTTTTAGTCATTCTGATCAAGTGGAAAATCACTTAACGGAGGCTAGTATTTATGATTTCATTGAGCTATAATCCATAATTTTGGCTATTTTTAGTCATTTCTACTCATTGGCAAATAATTTCATGAAGGCCAAAATTCATGATTTCATTAGCTATAACCCATGATTTTTGCCATTTTAGTCATTCCGATCAAGTTGCAAATAATTTTGTGGAGACCAAATTTCATGTTTTCATGAGCAATAACCTATAATTTTTGGCTATTTTTAATCATTTAGAGCCATTGGCAAATAGTTTCGTGGAGGCCAAAATTCATGTTTTCATGAGCTATAACCCATGATTTTTGACTATTTTTAGTCTCTTGAACCATTGGCGAGATAATTTAGAAGTGGCCAAAATTCACTTTAAGTAGTTCGACCCATAATTTTTGCCAAATTTAGTAATTGACCTAGTGGAAAATAATTTCTAGAAGGACAAAGCGCATGATTTAATGAGTCAGAACGGATGATTTGTGGCCATCTTTAATCGTTGACCCATTAACAAATAATTTCTTGGAGGCTAACATTCACAATTTCATGAGCTATAACCCATGATTTTTATAATTTTTAGTTGTTCGACCCATTGGCAAATAATTTAATGGGGCCAAAATTCCAATTTTCATGAGTTATAACTCATGTTTTGGCCATTTTAGTCATTTTGACCTAGTGGAAAATAATTTCCGCAGGCCAAAATTCACAATTTTATAAGCTATAACCCATGATATTAGACCATTTTTAGCTATTTTGTTCTCTTGACAAATAATTCTTGGAGGCCAAAATTCACATTTTCATGAACCCACAAATTTTAGCCATTTTAGTCATTCTGAACAAATGGAAAATAATTTTGTGGAGGCAAAAATTTATGAATTCATGAGCCATAATACATGACTTTTTTCCATTTTAGTCATTTCTACTCATTAGCAAATAATTTCCAGAGGTAAAAATCAAGATTTCATAGCGATAACTTGTAATTTTTGTCTTTTTTGACCTAGTGGCAAATAATTTCACGGACGCTAAAATTCACGTTTTCATGTGCTAACCCAAGACATTTGACCATATTTAGTCATTCGATCCATATTTAATCAGCACATTTTTTGCCATATTTAATCATTTTGTGCCATTGGAAATTAGTTTTGTTGACATGAAAATTAACGTTTTCATAAGCTATAACCCAAGATTTTTGCCATTTTATTAGTTCCAATTCAGAGGAAAATAATTTCCCAAAATTCACGATTTTATGAGCTATTTCACATGATTTTTAGCCATTTTAATCATTTTGAGCTATTAGCAAATAATTTCGTGGAGGCCCAAATTCATGTTTTCATGAGCAATAACCAAAGCTTTTGGTCATTTTTAGTCGTTTCTACTCATTGGCAAATAATTTCGTGGAGGCCCAAATTCATGTTTTCATGAGCAATAACCAAAGCTTTTGGTCATTTTAGTCGTTTCTACTCATTGTCAAATAATTTAGTGAAGTCAAAATTAAGGATTTCATGTGCTATTAACCATGATTTATGACCCATAATTTTTGCTAATTTTAGTTGTTCGGACTCATTGACAAATAATTTTGTGGAGGCAAAATTCACATTTTCATGAGCTATAACCCATGATTTTTTACCATTTTAGTAGTTAGGCACATCAACAAATAATTTTGTGGAGGCAAAATTCACATTTTCATGAGTTATAGCCCATGATTTTTGACCATTTTAGTTGTTCAGACCTAGTGGTAAATAATTTCACAGAGGCCAAAATTCACAATTTCATGAGCTATATGACATGATTTTTGCCATTTTAGTCATTTCTACTCATTGGCAAATAATTTTGCGGAGGCCAAAATTCACAATTTTATAAGCTATAACCCATGATATTAGACCATTTTTAGCTATTTTGTTCTCTTGACAAATAATTCTTCTGAGGCCAAAATTCACATTTTCATGAACCCACAAATTTTAGCCATTTTAGTCATTCGAACAAATGGAAAATAATTTTGTGGAGGCAAAATTTATGAATTCATGAGCCATAATACATGACTTTTTTCCATTTTAGTCATTTCTACTCATTAGCAAATAATTTCACAGAGGTAAAAATCAAGATTTCATAGCGATAACTTGTAATTTTTGTCTTTTTTGACCTAGTGGCAAATAATTTCACGGACGCTAAAATTCACGTTTTCATGTGCTATTAACCATGATTTATGACCCATAATTTTTGGCCATTTTAATCATTTTGAGCTATTAGCAAATAATTTCTTGGAGGCCAAAATTCACAATTTTATGAGCTATAACCCATGATTTTTGCCATTTTCATCGTTTTGACCTAGTGGAAAATAATTTCCAGAGGCCAAAATTCACAATTTTATAAGCTATAACCCATGATATTAGACCATTTTTAGCTATTTTGTTCTCTTGACAAATAATTCTTGAGGCCAAAATTCACATTTTCATGAACCCACAAATTTTAGCCATTTTAGTCATTGAACAAATGGAAAATAATTTTGTGGAGGCAAAATTTATGAATTCATGAGCCATAATACATGACTTTTTTTCCATTTTTAGTCATTTCTACTCATTAGCAAATAATTTCACAGAGGTAAAAAATCAAGATTTCATAAGCGATAACTTGTAATTTTTTGTCTTTTTTTGACCTAGTGGCAAATAATTTCACGGACGCTAAAATTCACGTTTTCATGTGCTAACCCAAGACATTTGACCATATTTAGTCATTCTGATCCATATTTAATCAGCACATTTTTTTGCCATATTTAATCATTTTGTGCCATTGGAAATTAGTTTTGTTGACATGAAAATTAACGTTTTCATAAGCTATAACCCAAGATTTTTGCCCATTTTTATTAGTTCCAATTCAGAGGAAAATAATTTCCCAAAAATTCACGATTTTATGAGCTATTTCACATGATTTTTAGCCATTTTAATCATTTTGAGCTATTAGCAAATAATTTCGTGGAGGCCCAAATTCATGTTTTCATGAGCAATAACCAAAGCTTTTGGTCATTTTAGTCGTTTCTACTCATTGTCAAATAATTTAGTGGAGGTCAAAATTCATGATTTCATGAGCTATAACCCATGATTTTTGCCATTTTATTCATTAGGCCAGTGAAAATAATTTCGTGGAGGCCCAAATTCATGTTTTTATGAGATATAACCAATGATTTTTGACCATTTTTAGTCATTTCTACTCATTGGCAAATAATTTTGCGGAGGCCAAAATTCACATTTTCATGAGCTATAACCCATGATTTTTTACCATTTTTAGTCATTTCAACCCATTGACAAATAATTTTGTGGCGGTGAAAGTTCACATTTTCATGAGCTATAACCCATGATTTTTGCCATTTTATTCATTAGGCCAGTGAAAATAATTTCGTGGAGTCCAGAATTCAAACTTTTATGAGCTATAATCCCTGATATTTGTCAATTATTGGTCATTCCGACCCAACGATAAATAATTTTGCTGAGGTCAAAATTCATGTTTTTATGAGATATAACCAATGATTTTTGACCATTTTCAGTCTCTTCGAACCATTGGCAGATAATTTAGAAGTGGCCAAAATTCACTTTAAGTAGTTCTGACCCATAATTTTTTGCCAAATTTAGTAATTCTGACCTAGTGGAAAATAATTTCTAGAAGGACAAACTGCATGATTTAATGAGCTGTAACGGATGATTTGTGGCCATCTTTAATCGTTCTGACCCATTAACAAATAATTTCTTGGAAGCTAAAATTTACCACTTCATGAGCTATAACCCATGATTTTTTATAATTTTTAATTTTTTTAGCCATTGGCAAATAATTTCGGGGAGGTAGAAATTCTCGTTTTCATGAGCAATAACCTATGACTTTTCACTATTTTTGTCATTTCTACTCACTGGCAAATAATTTCGTGAAGTCAAAAATATAGGACTTCATTAGCCATTTTTAGTAGTTCCGACCCAGTGTAAAATAATTTTGCGAAGGCCAAAATTCACCTTTTCATGAGCTATAACCCATAATTTTTGGCCATTTTAGTCATTTCGATATAGTAGAAAATAATTTCGTGAAGTCAAAATATAGGACTTCATTAGCCATTTTAGTCATTCGATCCATATTTAATCAGCACATTTTTTGCCATATTTAATCATTTTGTGCCATTGGAAATTAGTTTTGTTGACATGAAAATTAACGTTTTCATAAGCTATAACCCAAGATTTTTGCCATTTTATTAGTTCCAATTGAGGAAAATAATTTCCCAAAATTCACGATTTTATGAGCTATTTCACATGATTTTTAGCCATTTTTAATCATTTTGAGCTATTAGCAAATAATTTCGTGGAGGCCCAAATTCATGTTTTCATGAGCAATAACCAAAGCTTTTTGGTCATTTTTAGTCGTTTCTACTCATTGTCAAATAATTTAGTGAAGTCAAAAATTAAGGATTTCATGTGCTATATAACCAACAATTTTTGGCCAATTTCATTCATTCTGACTTAGTGGAAAATAATTTCGCAAAGGCCAAAATTCACATTTTCATGTACTGTAACTCAAGATTTTTGACCATTCTTAGTCGTTCTGACCCATTGGCAAATAATTTTGCGGAGGCCAAAATTCACATTTTCATGAGCTGTTGCCCATAATTTTTGGCCATTTTTAGTCATTTCGATATAGTAGAAAATAATTTCGTGAAGTCAAAATATAGGACTTCATTAGCCATTTTAGTCATTCGATCCATTGGCAAATAATTTTGCGGAGGCCAAAATTCATGATTTCATGAGCTATAACCCATGATTTTTAGCCATTTTAGTCATTTCTACTCATTAGCAAATAATTTCATGGAGGCCTAAATTCACAATTTCATGAGCTATATGACATGATTTTTGCCATTTTAGTCATTCGACCCATTGCAAAATAATTTTACAGAGGCCAAATTCACATTTTCATGAGCTATAACCCATAATTTTTGGCCATTTTAGTCATACCAATCGAGTGCAAAATAATTTCATGGAGACCAAAATTTACAATTTCATGTGCTACAACCCATGATATTTGACCACTTTTTAATGAGTTATATAGCCCATAATTTTTGGCTATTTTAAGTCATTTCGACCTGGTGGAAAATCATTTTGCGGAAGCCAATATTTAGTCATTCTGATCCTTTTGCAAATAATTTTTCAGAGGCCTTCATGGGCTATAACCACAATTTTTTACCACTTTTACTCATTTTGACCCAGCGGAAAATAATTTCGCAGAGGCCTAAATTCACAATTTCATGAGCTATAACCTATGATTGTTTTACTATTTTTAGTTATTTTGGTCTATTTATTAATAATTTCATGGAGGCCAAAATTCATGTTTTCATGAGTTATAACCCATGATTTTTAGCTATTTTTAGTCATTTTGACCCATTGATAAATAATTTAGTGGAGGTCAAAATTCATGATTTCATGAGCCATTACGCATAATTTTTGGCCATTTTAGTCATTTCAACCCATTGACAAATAATTTTGCGAGTAAAATTTTAGGATTAATGAGTTATAACCCATGATTTTTCACCAATTTTAGTCATTACAACCCGGGGTAAATAATTTCCTTGTGGTCAAGGTTTACTTTTTCATATGCTATTACCCATGATTTTTGACCATTTTAGGTCTCTTGAACCATTGGCGGATAATTTAGAAGTGGCCAAAATTCACTTTAAGTAGTTCGACCCATAATTTTTGCCAAATTTAGTAATTCGACCTAGTGGAAAATAATTTCTAGAAGGACAAACTGCATGATTTAATGAGCTGTAACGGATGATTTGTGGCCATCTTTAATCGTTCTGACCCATTAACAAATAATTTCTTGGAAGCTAAAATTTACCACTTCATGAGCTATAACCCATGATTTTTTATAATTTTTAATTTTTTTAGCCATTGGCAAATAATTTCGAGGAGGTAGAAATTCTCGTTTTCATGAGCAATAACCTATGACTTTTCACTATTTTTGTCATTTCTACTCAGCGGCAAATAATTTCGAGGATGGCAATATTCATGATTTCATGAGCTATAACCCATGATTTTTAGCTATTTTTAGTCATTTTGACCCATTGATAAATAATTTAGTGGAGGTCAAAATTCATGATTTCATTAGCTATAACGCACAATTTTGGCCATTTTAGTCATTTCAACCCATTGACAAATATTTTTGCAGAGGCCAAAATTCACATTTTCATGAGCTATAACATACGATTTTTGACTAATTTTTGTTTTTTAAGACCCAATGGCAAATAATTTCGAGGATGGCAATATTCATGATTTCATGAGCCATTACGCATAATTTTTGGCCATTTTTGGCTCATTGGCTAATAATTTATTGGAGTCAAAAATGTATAATTTCATGAGGTGTAATACAAGATTTTCTATAATTTTTAGTGGTTCCGACTCAGTAGGATGTAAATTCACAGAGGTCAAAACTTACTTTTCATGTGCTATTACCCATGATATTTTACCATTTTTAGTCTTTCTGACCCATTGGTATATAATTTTGCGGAGGCTAAAATTCACGTTTTCACGAGCTATAGGCCATGATTTTTGGCCACTTTTAATCATTTGGAGCCATTGGCAAATTGTTTTAGGGTGGCCAAATTTCACCTTTCATGAGGTATAACCCATAATTGTTTACCATTTTTAGTCATTCCGACCCATTGCAAAATAATTTTACAGAGGCCAAATTCACATTTTCATGAGCTATAACCCATAATTTTTGGCCATTTTAGTCATACCAATCGAGTGCAAAATAATTTCATGGAGACCAAAATTTACAATTTCATGTGCTACAACCCATGATATTTGACCACTTTTTAATGAGTTATATAGCCCATAATTTTTGGCTATTTTAAGTCATTTCGACCTGGTGGAAAATCATTTTGCGGAAGCCAATATTTAGTCATTCTGATCCTTTTGCAAATAATTTTTCAGAGGCCTTCATGGGCTATAACCACAATTTTTTACCACTTTTACTCATTTTGACCCAGCGGAAAATAATTTCGCAGAGGCCTAAATTCACAATTTCATGAGCTATAACCTATGATTGTTTTACTATTTTTAGTTATTTTGGTCTATTTATTAATAATTTGCGGAGGCCAAATTCATATTTTCATGAGCTATAACCCATGATTTTTAGCTATTTTTAGTCATTTTGACCCATTGATAAATAATTTAGTGGAGGTCAAAATTCATGATTTCATTAGCTATAACGCACAATTTTGGCCATTTTCAGTCATTTCTATTCATTGGCAAATAATTTTGCAGAGTAAAAATTTTAGGATTAATGAGTTATAACCCATGATTTTTCACCAATTTTAGTCATTACAACCCAGGGGTAAATAATTTCCTTGTGGTCAAGGTTTACTTTTTCATATGCTATTACCCATGATTTTTGACCATTTTTAACCATATTAATCTATTGGTAAATAATTTTGTAGAGGCCAAAATTCATGTTTTCATGAGCCATATGCCATGACTTTTGGACATTTTTCATATTTTGTAACCATTAGAAAACTGTTTCGTGGAGGCCAAAATTCACCCTATCATTAGCTATAACCTATGATTTCTATCGTTCCAACCCATTGGCAAATAATTTCACAGAAATTCAGATTTTTATGAGCTATAACCCATGGTTTTGGATATTTTTTTATCATTCTGACCCAATGGAAAATAATTTCACGGAGGCCAAGATTCACAATTCAGTGAGCTATAACCCATTTTTAATTGTCTTGACCCATAGACAAATAATGTTTTTGCAGCTATAATGCACTATTTTTACCATTTTTAGTCATTCCAACACAGTGTAAAATAATTTCGTGGAGGCCAAAATTCATGTTTTCATGAGCCATATGCCATGACTTTTGGACATTTTTCATATTTTGTAACCATTAGAAAACTGTTTCGTGGAGGCCAAAATTCACCCTATCATTAGCTATAACCTATGATTTCTATCGTTCCAACCCATTGGCAAATAATTTCATGAAGGGCAAAATTCACATTTTCATGAGCTATAACCCATGGTTTTGGATATTTTTTATCATTCGACCCAATGGAAAATAATTTCACGGAGGCCAAGATTCACAATTCAGTGAGCTATAACCCATTTTTAATTGTCTTGACCCATAGACAAATAATGTTTTTGCAGCTATAATGCACTATTTTTACCATTTTTAGTCATTCCAACACAGTGTAAAATAATTTCGTGGAGGCCAAAATTCATGATTTCATGGGCTATAACCCATGGGTTTTTTTTATTTTTAGTCATTTTTACTTACTAGCAAATAATTTCATGGAGTGAAATTTTTAGGATTTCATGGAGTCAAAATTTTAAGATTTCATGAACTATAAGCCACAATTTGTTGCCATTTTTTTGGTTTGACCCAGTGGCAAATAATTTCACGGAAGTCAAAATTCATAATTTCATGTGACTATAACCCTTGATTTATGACCAGTTTTAGTCGTTCGCCCCATTGGAAAATAATTTCACGGAGGCCAAGATTCACAATTGATGAGCTATAACCCATAATTTTGGCCATTTTAGTCATTTCAACCCATTGGCAAATAATTTTGTAGAGGCCAAAATTCACATTTTCATGAGCTATAACCCATGATTTTTCACCAATTTTAGTCATTACAACCTGGGGTAAATAATTTCCTTGTGGTCAAGGTTTACTTTTTCATATGCTATTACCCATGATTTTTGACCATTTTAACCATATTAATCTATTGGTAAATAATTTTGTAGAGGCCAAAATTCATGTTTTCATGAGCCATATGCCATGACTTTTGGACATTTTTCATATTTTGTAACCATTAGAAAGCTGTTTACGTGGAGGCCAAAATTCACCCTATCATTAGCTATAACCTATGATTTCTATCGTTCCAACCCATTGGCAAATAATTTCGTGGAGGCCAAAATTCACATTTTCATGAGCTATAACCCATGGTTTTGGATATTTTTTATCATTCGACCCAATGGAAAATAATTTCACGGAGGCCAAGATTCACAATTGATGAGCTATAACCCATTTTTAATTGTCTTGACCCATAGACAAATAATGTTTTTGACTATAATGCACTATTTTTACCATTTTAGTCATTCGACATGGTGGTAAATAATTTCGTGGAGGCCAAAATTCATGATTTCATGGGCTATAACCCATGGGTTTTTATTTTTAGTCATTTTTACTTACTAGCAAATAATTTCATGGAGTGAAATTTTTAGGATTTCATGGAGTCAAAATTTTAAGATTTCATGAACTATAAGCCACAATTTGTTGCCATTTTTTGGTTTGACCCGGTGGCAAATAATTTCACGAAGGGCAAAATTCACGTTTCATGAGCTATAACCCATGATTTTTGACTATTTTTAGTCATTTCTACTCATTGGCAAATAATTTTGCGGAGGCCAATATTCACGATTTCATGAGCTATAACCCATGATATTTGACCATTTTAGTCATTTCGACCCATTGGGAAATAACTTTGGGAAGGCCTAAATTCACAATTTCATGAGCTATAACCCATGATTTTTGACCAATTTTAGTCATTTTGACCCATTGAAAAATAATTTTGCGGAGGAGAAATTTACATTCCATGAGCTCTAACTAATGACTTTTGGATATTTTTTATCATTTTGACCCATTGAAAAATAATTTCATGAAGGGCAAAATTCACGACTTCATGAGCTATAACCCATTTTAATTGTCTTGACCCATAGACAAATAATGTTTTTGCAGCTATAATGCACTATTTTTACCATTTTAGTCATTCCAACCAATTGGCAAATAATTTCATGGAGGCCAAAATTCATGATTTCATGGGCTATAACCCATGGGTTTTTATTTTTAGTCATTTTTACTTACTAGCAAATAATTTCATGGAGTGAAATTTTTAGGATTTCATGGAGTCAAAATTTTAAGATTTCATGAACTATAAGCCACAATTTGTTGCCATTTTTTTGGTTTGACCCAGTGGCAAATAATTTCACGGAAGTCAAAATTCATAATTTCATGTGACTATAACCCTTGATTTATGACCAGTTTTAGTCGTTACGCCCCATTGGAAAATAATTTCATGAAGGGCAAAATTCACGTTTTCATGATATTTGGCAATTTTTACTCTTTTCGGCCCAATGGAAATTAATTTCGAGTCCTGAAATCACAATTACATTAACTATAACTCTCAATTTTTGACCAACTTTAGTCATTTTGACCCATTGAAAAATAATTTTGCGGAGGAGAAATTTACATTCCATGAGCTCTAACTAATGACTTTTGGATATTTTTTCTCGTTCCGACCCTGTGGAAAATAATTTTGCGGAGGCCAATATTCACGATTTCATGAGCTATACTGCACGAGTTTTGGTCATATTTAGTACTTATAGGCAAATAGTTCCATGGAGTCAAAAATTAAGAATTTCATGAGCTATAACCCAAGATTTTCTGCTATTTTTAGTCATTCTGACATGGTGGTAAATAATTTCGCGGAGGTCAAATTTTACTTTTTTATTTGCTATAAGTCACAATTATTGGCCATTTTAATCATTTCAAACCATTGGCAAATAGTTTCGTGGAGGCCAAAATTCACGTTTCATGAGCTACAACCTAAGATTTTTGAACATTTTTAGTCGATGCGACCCATTAGTAAATAATTTCATGAAGGGCAAAATTCACGTTTCATGAGCTATAACCCATGATTTTTGACTATTTTTAGTCATTCGGCTATGTGGAAAATAATTTTGTAGAGCTCAAAATTCATGATTTCATGAGCTATAACCCATGATATTTGACCATTTTAGTTGTTTCGACCCATTGATAAATAATTTTGTGGAGATAAATATTCATGTTTTCATGAGTTATAGCCCACGAGTTTTGGCCATTTTTAGTCATTCTGGTCAAGTGGGAAATCGCTTCACGGAGGCTAGTATTTATGATTTCATTAAGCTATAATCCGTAATTTTGGCTATTTTTAGTCATTTCTACTCATTGGCAAATAATTTTGCAAAGGAGAAAACTTAGGATTTCATGAGTGTAATACATGATTTGTGGCCATCGTTAATCATTCCAACCGATTAACAATAATTTTATGGAGGCCAAAATTAATATTTTCATGAGCAATAATTTATGATTTTTACCATTTTCTATCATTTCTACTCATTGGGAAATAATTTAGCATAGACAAAAATTTAGGATTTCATGGAGTCAAAATTTTAAGATTTCATGAACTATAACCCATAATTTTTGCCATTTTAGTCATTTCGACCCATTGGGAAATAATTTCACGAAGAATAAAATTCACACTTTTATGTACTATAACCTATGATTTTTGACCATTTTAGTCATTTAGACCCATTGGGAAATAATTTTCTGGAGGCCAAAATTCACATTTTCATGAGCTATAACCCATGATATTTGACCATTTTAGTCATTTCTACTCATTGGAAAATAATTTTGCAAAGGCCAAAATCCACATTTTCATAAACTATAACCCTCAATTTTTGCCATTTTAGTCATTTTGACCCATTGATAAATAATTTTATGGAGGCCAAAATTCACATTTTCATGAGCTATAACCCATGATTTTTGGTTATTTTTGTCATTCCATTTCAGTGGAAAATAATTTTGCGGAGGCCAAAATTCACGATTTCATGAGCTATAACTCACGAGTTTTGGTCATTTCTAGTCATTTCTACTCATTGGCAAATAATTTCATGGCGTAAAAATATAGTACTTCATAAACTATAACCCATGATTTTTGCCATTTTAGTCATTCGACATGGTGGTAAATAATTTCGCGGAGGTCAAATTTTACTTTTTTATTTGCTATAAGTCACAATTATTGGCCATTTTAATCATTTCAAACCATTGGCAAATAGTTTCGTGGAGGCCAAAATTCACGTTTCATGAGCTACAACCTAAGATTTTTGAACATTTTTAGTCGATGCGACCCATTAGTAAATAATTTCGCGAAGGCCAAAATTCACATTTTGATTTGATATAACCAACGATTTTTTGACATTATTAATCGTTCTGACCCAGTAGAAATTAATTTTACGAAGGGTAAAATTCACAATTTCATGAGCTATATAACCCATGATATTTGACCATTTTTAGTTGTTTCGACCCATTGATAAATAATTTTGTGGAGATAAATATTCATGTTTTCATGAGTTATAGCCCACGAGTTTTGGCCATTTTTAGTCATTCTGATCAAGTGGAAAATCACTTAACGGAGGCTAGTATTTATGATTTCATTGAGCTATAATCCATAATTTTGGCTATTTTTAGTCATTTCTACTCATTGGCAAATAACTTTGCAAAGGAGAAAACTTAGGATTTCATGAGCTATATAACCCATGATTTTTGCCATTTTAGTCATTCGATCAAGTTGCAAATAATTTCACGAAGAATAAAATTCACACTTTTATGTACTATAACCTATGATTTTTAATATTTTTAGTCATTCTAACATTTGGTAAATAATTTTCTGAGGATAAAATTCACGTTTACATGAGCTAACCCATGATTTGTTGCTGTTTTTAGTCATTCTAGCCTAGTGAAAAATAATTTCGTAGAGGCTAAAATTCACGAATCCCTGAGCGATAACCTATGGTGTTTGGCCATTTTTAATCATTTTGAGCCGTTGGCAAATAATTTTAGGGAGGCCAAAATTCATGTTTTCATGAGCTTTAAGCCACAAAATTTCTCCATTTTTAGTCTTTCTGACTTAGTGAAAAATAACTTTACACAGACCAAAATTCATGATTTCACATGATTTTTGGGTTTCTACTCATTGAAAAATAATTACATGCGGTCAAAAAATTAGAATTCTTGAGCGATAACACATGATCTTTTGCCATTTTTAGCAGTTTTGCCCCAATGGAAAATTATTTAAGTGAAGGATAAGATTGACTATTTCTTTAGATATAACCCACCATATTTGGACATTTTTCATCATTTTAAGCCATTGGCAAATAATTTTGTGGAGGCTAAAATTCACATTTGCATGAGCAATAGCCCTTAATTTTTGCCATTTTAGTTATTTCTACTCATTGAAAAATAATTTTATAGAGTCAAAATTTAGGATTTTATGAGCTACCAACATTTTGGTTATTTTTGTCATTCCATTTCAGTGGAAAATAATTTTGCAAAAGCCAAATTCACATTTTCATGAGCTTACCCATGATTTTAGACCATTTTTATCATTTTGACCCATTTGCAAATAATTTTATGGAGGCCAAAATTCATGTTTTCATGAGCAATAACCTATAATTTTGGCTATTTTAATCATTTTGAGCCGTTGGCAAATAATTTTGCAAAAGCCAAATTCACATTTTAATGAGCTATAACTCATGATTTTTGACCAATTTTAGTCATTTCGACCCATTGGCAAATAATTTTATGGAGGCTAAAATTCACATTTTCATGAGCTTACCCATGATTTTTAGCATTTTTATCATTTTGACCCATTTGCAAATAATTTTATGGAGGCTGAAATTAACGTTTTCATGAGCAATTTCCCGAGAGTTTTGGCCATTTTTAGTTGTTTCTACTAACTGGGAAATAATTTTACATATTCAAAATTTTAGGATTTCTTGAGCTACCATGATTTTTGGTTATTTTTAGTCATTCTGGCTATGTGGAAAATAATTTTGCGATGGCCATCTCATTTTCATGAGCTACAACCTGTGTTTTTTGACCATTTTCAGTCATTTTGAGTCATTAGCAAATAATTTTGCAAAGGCCAAAATCCACATTTTCATAAACTATAACCCATATTTTTTGGCAATTTTTACTCCTTTTGACCCAGGGGAAAAAATTCGCAACGGCCGAAATTCATAGTTTCATAAGCTATAACCCATGATTTTTGACCAATTTTAGTCATTTTGACTATTTATAAATAAATTTGTGGGGGCCAAGTTCATGTTCTCGTGAGTTATAACCCATGATTTTTAGCAATTTTTTGTCACAACGACCGTGTGGAAAATAATTTTGTAGAGCTCAAAATTCATGACTTCATGAGCTATAACTCACGAGTTTTGGTCATTTCTAGTCATTTCTACTCATTGGAAAATAATTTCATGACGTAAAAAATATAGTACTTCATAAACTATAACCCTCAATTTTTTGCCATTTCTAGTCATTTCGACCCCTTGGGAAATAACTTTGGGAAGGCCTAAATTCATGTTTTCATGAGCTATAACCCATGAGTTTTGCTATTTTTAGTCATTCCAACCAATTGGCAAATAATTTCACATAGGCTAAATTTCACATTTTCAAGAGTTGTTACTTGCAATTTTTAGCAATTTTTAGTTGTTTCTACTCAATGGCAAAAAAATTTGTGAAGTCAAAAATTCAAGATTTCATGAACTATAACCCATGATTTTTTGCCATTTTTAGTCATTCGACCTAGTGGTAAATAATTTCACGAAGAATAAAATTCACACTTTTATGTACTATAACCTATGATTTTTTAATATTTTTAGTCATTCTAACATTTGGTAAATAATTTTGCTGAGGATAAAATTCACGTTTACATGAGCTAACCCATGATTTGTTGCTGTTTTTAGTCATTCTAGCCTAGTGAAAAATAATTTCGTAGAGGCTAAAATTCACGAATCCCTGAGCGATAACCTATGGTGTTTGGCCATTTTTAATCATTTTGAGCCGTTGGCAAATAATTTTAGGGAGGCCAAAATTCATGTTTTCATGAGCTTTAAGCCACAAAATTTCTCCATTTTTAGTCTTTCTGACTTAGTGAAAAATAACTTTACACAGACCAAAATTCATGATTTCACATGATTTTTGGGTTTCTACTCATTGAAAAATAATTACATGCGGTCAAAAAATTAGAATTCTTGAGCGATAACACATGATCTTTTGCCATTTTTAGCAGTTTTGCCCCAATGGAAAATTATTTCGTGAAGGATAAGATTGACTATTTCTTTAGATATAACCCACCATATTTGGACATTTTTCATCATTTTAAGCCATTGGCAAATAATTTTGTGGAGGCTAAAATTCACATTTGCATGAGCAATAGCCCTTAATTTTTGCCATTTTAGTTATTTCTACTCATTGAAAAATAATTTTATAGAGTCAAAATTTAGGATTTTATGAGCTACCAACATTTTGGTTATTTTTGTCATTCCATTTCAGTGGAAAATAATTTTGCAAAAGCCAAATTCACATTTTCATGAGCTTACCCATGATTTTAGACCATTTTTATCATTTTGACCCATTTGCAAATAATTTTATGGAGGCTAAAATTTACGTTTTCATGAGTTATAGCTCACAATTTTTGGCCATTTTTAGTTGTTTCGACCCATTAACAATAATTTTTATAGGCAAAATTCATATTTTTATGAGCTTTAACCCACCATTTTTGGCCATTTTACTCCTTCCTACCCCATGGAAAAAATTCACGGAGGCCAAAATTCACATTTTCATGTGCTATAACACATGTTTTTGACCACGCTTACTATTTCCACTCCATTGGTAAATAATTTTATAGAGGCCAAATTCAAGAGCTATTACCCATAATTCTTGGCCATTTTAATCCTTTTAAGCCAATGGCAAATAGTTTAACGGAATCAAAAATTCACGTTATCGTGAGCTATAACCCTTGATTTTTTTGTCATTTTAAGTAGTTGTTACCTTGTGGAAAATAATTTTGCAAAGGAGAAAACTTAGGATTTCATGAGCTGTAATACATGATTTGTGGCCATCGTTAATCATTCCAACCGATTAACAATAATTTTGCGGAGGCCAAAATTAATATTTTCATGAGCAATAATTTATGATTTTTTACCATTTTCTATCATTTCTACTCATTGGGAAATAATTTCGCATAGACAAAAATTTAGGATTTCATGAGCTGTAATCCATAATTTTTAGTCATTTTTAGTCATTTCGACCCATTGGGAAATAACTTTGGGAAGGCCTAAATTCATGTTTTCATGAGCTATAACCCATGAGTTTTTGCTATTTTTAGTCATTCCAACCAATTGGCAAATAATTTCACATAGGCTAAATTTCACATTTTCAAGAGTTGTTACTTGCAATTTTTAGCAATTTTTAGTTGTTTCTACTCAATGGCAAAAAAATTTGTGAAGTCAAAAATTCAAGATTTCATGAACTATAACCCATGATTTTTTGCCATTTTTAGTCATTCCGACCTAGTGGTAAATAATTTCACGAAGAATAAAATTCACACTTTTATGTACTATAACCTATGATTTTTTAATATTTTTAGTCATTCTAACATTTGGTAAATAATTTTGCTGAGGATAAAATTCACGTTTACATGAGCTAACCCATGATTTGTTGCTGTTTTTAGTCATTCTAGCCTAGTGAAAAATAATTTCGTAGAGGCTAAAATTCACGAATCCCTGAGCGATAACCTATGGTGTTTGGCCATTTTTAATCATTTTGAGCCGTTGGCAAATAATTTTAGGGAGGCCAAAATTCATGTTTTCATGAGCTTTAAGCCACAAAATTTCTCCATTTTTAGTCTTTCGACTTAGTGAAAAATAATTTCACGGAGGCCAAAATTCATGATTTCACATGATTTTGGGTTTCTACTCATTGAAAAATAATTACATGCGGTCAAAAATTAGAATTCTTGAGCGATAACACATGATCTTTTGCCATTTTTAGCAGTTTTGCCCCAATGGAAAATTATTTCGTGAAGGATAAGATTGACTATTTCTTTAGATATAACCCACCATATTTGGACATTTTTCATCATTTTAAGCCATTGGCAAATAATTTCGCGGAGGCTAAAATTCACATTTGCATGAGCAATAGCCCTTAATTTTTGCCCATTTTTAGTTATTTCTACTCATTGAAAAATAATTTTATAGAGTCAAAAATTTAGGATTTTATGAGCTACCAACATTTTTGGTTATTTTTTGTCATTCCATTTCAGTGGAAAATAATTTTGCAAAAGCCAAATTCACATTTTCATGAGCTTACCCATGATTTTAGACCATTTTTTATCATTTTGACCCATTTGCAAATAATTTTATGGAGGCTAAAATTTACGTTTTCATGAGTTATAGCTCACAATTTTTGGCCATTTTTACTCCTTCCTACCCCATGGAAAAAATTCACGGAGGCCAAAATTCATAATTTCTTGAGCTTTAACCCTTTTTTTATCATTTTTAGTTGTTTCGACCCATTAACAAATAATTTTTTATAGGCAAAAATTCATATTTTTATGAGCTTTAACCCACCATTTTTGGCCATTTCTACTCCTTTCAACCTAGTTGAATTTTTTTATGGAGGCCAAAATTGACAATTTCATGAGCTAACCCATGATTTTTGACCGTTTTAGTCGATTCAACCTATTGACAAATAATTTGTGGTGGACAAGTTCATGTTTTCATGAGCTATAATCCATTGTCAAATAATTTCATGGACTAAAAACTTTAGGATTTTTTGAGCGATAACACAAGATTTTTCACCATTTTTAGTTGTTCTGACCCAGTGGTAAATAATTTCACGGAGGGCAATGTTATCATTTTCATGTACTAAAACCTATGATTTTTTAGCATTTTTATCATTTTGACCATTTTTATCATTATGACCATGGTTGAATAATTTTGCGGTGACCAAAATTCACATTTTAATGAGCTATAACTCATGATTTTTGACAATTTTTAGTCCTTTTTACACATTGGCAAATAATTTTGGTAAAGTAAAAAATTCAAAATTTTATGAGCGATAACACCTGAACTCTTGCCATTTTCAATCATTCCAACCCATTAGCAAATAATTTCATGAGCTCCAAAATTCAAGATTTTACGAGCTATAACCCATGATTTTTACCTTTTTTATCATTCCGAGCCATTGCCAAATAATTTGGTGGGGGCTAAAATTCACGTTTTCATGAGCTATAACACATGACTTTAGCTATTTTTAGTCAGAATGACCCACTAGGAAATAATTTTGCAGTGTCTAAAATTCATTATTTTATGAGCTATAACCTATGATTTTTGGCCATTTTTAATTGCTTTGAGCCATTAAGAAATAATTTTGCGGAGACCAAAACACACATTTTCATGAGCAATAACCCATGATTTCTGACCAATTTTTATCATTTCTACACATTAGTAAATAATTTCATGGAGTCAAAAACTTTGGATTTTATGAGTGATAACACACAAATTTTTGCCATTTTTTATCATTTTGACCCAAGGGGTAATAATTTCGTGGAGGTAAAAGTTCACATTTTCATGTGCTATAATCCATAATTTTTAACCAATTTTAGCTATTTTGGCCCTGAGAATCACATTTTTATTGTAATTTTATACCATCATCATCAATCTTATATAAATAAATATACCACTAATAATTATTTTTATCTTAATTTGTAGGTTAATAAAGAAATAATGAATAAAAGCCCAAAAGACTCAAACTCTCAGATTTTTTACCATTTATTGAAGCCTAAATATGAAGACAAAAGAAGGCCCAAGAAAGCTCAAGGATCCATAAAGAAATCGGGTCAAGAAATCACAAAAAATCAAAGCTAGCAAACCAATCGATTCATTAGTGATTGGTGGCTGTGAGAACAAATTGTGGCTAGATTTTAATTCCTTGATTGCCAAGTTTCATCCAAGGGTTCTCCTTCATTGTTGTAGGCTATAAATAGGGGTAGAGAGTGAGCGGTTTGAGTGTGAAAAATTTAGCTATAACCCATAATTTTTTATTATTTTTAGTTGTTTCTCTACCCATTGACTTTCGGAGAGGCCAAAATTCATGATTTCAAGAGCTATAACCCATTATTTTTTGTCATTTTTAGTTATTTCTATCTAATTGCAAGTAATTTTGTGGGAGGAAAAATTCACAATTTAATGAGTTATAACCCATAATTTTTTGTCATCTTTAGTCGTTTCTATCCATAGACAAATAATTTCGCTGTGGCCTAAATTTATGATTTTATGAACTATAATCCGTGTTTTTTGGCTATATTTTGTTATTTCTATCCATTGATAAATAATTTTGAGGAGGCTAAAATTGATAATTTCATGAAATAAAACTCATGATTTTTGGCCATTTCTGGTCATTTCTATCAAGTAGCAAATAATTTCATGAAATCAAAATTTTATGATTTCAGGAGCTATAACCCATGATTTTTGCCCATTTTTAGTTGTTTTGGCCCATTAATAAATGATTTCCGGAGTCAAAAATTCACTATTTCATAAGCTATAACCCACAATTTTATGTCATTTTTAATCGTTTATACCAATTCGCAAATAATTTCATGAGCTCCAAAATTCAAGATTTAATAACCTATAGCTAACGATTTTAGGCTAGTTTTAGTTATTCCAACCCATTAGCAAATAATTTCTTGGAGTTCAATATTCACAATTTCGAGAGCAATCCACGATTTAAGGCCATTAATTGTCATTTCTATCCCTTGGCAAATAATTTTGGGGAGTCCAAAATTCTTGATTTCATGAGCTAAAATCCATAATTTTAGGCCATTTTTAGTTATCTCTACCCATCGACAAATGATTTTGCAGCCAAAAATTCAAGATTTTACGAGCTATAACCCATGAATTTAGGCCCAGTCATTTCAATATATTGGCAAATAATTTCACTAATTTCAAAATTAACGATTTCATGATCTATAACCCATGATTTTAGGCTATTTTTATTCGTTTCTAGCCATTGGCAAATAATTTTTTAAAGTCCGAAATTCTTAATTCATGACCTATAACTAATGATTTTAGGCCATTTTTAATCATTTCTATATGTTCACTAATAATTTTGCGGAGGTCAAAATTTACGATTTTTAGAGCTATATTTAATGATTTTTGCCATTTTTCGTCATTTCTATCCATCAGTAAATAATTTTACAAAATCCAAAATTTACATTTTCATAAGCTACTACCCATTATTTTTTTCCTTTTTCCTCATTCCAATCCATATGAAAAAAATTTTGTGGAGGCCAAAATTCATGATTTCATGACCTATAACCAACAAGTTTCGAACATTTTTGTCATTTCTACCCACCAGTAAATATTTTCACGGAGTCAAAAAGTCACAATTTCATGGGCTATAACTCATGATTTTAGGCCATTTTAGTCAATTCTATCCAATGGCAAATGATTTAACGAAGCCCAAAATTCACGATTTCTTCTGCTATAACTCATGATTTTATGTTACTTTTAGTTGTTTCCATCCATTGGAAATTAATTTCGCGGGTCTTACTATCACGATTTCATGACCTGTAACTCATTATTTTTGGCCATTTGAGGTCATTCTGACCCATGGGCAATTAATTTTGCAGATGCCAAAATTCAAAATTTTATGAGCATTAACCTAGGATTTTTGGCTATTTTTATTCATTTCAATCCCTGGCAAGTAATTTCACATTTGCTAAAATTCACAATTTCATTAGTTAACCCACGATTTTTCACCATTTTAGTATTTTCTAACCATCGGCAAATAATTTCGAGGAGCAAAACATTCATGATTTTATGAGCTATATAACCCACAATTTGTGGCCATTTTTAGTCATTTTTATCACTTGGCAAATAATTTTGTAGAGTCCAAAATCCACGAGTTCTATAACGCCCCATTTTAGGTCTGTTGTTTCTATCCATTTGAAAGCAATTTCACGGGGTCCAAAATTCACGGTTTAGTAACCTCAAACTCAATATTTTGCGTCGTTTTTAGTTGTTCCAACTCATGGTCAAATAATTTCGCGGAGGCCAAATTTCACAATTTCATGACTACTAAGTCATGATTTTTTATCATTTTTAGTCTTTCTGATCCATGCGCAAATAATTTTGGAAAGGCCAAAATTAACAATTACATGAGCTATAACCCATGATTTTTAGCCATTTTTAGTTATTCCCATCAATTAGTAAATAATTTTAGGGAGTTTAAAATTTACGATTTCTTAAGCTATAATCCATAATTTTTAGCCATTTCTAGCCACTCTAACCCATTGGCAAAAACTTTTGCGATGGCTAAAATTCACGATTTCATTTATAACCCATGATTTTTGGCCATTTTAGTCATTTCAATCCATCGGCAAATAATATCAGGAAATCCAAAATTCACGAATTCATAATCTATAACCCACAATTTTTTATCATTTCTAGTCATTTTGACCCATCGGATGATAACCTTGCACCAAAATTCTCGATTTCATGAGTTACCCATGATTTCTGACCATTTTTATGTGTTTCCACCCATTGGCAAATAATTTTAATGAGTCTAAAATTCACGATTTCATGACCTATATCTCATAAATTTGCCTAATTTTAGTCCTTCCGACCTATTGAAAAATAATTTCATGGACTCTAAAATTCTTGATTTCATGAGCATTCGATTATTTTAGGCCAATTTTGTTTTCCACCTACTGGTAAATAGCTTTGCGGAGCTAAAATTTACGATTTTCTGAGCTATAACCCAACATTTTTTGTCATTTTAGTTGTTTCTACCCATCAGCAAATGATTTTGTGAAATCCAAAATTCACAATTTCATTAGTTATAACTAATGATTTTAGGCTATTTTTAGTCATTTCTATTTAGTGGCAAATAATTTTGTGGAGTCAAAAATTCATAATTTCATCAGCTATAACCCAAGATTTTCACCATCTTTTGTTGTTTCTACCCATTGGTAAATAAAGTAAGGAAATCCAAAATTCACGATTTTCGAGCTATAACTAACGATTTTAGGTCATTTTTAGTTGTTTCTTTAGCTATAATCCACGATTTCTTTAGTTCTAATCCATGATTTCTAAAGCAAGTAATTTTATAGAGGCCAAAATTCACAATTTCTTTAGCTATAATCCATGATTTTTAGCCATCTTTAGTTATTTCTACCCATCAGTAAATAATTTCGCGGAGGCCAATATTCATCATTTGATGAGCTATAACCCATGATTTTTGGCTATTTTTATTTAATTCTACCTAGTGACAAAAAATTTTGGGGAAGTCAAAATTCACGATGTCATGAGCTATTACCCATAATTTTGGTCATTTTTAGTCATTTCTATCCATTGGCAAATAATTTCACAGAGTTAAAAGTTCATCTTTCATAAGCTATAACCAATAATTTTAGCCATTTTGAGTCATTTCCACTCATCTGCTAAAAATTTCGCAGAGGCCAAATTTCATGATTTCACAAGCTATAACCCACGATCATTTGCGATCTTCAGTTGTTTTGAGCAATTGGGAAATAATTTTACGAACGCTAAAATTCATGATTTCATGAGCTATAACTCATTATATTTGTCTATTTTCAGTTGTTTTTACCCATCGGCAAATAATTTCATGGAATTTAGAATTCGTGACTACATGAGTTATGACCACTGATTTTTGGCCATCTTTCGTCATTTCTATCTATCGTAAATAATTTTGCGAATTCTAAAATTTAAGATTTCATAAGCTGTAACCCATGATTTTAGGCTATTTTTAATCATTTCTTTCTATTGGCAAGTAAATTTGTGGAGGACAAAATTCACAATTTTATGAGCTATAACCCATGATTTTTTCCATCTTTAGTAGTTTCTAACCATCGGCAAATAATTTCATGGAATTTAGAATTGTGACTACATGAGTTATGACCACTGATTTTTGGCCATCTTTCGTCATTTCTATCTATCGGCAAATAATTTTGCGAATTCTAAAATTTAAGATTTCATAAGCTATAACCCATGATTTTAGGCTATTTTTAATCATTTCTTTCTATTGGCAAGTAAATTTGTGGAGGACAAAATTCACAATTTTATGAGCTATAACCCATGATTTTTTTTCCATCTTTAGTAGTTTCTAACCATCGGCAAATAATTTCACAGGGCTAAAATTTACGATTTCATAAGCTATAACCCATGATTTTTGATAATTTTTATTTGTTTCTACCCATTGATAAATATTTTCGAGGAGACTTAATTTCACAATTTTATGAGCTATAATCCATTATTTTTGGCCATTTTTAGCTGTTTCTATCCCATTGCAGATAATATAGCATAGGACAAAATTCATGATTTAACGAGTTATAATCTATGATTTTTTGGTCATCTTTGGTCGTTTCTACTGATTGGGAAATAACTTCAGTGGCCTAAATTATAATTTCATGAATTATTATCCATGATTTTTAGACATTTTTAGTTGTTTCTACTACTTGACAAACAATTTCGGAGAGGCCAAAATTTACGATTTCATGTTCCAAAACCCAATATTTTTGGCCATTTTTAATCATTTCTATCAACTAGCAAATACTTTAACGAAGTCCAAAATTCACATTTCATGAGCAATAACCCATAATTTTTAGCCATTTTTAGTCATTTCTACCCATAGGGAAATAATTACATTGAGTCCAAAATTAGGATTTCATGACCTATAATTCATGATTTTGCTATTTTTATTCTAACCAATGGGCCAATAATTTTGCGTAGTCCAAAATTTATAATTTTTTGAGCAACCCATGACATTAGGCCATTTTATGTCGATTCTATCCACGGGCAAATAGTTTTGGGGAGTCCAAAATTCATAATTCCATAAGCTATAACCCACGATTTGAGCCATTTTTAATCTTTCCAACCCATTGACAATTAATATCACGGAGACCAAACTTCACGATTTAATCAGCTATAACCCATGATTTCTGACCATTTTAGTCATTTCTACCCATTGACAAATAATTTTGCAGAGTCAAATTTCACATTTCATAAGCAATAACCTACGATTTTAGGCTATTTTTAGTTGTCTCTATTCATCGATACATAATTTCGCGGAGGCCAAATTCCTAATTTTAAGAGCTATAACCCAAGATTTTTGGCCATCTTTAGTCGTTTTTACCCATCGGCAAATAATTTTGTGAAGTTTAAAATTCATGATTTTATGAGCTACGCTTGATTTTAGACCATTTTCTATCATATCTTACCATTGGCAAGTAATTTTGCGGAGGCCAAAATTCATGATTTCACAAGCTATAACCTATGATTTTTGGCCATGTTTTGTCATTTCTACCCATCCGCAAATAATTTTGTGGAGTTCAAAATTCACGATTTTATGAGTTATAATGCATGATTTTTTGGACATTTTAACTTATTTCAAACAATTGTCAAATAAATTCACCATTTTTAGTTATAACCAATTGCCAAATAATTTTGTGGAGGCCAAAATTCATGATTTCATTAGCTGTAACCCATAATTTTAGACCATTTTTTGTCACATCTTATCATTAGCAAGTAATTTTGCGGAGGCCAAAATTCACGATTTCATAAGCTATAACCCGTGATTTTTGGCCATGTTTAGTCATTTCTGCCCATAAGCAAATAATTTCGCGGACTTTAAAATTTACGATTTCATGAGTTATAAAGCATGATCTTTGGCCAATTTCAATCGTTTCGCCTGATTAGTAAATTATTTCGTAGAGGCCAAATTTATAATTTCATGAGCTATCGCCAACTATTTTTGGTATTTTTAGTTATTTCTATCTATCGGCAAATAATTTCACGCAATCCACAATTCTCAATTTCATGAGCTGTAACCCATAATTTTTTTGCCATCTTTAGTCATTTCTACTTATCAGCAAATAATTTTACGAAGTCTAAACTTCATGATTTCATGAGCTATAACCCTTGATTTTAGCACATTTTTAGTCATTTCGCTCCATTGGCTAGTAATTTTATAGATGCCAAAATTCACGATTTCATGAGCTATTACCCATGGATTTTGGCAATCTTTGATCATTTTTACCCATCGGCAAATAATTTTGTGGAGGTCAAAATTCATGATTTCATAAGCTACAACACATGATTATTCAAAATTTTAAGTTATTTCTAACCATTTACAAATTTTATCAGGGAGGTCAAAATTTACGGTTTAATGAGCTATTACCTCCGATTTTCAGCAATTTTTAGTCGTTTCTATCAATTAGCAAATAATTTCGCAAAGTATAAAATTCACAATTTCATGAGCTATAACCCACAACTATTAGTAATTTTTAGTCATTCCGAGCATTGCCAAATAATTTTGTGGAGGCCAAAACTCACGATTTCATTAGCTATAAGCCATGATTTTTGGCCATATAAGTCATCTCTACCCATCAACAAATGATTTTGTGGAATCCAAAATTTACGATTTCATGAGCTAAACCCATTATTTTATACCATCTTTAGTTAGTTATATCAACTAGCAAATAATTTCACGGAGCCAAAAATTCACGATTTCATGAGCTATAACCCACTATTTTTGGCCATTTGTAGCTGTTCTGTCCATTGGCAAATAATTTCGAAGAGCCAAAAATTCACTATTTCATAAGCGATTACCCATAATTTTAGGCCATTTATAGTCAATTGTACCAGTTGGCAAATAATTTAACGTAGTCCAAAATTTAAGATTTCATAAACTATCATCACAACTTTTGGCCAGTTTTAGTCGTTTTGACCCATTGGCAAATAATTACATGGAGTCCAAAATTCAGAATTTTAGGAGCAACCCACAATTTTAGGCCATTTTTTATTGTTTATATCCACTGGCAAATAATTTTGAAGAGTCCAAAATTCATAATTTCAAGAGCTATAACCCATGATTTGTGGCCATTTTTAGTCGTTTCTACCATCAGCAAATGATTTTATAGAATCCAAAATTCATGATTTCATGATATATAACCCACAATTTTAGGCCATTTTTAGTCGATTTCTATCCATTGGCTAATAATTTATTGGATGTCAAAATTCACGATTTAATGAGCTATATCCGATGATTTTTTTACCATTTTTATCATTTCTATACATCGGCAAATAATTTCACGGAATCCAAATTTCGTATTTTCATGAGCTATAACCTACGAGTTTTGACCAGTTTTAGTCGTTCCAATCTGTAAGAAAATAATTTTGTGGAGGGAAAAATTCAGGCTTTCATAAGCTATAACCAACAATTTTTGGATATTTTTTATCATTCTATCCATTGGCAAATAATTTCACGAAGTCAAAAAAATACAATTTCAATGAGCTTTAACTGCTGATTTAGGCCATTTTGAGTCATTTCTGCTCATTAAAAAATAATTTCACAAACTCCAAATTTTATTTTATTTTTTTTGCTATAACCCATGATTTTAGGCAATTTTTAGTCATCTATCCATTAGCAAGTAATTTCACGGGGTCCAAATAGCACAATTTTAGGCAATTTTATGCGCTATAACCCATGATTTGCCGCCATTTTTAGTCGTTTCTATCAATTGGCAAATAATTTCATAGAGTCAAAAATTCACGATATCATGAACTATAACCTATAATTTTAGGCCATTTTTAGTTGTTTCTATCAATTGGTTAATATTTTTGCGGAGTCTAATATTCACGATTTCATGAGCTATAACCCATGATTTTAGGCCATTTTAATTTATTTCTATCTATTGGCAAATAATTTCATGGAGTCTAAAATTCATGATTTCATGAGCTATAACTTATGATTTTAGGCTATTTTTATTTATTTTTTGCTATTGGCAAAAATTTTGTGGAGTCCAAATTCACAATTTCACGACCTATAACTCACGAATTAGGACATTTTTAGTCATTTCTATCTAGAGGCAAATAATTTTGTGGAGGTCAAAATTCGCTATTTCATGAGCTATAACTCCTGATTTTTTACCATATTTTGCCATTTCTATCCATTAGCAAATAATTTCGTGAAAACCAAATTTCATGATTTTATGAGCAACAACCAACGATTTTTATCCATTTTTTAGTTGTTGTGACCCATTATTAATTTCGCAGAGTCCGAAATTCATGATTTAATGAACTGTATTTAATGAATTTTAGCTATTTTTAGTCATTTCTACCCATCGACAATTTTGCAAAGTTAAAAGTCATGATTTCATGAACTGTAACCCACGATCTTAGGTCCTTTTTAGTCATTTCTATCCATTAGCAAATAATTTGGCCATTTTTATTCATTCTGACTCATATGCAAATAATTTCTCAGAGGCCAAAATTCACACATTCATGACCTCTAACTCACAATTTTTTGCCACTCTTAGTCGCTCCCATCCATGGGCAAATACTTTTCCGAAGGCTAAAATTCACTATTTCAAGAGCTAAACCATAATTTTATGCCATTTTTAGTCTTTTCTAACCATCAGCAAATAACTTTGCAGAGTAAAAAATTCACGATTTTATGAACTTAATCCATGATTTTAGGCCATTTTTAGTTATTTCTATAAATTAGCAAATAATTTTGTAAAGACCGAAATTCATGATTTTATGAGCTATAACACACAATTTTAGGCCATTTTTAGTCAATTCTCTGAATTGGCAAAAATTTCTCGGAGTTCAAAATTCACGATATTATGATCTATAACCGAGGATTTTTTTCACTATTTTTAGTCATTTCTATCAATTGGCAAATAATTTTACAGAGGCCAAAATTCACGATTTCATGAGCTATATAACCCATGATTTTTGGCCATTTTATTCATTTCAACCCATTGGCAAATATTTTCACCAAGGCTAAAATTCACGATTTCATGAGCTCTAGCCAATAATTTTTTGTCATTTTTAGTGATTTCTATCCACTGGCAAATAATTTTGCTTTGACCAAAATTCATGATTCAAGAGCTGACCCACGGTTTGAGGTCATTTTTAGTTGTTGATATCAATTGGCAAATAATTTCTTGAAGTCATAAAATTCATGATTTCAAGAGCTATAACCCATAATTTTTTATCATTTTTAGTCATTTCTATCAATTGGCAAATAATTTTGTATAGTCCAAAGTTCACGATTTCATAAGCTTTAACCCAGAGTTTAAGCCATTTTAAGTCATTTTGAACAATTTGTAAATATTTTTGCAAAGACCAAAATTCATAATTCTATGAGCAAATAATTTTGCGTTGGCTATTTCTAGTTTTTTTTTCTGCCCATCAGCAAAACATTTCGTATAATTCAAAATTCAGAATTTCATGAGCTATAACCCATAATTTTCGACCTTCTTTAGTCACTTCTACCCAACGGTAAATAATTTTGTGCAGTCAAAAATTCACAATTACATGAGCTATAACAACAATTTTAGGCCATTTTTAGTCAATTCTTTCCATTGTCAAGTAATTTTGGGGAGACCATCACAACTTCATTAAATATGACCCATAATTTTTGGCCATACTTAGTCGTTTCTACCCATCAACAAATAATTTGGCATAGACCAAAATTCACGATTTTCATGAGTTGTAACCCATAATTTTTTGCCATTTTATTCATTTCTACCCATCGGCAAATGATTTTGTGGAATCCAAAATTCATGATTTTATGAGCGATTACACATGAATTTAGGCCACTTTAAGTCATTTCTATTCATTAGCAACTAATTTCGTGGAGTCAAAAATTCATGATTTCCTGAGCTATAACCATGATCTTTGGCTATTTTTATTCATTTCTTGCCATTAGCAAATTTTATTTGTGGAGTCCAAAATTCACAATTTCATGACCTAAAACTCACGATTTTAGAACATTTTCACCATTTCCATCCAATGGCTAATAATTTTGTGGAGGTCAAAATTACAGATTTCATGAGTTATAACCCTTGATTTTTTACTACTTTTTATTGTTATATCCATCATAAATAATTTTGTAAAATCCAAAATTCACGATTTTATGAGCTACAACCAATGATTTTTTTATCATTTTTAGTTATTCTGACCCATCGTTAATTTTGGGAAGTCCAATATTCATAATTTTATGAGCTGTATGCAATGATTTTTAGCCATCTTTAGTCATTTCTACCCATCAGCACTTTTCGCGGGGTTAAAAAGTCAAGATTTCGTGAGATATAACCCACGATCATAGGCCATATTTAGTCATTTCTATCCATCAGCAAATAATTTCATAGAGTCTAAAATTTATAATTTTATTACCTATAATCCATGATTTTGGGCTATTTTCAGTCGTTTCTATCCATTGGCAAGTAATTTCATGCGGTTCAAACTTCATGATTGCATCGCCTCTAACTCACGTTTTTAGGCCATTTTTAGTCATTCCAACCCATGGGCAAATAATTTCACAAAGGCCAAATTTTAAAATTTCATGACCTCTGACTCAAGATTTTTGGGCATTTTTACCTGTTACAATCCATTGGCAAATAATTTTGCGGAGGCTAAAAATCATGATTTCATGAGCTCTAACCCATGATTTTTGGCCATTTTTAGTCATTTCTACCCAATGGCTTGTAATTTCGCTTTGGGCTTCACAATTTCATGAGCTAACCCATGATTTTTTCTATTTTTCATCTTTTCTAACCGTCGGTAAATAACTTTCTGGAGTAAAAAAATTCACGATTTTATGAACAACAACTTACAATTTTTGGCTATTTTTAATCATTTCTATCAATTTGCAAATAATTTTACAAAGAGCAAAACTCATAATTTTGTGAGCTATAACCCATGATTTTAGGCTATTTTTACTCAATTCTATCAATTGGCAAATAATTTTACATAGTTCAAAATTCACAATTTCATGAGCTATAACCAAGGTTTTTTGGCCATTTTTAGCCATTTCTATCTATCAGCAAATAATTTCACAAAGGCTAAAATTCATAATTTCATGAGCGATAACCCACGGATTTTGACCGTTTTTCTACCCATCAGCAAATAATTTCACGGAGGCCAAAATTCATAATTTCATGAGCTATTACCCACGATTTTAGGCCATTATTAGTCATTTCTACCCACTGGCTAATAATTTAAGCAGGCAAAAATTCACAAATTCATAAGCTAACCAATAATTTTTGGCAAGTTTTAGTTGTTTCTATCAATTGGTAAATAATTTTGCGGAGTCCAATTCATGAGGTATAACCAAGGATTTTTTGCCAGTTTTACTAATTTCTACCTATCGACAAATAATTTTGCAAAGGCAAATTTCACGATTTCATGAGCTAACCCACGAAGTTTGGCCATTTTATTCATTTCTGCCCATCCGTAAATAATTTCACAGAGGCCAAAATTCACGATTTCATGAGCTATTACCCACGATTTTAGGCCATTTTTAGTTATTTCTATCCATTAGCTAATAATTCAGGGAGGCAAAATTTTACAAATTTATGAGCTAACCAACAATTTTTGCCAAGTTTTAATCGTTTCTATCAATTGGTAAATAATTTTTAGGAGTCTAAAATTCACGATTTCATTAGCTGTAATCCTCAATTTTAGGCCATTTTAAGTCATTTCTATCATTTGGCAAATAATTTTGCGGAGTACAAAATTTAAAATTTTATGAGCTATAAGCCACACTTTTTGTCCATTTTTAGTTGTTTCTATCGATTGCCAAATAATTTTGCAGGGTCCCAAACTCATAATTTCAAGAGGTAAAACCCATGATTTTTTATCATTTTTTGTCATTTCTATCAATTGACAAATAATTTTGTGAAGTCCAAAGTTCACGATTTCATAAGCTTAACCTATGTGTCTAAACCATTTTAAGTCATTTTGCGCAATTTGAAAATATTTTCACAAATGCCAAAATTTACAATTTTATAAACTATAGCCCACGATTTTTAGCTATTTTTAGTTGTTTCTACCCATCAACAAATAATTTCACACAATTTGAAATTCATGATTTCATGAGCTAAAACTCATGATTTTTTGTCATCTTTAGTCATTTCTATCCATCGGCAAAAACCTATGTAAAGTCTAAAATTCATGATTTCATTAGTTGTAACAATAATTTTAGGCCATTTCTATCATTTCTTTCATTGGCAAGTAATTTTGTGGAGACCGTCATAATTTCATGAGCTATAACCCATGATTTTGGCCATATTTAGTGGTTTCTACTGATTCGCAAATAATTTCACAGAGGCTAAAATTTAATTTCATGGGGTGTAACCCATGATTTTTGGCCATTTTATTCATTTATATCCATCGGTAAATAATTTTATGGATGTCAAAATTCATGATTTCATGAGCTATAACCTGACAATTTTAGGCCATTTTTAGTCGTTTCTATCAATCAGCTAATAATTCGCGGAGGCAAAAATTCACAATTTCATAAGTTAACCAACGATTTTTGGCAAATCTTTGTCATTTCTATCAATTGACAAATAATTTCACTAAGTCTAAAATTCAAATTTTCATTAGCTATGAGCCATGATTTTAGTCCATTTATAGTCATTTCTATCAATTGGCAAATAATTTCATGGAGTCCAAAATTCACGATTCCAAGAGCTATAATCCATGATTTTTTATCTTTTTTAGCCGTTTATATCAATTGGCAAATAATTTTGTGAGGTCCAAAGTTTATGATTTCATAAGCTTTAACACATGACTTTAAGCCATTTTAAGTCATTCGAGCAATTTGTAAATACTTTCGCAGAGGCCAAATTCACAAATTCATGAGCTATAACCCACGATTGTTTATTGTTTTTAGTTGTTTTTACCCATCAACAAATAATTTTGCATAATTTAAAACTCACGATTTGATGAGCTATAACCCATGATTTTTTGCCTTCTTTAGTCATTTCTACCCATTAGCAAATAATTTCATGGAGTCCAAAATTCACGATTCCAAGAGCTATAATCCATGATTTTTATCTTTTTAGCCGTTTATATCAATTGGCAAATAATTTCATGGAGTCCAAAATTCACGATTCCAAGAGCTATGATCCATGATTTTTTTACCACGTTTAATCATTTCTACCCATCGCCAAATAATTTCGCAAAGGCTAAAATTCACGATTTCAAGGGCTGTAACCCATGATTTTTTACTATTTTATTTATTTCTACCCATTGGTAAATAATTTCACTAAGACTAAAATTCACAATTTTATGAGCTATAACCCACAATTTTAGGTTACTTTTAGTCGTTTCTATCCATTGGTTAATAATTCAGGGGGCAAAATTTCATGATTTCATAAACTAACCAACGATTTTGGGCTAGTTTTAATCGTTTCTATCAATTGGCAAATAACTTTGTGGAGTGCAAAATTGACTATTTCATTAGCTATAACCCATAATTTTTGGCTATATTTAGTCATTTCCATCATGTGGCAAATAATTTTGAGGAGTATAAAATTCACAGTTTCATGAGCTATAAGCCACGATTTTAGTCCATTTTTAGACATTTCTATCAATTGACAAATAATATCGCGGAGTCCAAAAATCTCGATTTATAGAGCTATAACCGATGACTTTTAGTTATTTTCTGTCATTTCTACAAATTGGCAAATAATTTTACTACGTCCAAAATTTATAATTTCATAAGCTTTAACCCATGAGTTTATGTCATTTTTAATCTTTTCAAGCAGTTGAAAAATAGTTTTGCGGAGGCCAAAATTCATAATTTCAAGAGATATAACCCACGATAATTAGCAATTTTTAGTCCTTTCTACCCATTGGCAAATAATTTCACGGAGGCCAAAATTCAGGATTTGATAAGCTATAACCCATGATTTTTGGCAAGTTTTAATTATTTCTACCCATTGACAAATAACTTCGGGGAGGCCAGAATTCACAATTTTATGAGCTATAACCCATAATTTTTGACCATCTTTAGTTATTTCTACCCATCAACAAATAATTTGCGTTGGCCTAAATTCACGATTTGATGAGCTATAACCCATGACTTATGGCCATTTTTAGTTGTTACTACCCATTGACAAAAATTCACGATTTTATAAGCTATAACTCACGATTTTTGATAATTTTCAGTCATTTTAATCAACTAGCAAATAAATTTGCAAAGTCTAAAATACACGATTTTATAAGATATAACCCATGACATTTGGCTATTTTTAGTCATTACGAGGATTAGCAAATAATTTTGCAAAGCCATAAATTCACGATTTCATTATTTATAACCCATGATTTTTGGCCATTTAAGTCATTTCTATACATCGGCAAAAAAATTCACGAATCTAAAAATCATTATTTCATGTGCAATAACCCATGATTTTATCCACTTTAGTCGTTTCAACCCATCGGCAAATAATTTCGTGGAGTCAAAATTCATGATTTAATGAGATATAACCCATGATTTTAGTCCATTTTAGATATTTCTATCTAATTGCTAATAATTTCATGGATACCAAAATTTACAATTTCATGAGCTATAACCCACGATTTTAGGCTATTTTTATTTGTTTCTAGCTATTGGTAAATAATTTTGCAAAGTCCAAAATTTAAGATTTCATGGCTATAACCCATGATTTTAGGCTATTTTTCATCGTTTCTACCTATTAGTTAATAATGTCTCGGAGGTCAAAATTAAAGATTTGATGAGATATATCTAACAATTTTTGCCATTTTTTGTCATGTCTATCCATCGGTAAAGAATCTAAAATTCACATTTTCATGAACTAAAATCCACACTTTTTCCATTTCTATTCATTCCTACCCACAGGAAAATAATTTCGAGGCCTAAATTCAAAGTTTCATGAGCTATAAGCCATGATTTTTGGTCATCTTTAGTTGTTTCTAACCATGAGAAAATAATTTCGCAAAGTGCAAAATTCATGATTTCGTAAGCTATAATGCATGATTTTTAGTAATTTTTAGTTGTTTCTGCCCATTAACAAATAATTTCAAGGAGGTTGAAATTAACAATTTCATGAGCTATAACCCACAATTTTTATTATTTTTAATCATTCCTATCAAATTGCAAATAATAAGCAGAGCTAAAATTCACGATTTAATGAGTTATAGTCCATGATTTTTGGCCATCTTCAGTCGTTTCTACCCATTGGCAAATAATTTCATGGTGGCCTAAATTAACAATTTTATGAACTATAATACATGATTTTTGACCATATTTAGTTGTTTCTAACCCATGATTTTAAGCTACTTTTAGTCATTTCTATCCATTTGGCTAATAATACGGGAAGCAAAAATTCACGATTTCATAAGCTAATTAACAATTTTGGGCTAGTTTTAGTCATTTCTATCATTTGGCAAATAATTTCATGGATACCAAAATTTACAATTTCATGAGCTATAACCCACAATTTTGGCTATATTTAGTCATTTCCATCAATTGGTAAATATTTTTGTGGAGTATAAAATTCACAGTTTCATGAGCTATAAGCCACGATTTTAGTCCATTTTAGATATTTCTATCAATTGACAAATAATTTCATGGAGTCCAAAATTCACGATTTCATAAGCTATAACCCATGACATTTGGCTATTTTTAGTCATTTCTACAAATTGGCAAATAATTTTGCAAAGTCCAAAATTTATGATTCTGAGCTATAACCGATGACTTTTAGTTATTTTTAGTCATTTCTACAAATTGGCAAATAATTTTACGCATTCCAAAATTCACAATTTCATAAGCTTTAACCCATGAGTTTAAGTCATCTTTAATTTTTCAAGTAATTGGAAAATAATTTCATGGAGTCCAAAATTCACAATTTCATGAGATACAACCCACGATGCTTGGCAATTTTAGTCCTTTCTACCCATTGGCAAATAATTTCATGGAGTCCAAAATTCACGATTTCATAAGCTATAACCCATGATTTTTGGCCATTTTAGTTATTTCTACCCATTGACAAATAATTTCAAGGAGGTTGAAATTAACAATTTTATGAACTATAATACATGATTTTTGACCATATTTAGTTGTTTCTACCCATCAACAAATAATTTCATGGTGGCCTAAATTAACAATTTCATGAGCTATAACCCATGACTTATGGCCATTTTAGTTGTTACTACCCATTGACAAAAATTCACGATTTTATAAGCTATAACTCACGATTTTTGGCCATTTTAGTCATTTCTATCAATTGGCAAATAATTTTACGCATTCCAAAATTCACAATTTTATGAGCTATAACCCATGATTTTTGGCCATTTTAGTCATTTCTACAAATTGGCAAATAATTTTACGCATTCCAAAATTCACAATTTCATAAGCTATAACCCATGATTTTTGGCCATTTTAGTCATTTCTACAAATTGGCAAATAATATCATGAGTCCAAAATTTATGATTCTGAGCTATAACCCATGATTTTTGGCCATTTTAGTCATTTCTACCCATTGGCAAATAATATCATGAGTCCAAAATTTATGATTCTGAGCTATAACCCATGATTTTAGTCCATTTTAGATATTTCTATCAATTGGCAAATAATTTCATGGATACCAAAATTTACAATTTCATGAGCTATAACCCATGATTTTAAGCTACTTTTAGTCATTTCTACCCATTGGCAAATAATTTTGCAAAGTCCAAAATTTATGATTCTGAGCTATAACCCATGATTTTTGGCCATCTTCATCGTTTCTACCCATTGGCAAATAATTTCAAGGAGGTTGAAATTAACAATTTCATGAGCTATAACCCACAATTTTAGGCCATTTTAGTCATTTCTATCCATTTGGCTAATAATACGGAAGCAAAAATTCACGATTTCATGAGCTATAACCCACAATTTTAGGCCATTTTAGTCATTTCTACCCATTGGCAAATAATTTCATGGTGGCCTAAATTAACAATTTTATGAACTATAATACATGATTTTTGACCATATTTAGTTGTTTCTACCCATTGACAAATAATTTCAAGGAGGTTGAAATTAACAATTTCATGAGCTATAACCCATGATTTTAAGCTACTTTTAGTCATTTCTACCCATCAACAAATAATTTCAAGGAGGTTGAAATTAACAATTTCATGAGCTATAACCCACAATTTTTATTATTTTTAATCATTCCTATCAAATTGCAAATAATAAGCGAGCTAAAATTCACGATTTAATGAGTTATAGTCCATGATTTTTGGCCATCTTCAGTCGTTTCTACCCATTGGCAAATAATTTCATGGTGGCCTAAATTAACAATTTTATGAACTATAATACATGATTTTTGACCATATTTAGTTGTTTCTAACCCATGATTTTAAGCTACTTTTAGTCATTTCTATCCATTTGGCTAATAATACGGGGAAGCAAAAATTCACGATTTCATAAGCTAATTAACAATTTTGGGCTAGTTTTAGTCATTTCTATCATTTGGCAAATAACTTTGCGGATGCAAAATTTACTATTTCATTAGCTATAACCCACAATTTTGGCTATATTTAGTCATTTCCATCAATTGGTAAATATTTTTGTGGAGTATAAAATTCACAGTTTCATGAGCTATAAGCCACGATTTTAGTCCATTTTTAGATATTTCTATCAATTGGCAAATAATATCGCGGAGTCCAAAATTTATGATTTACAGAGCTATAACCGATGACTTTTAGTTATTTTTAGTCATTTCTACAAATTGGCAAATAATTTTACGCATTCCAAAATTCACAATTTCATAAGCTTTAACCCATGAGTTTAAGTCATCTTTAATTTTTTCAAGTAATTGGAAAATAATTTGGCGGAGGCCAAAATTCACAATTTCATGAGATACAACCCACGATGCTTGGCAATTTTTAGTCCTTTCTACCCATTGACAAATAATTTCATGGAAGCCAAAATTCAGGATTTGATAAGCTATAACCCATAATTTTTGGTAAGTTTTAGTTATTTCTACCCATTGACAAATGATTATCACATTTTAATTACATTTTATACCCTTATTACCTATATTATATGAATAACGATATTACTAATAATCATTTTTATCTTATTTTGCAGGCTAATAAAGAAATAATGAATAAAAGCCCAAATGACTCAAATTCTCAGAATTTCTACCAATATTTGAAGCCCAAATCTGAAGACAAACAAAGGCCCAAGATACCAAATTAATCAAAGAGAAATTCGTGAAGAAAAATCAAGAAAAGACAAATTCGGTTGGGAACCAATCGGTTGACCAACCGGTTACAACCGTTGGCTAATCGGTAGCCAACCGATCGGCCAACCGACGGTTTCCAATGCATTCAATTAATAGTGGATTTCTTTCTTTTGGCTAGGTTTGATCCAATGGTTCACATCAACTCCGTTGGGCTATAAATAGGGGTGAAGGTGAGTGTTTTGAGTGTGAAATATTTTGTAAAAACTCCATTTGGAGAGGAGGGTCACTCTTCATTGAGAAGACCTTCCAAAATTGTAACTTTGTTACACAATAAATGAAATGTTTCACCCTTCAATTTCCTTTCTCTTCTTCTAATCCAAGGACCAAAAGGAGGATTAGATTAAGATCAGAGTTGTTGGTTTCTATTTTATTCCTTTTTCATTTTCTTCTTTATTTTCTTGTTTGTAGAATAGATTTACTTTCATGCAATTTACTTTCTTGCAATTTACTTTCATGCAATTTACTTTCTTGCAATTTACTTTCATGCAATTTACTTTCTTGCAATTTACTTTCATGCAATTTACTTTCTTGCAATTTACTTTCATGCAATTTACTTTCTTGCAATTTACTTTCATGCAATTTACTTTCTTGCAATTTACTTTCATGCAATTTAATTCCTTGCAATTTACTTTCATGCAATTTAATTCCTTGCAATTTACTTTCATGCAATTTACTTTCATGCAATTTACTTTCATGCAATTTAATTCCTTGCAATTTACTTTCATGCAATTTAATTCCTTGCAATTTACTTTCATGCAATTTAATTCCTTGCAATTTACTTTCATGCAATTTACTTTCATGCAATTTAATTCCTTGCAATTTACTTTCATGCAATTTAATTCCTTGCAATTTACTTTCATGCAATTTACTTTCATGCAATTTACTTTCATGCAATTTACTTTCATGCAATTTACTTTCATGCAATTTAATTCCTTGCAATTTACTTTCATGCAATTTACTTTCATGCAATTTAATTCCTTGCAATTTACTTTCATGCAATTTAATTCCTTGCAATTTACTTTCATGCAATTTACTTTCATGCAATTTACTTTCATGCAATTTACTTTCATGCAATTTAATTCCTTGCAATTTACTTTCATGCAATTTAATTCCTTGCAATTTACTTTCATGCAATTTAATTCCTTGCAATTTACTTTCATGCAATTTAATTCCTTGCAATTTACTTTCATGCAATTTACTTTCATGCAATTTACTTTCATGCAATTTACTTTCATGCAATTTACTTTCATGCAATTTAATTCCTTGCAATTTACTTTCATGCAATTTACTTTCATGCAATTTAATTCCTTGCAATTTACTTTCATGCAATTTACTTTCATGCAATTTACTTTCATGCAATTTAATTCCTTGCAATTTACTTTCATGCAATTTACTTTCATGCAATTTACTTTCATGCAATTTACTTTCATGCAATTTACTTTCATGCAATTTAATTCCTTGCAATTTACTTTCATGCAATTTACTTTCATGCAATTTACTTTCATGCAATTTAATTCCTTGCAATTTACTTTCATGCAATTTACTTTCATGCAATTTAATTCCTTGCAATTTACTTTCATGCAATTTACTTTCATGCAATTTACTTTCATGCAATTTAATTCCTTGCAATTTACTTTCATGCAATTTACTTTCATGCAATTTACTTTCATGCAATTTAATTCCTTGCAATTTACTTTCATGCAATTTACTTTCATGCAATTTAATTCCTTGCAATTTACTTTCATGCAATTTACTTTCATGCAATTTACTTTCATGCAATTTACTTTCATGCAATTTACTTTCATGCAATTTACTTTCATGCAATTTACTTTCATGCAATTTAATTCCTTGCAATTTACTTTCATGCAATGTATTTACTTTCTAGAATAGATTTTCTTTTCTTTAATTCACCTTGAGGCTAGAACCCTCTAGGGAATTACCCTTTTCTAAGTGTGGAGCTAATATTCGTGGGATCCCTAGAGATTGTTTGAAACTAGCTAACAAATCCAACTCATTTTCATGAGATTGAGATAAGCTAAGTGGATCTACTCTAGATTCCTCATATCTTTAATTAATCCTCCATACTTTACCTTCTTTATTTTCCTCTTATCCTTATTTTTCATTTGTTTGTTATTTTCCTTTATTTTTGATTTCATTGATTTTACTTCTCTCTCAATCTCATATTCCCTTCATGTGCATATAATCTCAAACCTAGTTTTGTTGTTATGTGCATATAACCACAACCACATTCTCAACTTTATTTTCTTCTCTTTTGCACATAATCCACATCCACTCTCTCTTATCTCTCCATATCCACTTTCACCATTTTCTTACTTTCATTTTATTTGAATAATCTCCTAATTGTCGCATAATTTGAGAACCAAAACTTGAGCAAAACTCTTCCTACTTCCGTTCCTCGTGGGATCGATAATCTTTATACTATAACTTGATCAAGGTTGTATACTTGCAACTAAGGAGGTAATCATTTATTTCCCATCAAGTTTTGGCCGTTGTGAACGGTGCATAAGTAGGATTTTCATTAAGTTTGGTTATTATTTTTTGTGTTTTCTTTTGTGTAGGAACTTGGAGCTTGAAGATCAAGAGTTGAAGATTCAAGATTGAAGAATTGCCTCCAACGAGGCTTTGCATTGCTTTTGCGTGGGTAACTTCTCCATCTAGTATTTTCAATTCCACCCTTTAGATAGTTCATATACATTAGAGACAATTAGGATAAAAAAATAAAAAAAAAAAATAAAAGGATTTTTTCCCTTGTCGACCCTAATAAACTTCATTTTTTGATTGTCGACCATAATAAAAATAAAAAGATTTTTGTTTTTGCATCCTTTTTAGTTGCTTTTAATTCTTAGGGTTGCATTTCATATAATAGTAGGAATTCACCAAGTGATTTGAGCATCTTGATTTGGCACACACTTGAAAATATCTTAAGGGCAAAACCCATTAATCAAGATAAGGTGAGGGATTTCATCACCCTTTCCTTAGCCCAAAAATCACTAATTCCTCACTATACTTACCCAAGCCTCTTAAAATTTGATTAGACGTTGGCCCCTAAGGATTCGAGCTCATTAAGGAACAAGAAATCCTTAAGTGAACCGGTCCAAGTTTATTTGGATTAATTGGTGTCTAAGGCAAGGTTTAGGGGTTGCGTAAGGCGCTCCGAAAGGAAAGAGGTACTTAATTGATCTTTGATCTCCCTCTAGTACTATCCTTACCTGGCTAATTACCCAAGTAAACTTTGATCTTTTCACTAAGGGAATTTTTGGTTAGGAGCTGGTCTAAGTCAAGTTTAGGCTTAACCCTAGAGTTAGGGTGATTGGAAAGTGATTGCCTTGATTTATTTTTAGTTAGTTTTTCCTTATTTTTTTTCTCATCATCTTCTTAACTTTTTCTCTTATCCTTTTTAAATAAAAAATTTTGATTTTGGTGTATGCAAACTTGGGTTAGGGATAATACTAATCGTTTAATTCGTTTTGATTCATCTCTTGAACCAAACGAAATGGCTAATACCAACCCACCTGTTCTTCAAGATGTTTGTTACCCCACTAGAAATGCAATCCCCTCTTGCATAAAACTCCCCGAGGTAAATGGAACCAATTTTGAACTTCGACCGCATTTCATAAACATGCTTCCCAAATTCTTAGAGTCGAAACCAAGACGATACATCTTTATCTCCGAATTTGAAGAAGTTTGCCTCATGATTAAGATGAGGGACTTAACGAAGATGCGATCAAACTCCGATTTATTCCATTTGCCCTTAAGGACAAAGCCAAAAATGGTCAGATAGCTTGCCCATGATTCCATCTCAACTTGGGGTGAATTTGTAAAGTTTTTCTAAAAATTCTTTCCTATCCATAAAATGGTCAAGCTTAGAAACAGCATTCAAAATTTTAAAATTGTCCCGGGAGAACCTTTTTGGAAGTATTTTGACAAATTCAAAGATCTTCTTATCCAATGTCCTCACCATGGTCTTGAAAAGTGGCGATTATGCCAAATCATTTATGAAGGATTGGATTATTCTTCAAAACTTCCTTAGAGTCAATGTGTCAAGGGATTTCATGAAGAAAAAGCGTGAAGCTTGGGACTTCTTAGAGAATTTATCCGAGAAAACTATGCAGTGGGAACACTGTGATTCATCAGTTACCCAATCCAATTCTAGAGGTCCTTCCTTAGAGTCAAACATAGCCTCTGAAGCTAAGATGGCTACAATTCTACGCAGGTTAGAAACTTTAGAAACCAAAGAACGAGCTCCGGCTCAAATCAATCAAGTTTCTGCCTCAGGTTGTCATGCTGTCTTTCTGACCCATGCTTCAGAGCAATGTCCACTCTTAGGAAATACTCAATCTCTAGAACAGATGAATGCTGCATTCCAGCATCCGATTAATGATCCATTTTCTCCAACCTATAATCCAGGTTGGAGAAATCATCCGAATTTTGCATGGAATCAGGGTAATTTCTCGGGAAATCAAAATTTCACTCCCTCTTCAAACCAACAATTCCCTAGGGCAACGCAGCTTTTCAGCTTCAAACCAATTTTCCACAACCAAATCAGTCATTTCCAAATCAGTTTCCTCATCATCAATCTACAAATCATATTCCTTCAAATGTTGAGAAACGTCTTAATGTTTTGGAAAGGGGTTTGGAAGCCTTGATTAAAACCTCTACACAGACCACGAACTTGTTGACTCAAACATCTAACACGATGAACTCCTTTATGCAATCAACAGGACAAATTCTCAACTCCAACACTCAAGCCATAGCTAGATTAGAAACCCAGCTTGGTCAACTAGCTAGCGCTATAAGTGAGAGAGAGAAAGGATCATTTCCGAGTCAACCCGTGACCAATCCAAAGAACGGGGTCAAGTTCAACTTTCCAAGATCAAGTGAATGCAATCCATTCACAACAATCCCAGAACTGTGTTAATAATCAAGTCCTTCAGAACGAGAGAATTACGTTGAATACATGCATCTTGAAGCCAACATTTGAAGAACCCTTTGTCAATGAACTTAGATTTTTAGAAAATAGAAAACAACAAGATTTCATTTTTGATGAAATTTTTGTTAATAACGAATCTAAGTTCAAAAAGCATACAACCATTAATACCTACCTTCCATTCTTTGCACACATCACTAAAACCACGAAATTCTTAGAATTTAAGCACATCGATGATTATATCATTTTGAAATTCTTTAAATTTCGGGTAGAATTTTCAGCAATAAGGTAGGATTTAATGTAGAATGTGAGCTTCTCATGTTTCATCTTTTATTCTACATTTTTATTTTTTGTCCCACAATAATAATAAAAAGAATTTATTCTTCTCTCATGTGAGAGTTTCTTGTTCTTTTCAAAAAAAAAAAAAAAAAAAAAAAAAAAAAAAAAAAAAGAGAATAAATTTTTGACTTCACCTTCTCATATCAAAGGTAATTATAGAATTTTTGTCATTGTTGAAGTCGACCGAACAAATGTAAGTGCTTCCATTCTTATCTGTTTTACTTTGTGCATAATAGAATTTGCATTGAGGACAATGCAAAATTTAGGTGTGGGGTGGGAATTAGTCATTTTTATCTTTATCTTAGTTATCTTTTTCCTCTTTTCTTACCATATTTTTTATGTCATTTTTTCCTTCTTTTCATCAAAAAAATAGTCACTTGCCAACTTAATAGAGTTGATTAATAATTGATCAATTTGATAGAATTTAAGTCTTCTAATCCTTAGTTAGTTCTATACTCAAGTTTACCTTTTATGACAACTCCAAATAAATTTCTTAAGAAATGATTTTCAAGTAGTATACTTTACTTAAGTTTTAACTTAGATTTTTAATTAAAGTAATGGAATTTTTGCATGCCTAACTTAGAGTTGAAAATAATTTTTCAAGTTGTCTTGATCCAAATATTGTTCAGAATATATATACATATACACATATATATATTATACTAACTTAATAAAAGAAGAAAAATTTCTCTTAAAATCATTGGTGGTTCTATTTTACTAAGCCTAAGTTGGTGAGTAATTAAGCCGAGGAGTATTTCTATACTTAATGACCTAAGCCCAATTGGGTTGGGATTCATTGGCCCAAAACTCGCTAAATGGTCACTTAGAAAGCCGATTAAAAGAACAAAACCACCAAGGAATAAAGAGTTAAAAAAAATTCATACTAATCATGTTTTTATATATAGTTATATTTGTATATGTTCTTGAAAAATTAAATGGATTTAAAGACTTGAAGTTTGTTTAAAACAAAGAGTTAGCATGTTCTTTTCAAAACTTTCAAATTAAATTTTGAGTTAAACTTGGTTTTGTATAACTATAATGGAAGGATTTTCTCAAGAAAATTACATTGGAGTTATGATAAAACGTTTTCTTGAGTATTAACCAACTTCAATTGGAATGTTTGAAGATATCAAATGAATTAATTATTTTATTAACTTCTTTAAATTGGCAAGTCGACTGAATTTTGTGGGTATATTCACTGCAAACCCTCACGAGACTACAACTCGTCCACTAGGGTAACCTAGGGGTTTAAAGGCTTGTTGTATGTGCTAAATACAACCGCGATTCTGAAAGTGAGTTAGGTTTTCTTTTATTTTCTTTGCTAGAGGACTAGCAAAAGTTTAGGTGTGGGGGTATTTGATTATCACATTTTAATTATATTTTTATACCCTTATTACCTATGTTATATGAATAACGATATTACTAATAATCATTTTTATCTTATTTTGCAGGCTAATAAAGAAATAATGAATAAAAGCCCAAATGACTCAAATTCTCGAATTTCTACCAATATTTGAAGCCCAAATCGAAGACAAACCAAGGCCCAAGATACCAAATTGATCCAAGAGAAATTCGTGAAGAAAAATCAAGAAAAGACAAATTCGGTTGGGAACCATTGGCCCAAAACTCGCTAAATGGTCACTTAGAAAGCCCGATTAAAAGAACAAAACCACCAAGGAATAAAGAGTTAAAAAATTGTCATACTAATCATGTTTTTATATATAGTTATATTTGTATATGTTCTTGAAAAATTAAATGGATTTAAAGACTTGAAGTTTGTTTAAAACAAAGAGTTAGCATGTTCTTTTCAAAACTTTCAAATTAAATTTTTGAGTTAAACTTGGTTTTGTATAACTATAATGAAAGGATTTTCTTAAGAAAACTACATTGGAGTTATGATAAAAACGTTTTCTTGAGTATTAACCAACTTCAATTGGAATGTTTGAAGATATCAAATGAATTAATTATTTTATTAACTTCTTTAAATTGGCAAGTCGACTGAATTTTGTGGGTATATTCACTGCAAACCCTCACGAGACTACAACTCGTCCACTAGGGTAACCTAGGGGTTTAAAGGCTTGTTGTATGTGCTAAATACAACCGCGATTCCTGCGAAAGTGAGTTAGGTTTTCTTTTTTTATTTTCTTTGCTAGAGGACTAGCAAAAGTTTAGGTGTGGGGGTATTTGATTATCACATTTTAATTATATTTTTATACCCTTATTACCTATGTTATATGAATAACGATATTACTAATAATCATTTTTATCTTATTTTGCAGGCTAATAAAGAAATAATGAATAAAAGCCCAAATGACTCAAATTCTCGAATTTCTACCAATATTTGAAGCCCAAATCGAAGACAAACCAAGGCCCAAGATACCAAATTGATCCAAGAGAAATTCGTGAAGAAAAATCAAGAAAAGACAAATTCGGTTGGGAACCAATCGGTTGACCAACCGTTGGCCAACCGGTTATTAATCGTTAGCCAACCGACGGCCAACCGACGGTTTCCAAATGCATTCAATTAATGGTGGATTTCTCTTCCTTTTGGCTAGGTTTGATCCAATGGTTCACATCAACTCCGTTGGGCTATAAATAGGGGTGAAGGTGAGTGTTTTGAGTGTGAAATATTTTGTAAAACTCCATTTGGAGAGGAGGGTCACTCTTAATTGAGAAGACCTTCCAAAATTGTAACTTTGTTACACAATAAATGAAATGTTTCACCCTTCAATTTCCTTTCTCTTCTTCTAATCCAAGGACCAAAAGGAGGATTAGATTAAGATCAGAGTTGTTGGTTTCCTTTTATTTCTTTTTCATTTTCTTCTTTATTTTCTTGTTTGTAGAATAGATTTACTTTCATGCAATTTACTTTCATGCAATTTACTTTCATGCAATTTACTTTCATGCAATTTACTTTCATGCAATGTATTTAATTCTTGTATTTACTTTCTAGAATAGATTTTTCTTTTCTTTAATTCACCTTGAGGCTAGAACCCTCTAGGGAATTACCCTTTTCTAAGTGTGGAGCCAATATTTGTGGGATCCCTAGAGATTGTTTGAAACTAGCTAACAAATCCAACTCATTTTCATGAGATTGAGATAAGCTAAGTGGATCTACTCTAGATTCCTCATATCTTTAATTAATCCTCCATACTTTACCTTCTTTATTTTCCTCTTATCCTTGTTTTCCATTTGTTTGTTATTTTCCTTTATTTTTGATTTCATTGATTTTACTTCTCTCTCAATCTCATATTCCCTCCATGTGCATATAATCTCAAACCTAGTTTTGTTATTATGTGCATATAACCACAACCACATTCTCAACTTTATTTTCTCCTCCTTTGCACATAATCCACATCCACTCTCTCTTATCTCTCCACATCCACTTTCACCATTTTCTTACTTTCATTTTATTTTAATAACTCCTAATTGTCACGCGCATAATTTGAGAACCAAAACTTGAGCAAAACTCTCCCTACTTTCCGTTCCTCGTGGGATCGATAATCTTTATACTATAACTTGATAAAGGTTGTATACTTGCAACTAAGGAGGTAATCATTTATTTCCCATCAAGTTTTGGCCGTTGCGGGACGGTGCATAAGTAGGATTTTCATTAAGTTTGGTTTTATTTTGTGTGTTTTCTTTTGTGTAGGAACTTGGAGCTTGAAGATCAAGAGTTGAAGATTCAAGATTGAAGAATTGCCTCCAACGAGGCTTTGCATTGCTTTTGTGGGTAACTTCTCTATCTAGTATTTTCAATTCCACCCTTTAGATAGTTCATATACATTAGAGACAATTAGGATAAAAAAAATAAAAATAAAAATAAAAAATAAAAGGATTTTTTTCCTTGTCGACCCTAATAAACTTCATTTTTTTATTGTCGACCATAATAAAAAAATAAAAAGATTTTTGTTTTGCATCCTTTTAGTTGCTTTTAATTCTTAGGGTTGCATTTCATATAATAGTAGGAATTCACCAAGTGATTTGAGCATCTTGATTTGGCACACACTTGAAAATATCTTAAGGGCAAAACCCATTAATCAAGATAAGGTGAGGATTTCATCACCCTTTCCTTAGCCCAAAATCACTAATTCCTCACTACACATACCCAAGCCTCTTAAAATTGATTAGACGTTGGCCCCTAAGGATTCGAGCTCATTAAGGAACAATAATTTCTTAAGTGAACCGGTCCAAGTTTATTTGGATTAATTGGTGTCTAAGGCAAGGTTTAGGGGTTATGCATATCCGAAAGGAAAGAGGTACTTAATTGATCTTTGATCTCCCTCTAGTACTATCCTTACCTGGCTAATTACCCAAGTAAACTTTGATCTTTTCACTAAGGGAATTTTGGTTAGGAGCTGGTCTAAGTCAAGTTTAGGCTTAACCCTAGAGTTAGGGTGATTGGAAAGTGATTGCCTTGATTTATTTTTAGTTAGTTTTTCCTTATTTTTTTCTCATCATCTTCTTAACTTTTTCTCTTATCCTTTTTCAAATAAAAAAAAATTTGATTTTGGTGTATGCAAACTTGGGTTAGGGATAATACTAATCGTTTAATTCGTTTTGATTCATCTCTTGAACCAAACGAAATGGCTAATACCAACCCACCTGTTCTTCAAGATGTTTGTTACCCCACTAGAAATGCAATCCCCTCTTGCATAAAACTCCCCGAGGTAAATGGAACCAATTTTGAACCGACCGCATTTCATAAACATGCTTCCCAAATTCTTAGAGTCGAAACCAAGACGATACATCTTTATCTCGAATTTGAAGAAGTTTGCCTCATGATTAAGATGAGGGACTTAACTGAAGATGCGATCAAACTCCGATTTATTCCATTTGCCCTTAAGGACAAAGCCAAAAATGGTCAGATAGCTTGCCCACGATTCCATCTCAACTTGGGGTGAATTTGTAAAAGTTTTTCGAAAAATTCTTTCCTATCCACAAAACGGTCAAGCTTAGAAACAGATTCAAAATTTTAAAATTGTCCGGAGAACCTTTTGGAAGTATTTTGACAAATTCAAAGATCTTCTTATCCAATGTCCTCACCATGGTCTTGAAAAGTGGCGATTATGCCAAATCATTTATGAAGGATTGGATTATTCTTCAAAACTTCCTTAGAGTCAATGTGTCAAGGGATTTCATGAAGAAAAACCTAAGCTTGGGACTTTTAGAGAATTTATCCGAGAAAACTATGCAGGGGAACACCGTGATTCATCGCTACCCAATCCAATTCTAGAGGTCCTTCCTTAGAGTCAAACATAGCCTCTGAAGCTAAGATGGCTACAATTCTACGCAGTTAGAAACTTTAGAAACCAAAGAACGAGCTCCGCTCAAATCAATCAAGTTTCGCCAGTTGTCATAATCGTCTTTCTACGACCCATGCTTCGAGCAATGTCCACTCTTAGGAAATACTCAATCTCTAGAATGATGAATGTCGTGATTCCAAAGATCCGACATGATCCATTTTCTCCAACCTATAATCCAGTTGGAGAAATCATCCAATTTTGCATGGAATCGGTAATTTCTGAAATCAAAATTTCACTCCCTCTTCAAACCAACAATTCCCTAGGGCAACGAGTTTCTTTCAGTTCTCAAACCAATTTTCCACAACCAAATCACCATTTCCAAATCGGTTTCCTCATCATCAATCTACAAATCATATTCCTTCAAATGTTGAGAAACGCCTTAATGTTTTGAAAGGGTTTGGAAGCCTTGATTAAAACCTCTACACGCACTACCTAACTTGTTGACTCAAACATCTAACACGATGAACTCCTTTATGCAATCAACAGGACAAATTCTCAACTCCAACACTCAAGCCATAGCTAGATTAGAAACCCGGCTTGGTCAACTAGCTAGCTATAAGTGAGAGAGAGAAAGGATCATTTCGAGTCAACCGTGACCAATCCAAAGAACGCGGGTCAAGTTCAACTTTCAAGATCAAGTGAATGCAATCCATTCACAACAATCCCAGAACTGTGTTAATAATCAAGTCCTTCGATCGAGAGAATTACGCTGAATACATGCATCTTGAAGCCAACATTTGAAGAACCCTTTGTCAATGAACTTAGATTGTTAGAAAATAGAAAACAACAAGATTTCATTTTGATGAAATTTTTGTTAATAACGAATCTAAGTTCAAAAGCATACAACCATTAATACCTACCTTCCATTGTCGCACACATCACTAAAACCCGAATTTTTGGAATTTAAGCACATCGCTGATCATATCATTTTAAAATTCTTTAAATTTCGGTAGAATTTTCAGAATAAGGTAGGATTTAATGTAGAATGTGAGCTTCTCATGTTTCATCTTTTATTCTACATTTTTATTTTTGTCCCACAATAATAATAAAAGAATTTATTCTTCTCTCATGTGAGTTTCTTGTTCTTTTCAAAAAAAAAAACATATGAAGAAAAAAATGAAAAAAAAAGAAAAGAAAAAGAGAGAGAGAATAAATTTTGACTTCACCTTCTCATACCAAAGGTAATTACAGAATTTTGTCATTGTTCAAGTCGACCAACAAATGTAAGTGCTTCCATTCTTATCTGTTTTTACTTTGTGCATAATAGAATTTGCATTGAGGACAATGCAAAATTTAGGTGTGGGGTGGGAATTAGTCATTTTATCTTTATCTTAGTTATTTTTCTTTTCTTACCATTCTTTTATGTCATTTTTTTCCTTCTTTTCATCAAAAAAATAGTCACTTGCCAACTTAATAGAGTTGATTAATAATTGATCAATTTGATAGAATTTAAGTCTTCTAATCCTTAGTTAGTTCTATACTCAAGTTTACCTTTTATGACAACTCCAAATAAATTTCTTAAGAAATGATTTTCAAGTAGTATACTTTACTTAAGTTTTAACTTAGATTTTTAATTAAAGTAATGGAATTTTTGCATGCCTAACTTAGAGTTGAAAATAATTTTTCAAGTTGTCTTGATCCAAATATTGTTCAGAATATATATACATATACATATATATATATTATACTAACTTAATAAAAGAAGAAAAAATTCTCTTAAAATCATTGGTGGTTCTATTTTACTAAGCCTAAGTTGGTGAGTAATTAAGCCCGAGGAGTATTTCTATGCTTAATGACCTAAGCCCAATTGGGTTGGGATTCATTGGCCCAAAACTCGCTAAATGGTCACTTAGAAAGCCGATTAAAAGAACAAAACCACCAAGGAATAAAGAGTTAAAAAAATTATCATACTAATCATGTTTTTATATATAGTTATATTTGTATATGTTCTTGAAAAATTAAATGGATTTAAAGACTTGAAGTTTGTTTAAAACAAAGAGTTAGCATGTTCTTTTCAAAACTTTCAAATTAAATTTTTGAGTTAAACTTGGTTTTGTATAACTATAATGAAAGGATTTTCTTAAGAAAATTACATTGGAGTTATGATAAAAACGTTTTCTTGAGTATTAACCAACTTCAATTGGAATGTTTGAAGATATCAAATGAATTAATTATTTTATTAACTTCTTTAAATTGGCAAGTTGACTGAATTTTGTGGGTATATTCATCGCAAACCCTCACGAGACTACAACTCGTCCACTAGGGTAACCTAGGGGTTTAAAGGCTTGTTGTATGTGCTAAATACAACCGCGATTCTCTGAAAGTGAGTTAGGTTTTCTTTTTATTTTCTTTGCTAGAGGACTAGCAAAAGTTTAGGTGTGGGGTGGGAATTAGTCATTTTATCTTTATCTTAGTTATTTTTTCTTTTTCTTACCATTCTTTTATGTCATTTTTTTCTTTTTCTTACCATTCTTTTATGTCATTTTTTTCCTTCTTTTCATCAAAAAAATAGTCACTTGCCAACTTAATAGAGTTGATTAATAATTGATCAATTTGATAGAATTTAAGTCTTCTAATCCTTAGTTAGTTCTATACTCAAGTTTACCTTTTATGACAACTCCAAATAAATTTCTTAAGAAATGATTTTCAAGTAGTATACTTTACTTAAGTTTTAACTTAGATTTTTAGAAAATAGAAAACAACAAGATTTCATTTTGATGAAATTTTTGTTAATAACGAATCTAAGTTCAAAAGCATACAACCATTAATACCTACCTTCCATTCTTTGCACACATCACTAAAACCACGAATTTTTGGAATTTAAGCACATCGATGATCATATCATTTTAAAATTCTTTAAATTTCGGGTAGAATTTTCAGCAATAAGGTAGGATTTAATGTAGAACGTGAGCTTCTCATGTTTCATCTTTTATTCTACATTTTTATTTTTGTCCCACAATAATAATAAAAGAATTTATTCTTCTCTCATGTGAGAGTTTCTTGTTCTTTTCAAAACTTTCAAATTAAATTTTTGAGTTAAACTTGGTTTTGTATAACTATAATGAAAGGATTTTCTTAAGAAAATTACATTGGAGTTATGATAAAAGCGTTTTCTTGAGTATTAACCAACTTTAATTGGAATGTTTGAAGATATCAAATGAATTAATTATTTTATTAACTTCTTTAAATTGGCAAGTTGACTGAATTTTGTGGGTATATTCATTGCAAACCCTCACGAGACTACAACTCGTCCACTAGGGTAACCTAGGGGTTTAAAGGCTTGTTGTATGTGCTAAATACAACCGCGATTCTTGAAAGTGAGTTAGGTTTTCTTTTTATTTTCTTTGCTAGAGGACTAGCAAAAGTTTAGGTGTGGGGTGGGAATTAGTCATTTTATCTTTATCTTAGTTATTTTTTCTTTTTCTTACCATTCTTTTATGTCATTTTTTCCTTCTTTTCATCAAAAAAAATAGTCACTTGCCAACTTAATAGAGTTGATTAATAATTGATCAATTTGATAGAATTTAAGTCTTCTAATCCTTAGTTAGTTCTATACTCAAGTTTACCTTTTATGACAACTCCAAATAAATTTCTTAAGAAATGATTTTCAAGTAGTATACTTTACTTAAGTTTTAACTTAGATTTTTAATTAAAGTAATGGAATTTTTGCATGCCTAACTTAGAGTTGAAAATAATTTTTCAAGTTGTCTTGATCCAAATATTGTTCAGAATATATATACATATACACATATATATATTATACTAACTTAATAAAAGAAGAAAAAATTCTCTTAAAATCATTGGTGGTTCTATTTTACTAAGCCTAAGTTGGTGAGTAATTAAGCAGAGGTATTTCTATGCTTAATGACCTAAGCCCAATTGGGTTGGGATTCATTGGCCCAAAACTCGCTAAATGGCCACTTAGAATGCCGATTAAAAGAACAAAACCACCAAGGAATAAAGAGTTAAAAAAATTATCATACTAATCATGTTTTTATATATAGTTATATTTGTATATATTCTTGAAAAATTAAATAGATTTAAAGACTTGAAGTTTGTTTAAAACAAAGAGTTAGCATGTTCTTTTCAAAACTTTCAAATTAAATTTTTGAGTTAAACTTGGTTTTGTATAACTATAATGAAAGGATTTTCTTAAGAAAATTACATTGGAGTTATGATAAAAGCGTTTTCTTGAGTATTAACCAACTTTAATTGGAATGTTTGAAGATATCAAATGAATTAATTATTTTATTAACTTCTTTAAATTGGCAAGTTGACTGAATTTTGTGGGTATATTCACTGCAAACCCTCACGAGACTACAACTCGTCCACTAGGGTAACCTAGGGGTTTAAAGGCTTGTTGTATGTGCTAAATACAACCGCGATTCTCTGAAAGTGAGTTAGGTTTTCTTTTTATTTTCTTTGCTAGAGGACTAGCAAAAGTTTAGGTGTGGGGGTATTTGATTATCACATTTTAATTATATTTTTATACCCTTATTACCTATATTATATGAATAACGATATTACTAATAATCATTTTTATCTTATTTTGCAGGCTAATAAAGAAATAATGAATAAAAGCCCAAATGACTCAAATTCTCAGAATTTCTACCAATATTTGAAGCCCAAATCTGAAGACAAACAAAGGCCCAAGATACCAAATTAATCCAAGAGAAATTCGTGAAGAAAAATCAAGAAAAGACAAATTCGGTTGGGAACCAATCGGTTGACCAACCGGTTGGCCAACCGGTTGGCTAACCGGTTAGCCAACCGATCGGCCAACCGATCGGTTTCCAACAGATTCCGAATTAATGGTGGATTTCTCTTCCTTTTTGGCTAGGTTTGATCCAATGGTTCACATCAACTCCGTTGGGCTATAAATAGGGGTGAAGGCTGAGTGTTTTGAGTGTGAAATATTTTGTAAAAACTCCATTTGGAGAGGAGGGTCACTCTTCATTGAGAAGACCTTCCAAAATTGTAACTTTTGTTACACAATAAATGAAATGTTTCACCCCTTCAATTTCCTTTCTCTTCTTCTAATCCAAGGACCAAAAGGAGGATTAGATTAAGATCAGGAGTTGTTGGTTTCTATTTTATTCCTTTTTCATTTTCTTCTTTATTTTCTTGTTTGTAGAATAGATTTACTTTCATGCAATTTACTTTCTTGCAATTTACTTTCATGCAATTTAATTCCTTGCAATTTACTTTCATGCAATGTATTTACTTTCTAGAATAGATTTTTCCTTTCTTTAATTCACCTTGAGGCTAGAACCTTCTAGGGAATTACCCTTTTCTAAGTGTGGAGCTAATATTCGTGGGATCCCTAGAGATTGTTTGAAACTAGCTAACAAATCCAGCTCATTTTCATGAGATTGAGATAAGCTAAGTGGATCTACTCTAGATTCCTCATATCTTTAATTAATCCTCCATACTTTACCTTCTTTATTTTCCTCTTATCCTTGTTTTTCATTTGTTTGTTATTTTCCTTTATTTTTGATTTCATTGATTTTTACTTCTCTCTCAATCTCATATTCCCTTCGTGTGCATATAATCTCAAACCTAGTTTTGTTGTTATTTGCATATAATCACAACCACATTCTCAACTTTATTTTCTCCTCCTTTGCACATAATCCACAATCCACTCTCTTTTATCTCTCCACATCCACTTTCACCATTTTCTCACTTTCATTTTATTTGTACATAAACTCCTAATTGTCACGCGCATAATTTGAGAACCAAACTTGAGCAAAACTCTTTCTACTTCCCGTTCCTCGTGGGATCGATAATCTTTTATACTATAACTTGATCAAGGTTGTATACTTGCAACTTAGGAGGTAATCATTTATTTCCCATCAACAAATAACTTCAAAGAGGTCAGAATTCACGATTTCATGAGCTATAACCCATGATTTTTGGCCATCTTTAGTTGTTTCTACCCATGAACAAATAATTTCGCGTTCGCCTAAATTCACAATTTGATGAACTATAACCCATGACTTATGGCCATTTTTAGTTATTACTACCCAGTGACAAATATTTCGAGGGGGCCAAAATTCACGATTTCATAAGCTATAACTCACGATTTTTGACAATTTTCAATCGTTTTTAGCAACTAGTAAATAAATTTGCAAAATCTAAAATTCACGATTTTGTGAGATATAACCCACGACTTTTGGCTATTTTTAGTCATTATGAACATTAGCAAATAATTTTGCAGAGACAAAAATTCACGATTTCATTATTTATAAACCATGATTTTTGGCCATTTAAGTCATTTCTATACATTGGCAAAAAATTTCACAGAATCTAAAATTCACGATTTCATGTGCAATAACCCACGATTTTTTTTCCACTTTAGTCGTTTTAACCCATTGGCAAATGATTTCGCGGAGTCAAAATTTCATGATTTAATGAGATATAACCCATGATTTTAGTGTATTTTTAGACATTTCGATCTAATTGCTAATAATTTCATGGATACCAAAATTTACAATTTCATGAGCTATTGCCCACGATTTTAGGCTATTTTTATTTATTTCTAGCTATTGGTAAATAATTTTGCAAAGTCCAAAATTTATGATTTCATGGCTATAACCCATGATTTTTGGCCATTTTTCTTTGTTTCTATCTATTAGTTAATAATGTCTCGGAGCTCAAAAATTGAAGATTTGATGAGATATATCTGACGATTTTTTGCCATTTTTTGTCATGCCTATCCATCGGAAAATAATTTTGCTGAATCTAAAATTCACATTTTCATGAACTAAAATCTACGCTTTTGCCATTTTTATTCGTTCCAACCCATAGAAAAATAATTTTGAGGCCTAAATTCATAGTTTCATGAGCTATAAGCCATGATTTGTGGTCATCTTTAGTCATTTCTAACCATCGGCAAATAACTTTGCAAAGTGCAAAACTCATGATTTCGTAAGCTATAACCCATAATTTTTAGTTATTTCTACTCATTGACAAATAATTTCGGGGAGGTCGAAATTCACGATTTCATGAGCTATAACGCATAATTTTTGGTTATTTTTAATCGTTTCTCTCAAATTGCAAATAATAAGCGGATCCAAAATTCACGATTTAATGAGTTATAGCCCATGATTTTTGGTCATCTTTAGTTGTTTCTACCCATTAGCAAATAATTTCATGGTGGCCTAAATTAACAATTTCATGAACTATAATACATGATTTTTTATCATATTTAGTTCTAGCCCAGACAAATAATTTCACGATCAACTCTCCTCATTTTTCAAGACTTTATTAAAGCCTACAAGAAGCCCAAAAGCCCAAAAAGCCCAAAGAAGGCGGAGTCAACAAAGTTTGTTACAATTTTGTTATAAACTAATCAATGAGCCCATCGATGAGCCTCTCAATTAGATTGTAACAGAATCGATTAATGGTTGATGCTTATTATTCCAAAACCCTAGCTAATCCAAGGGTTGAGGCTGAAGGTTGTAGGCTATAAATAGAGGGGTAGAGTGAGGATTTTGGGTGCTAAAAACTTTGTAAAAAAACTCTATTTGGAGAGGAATGTCACTCTTAATTGAGAAGGCCTTTCAAAATTATAAAATTTAGTTCACAATAAATAAAAAATTCCTTTTAAATTTTCTTTCTTCTTCTCTTTTGATGATGATTTGCTTCACAAGGGGCCAACCCCTTAAATGTAAGTTTTATTTTACTCTTTCAGTTTCTTATTATAGAATTGCATGTTTTAGGATTTTATTTCTTATTTTTAATTTTATGTTTTGTAGAGTAGATTTATTATTTTGTAGTGTAGATTTATTTCATGCTTTGTAGTGTAGATTTATTTTCTTGCTCTTTTATGCTTTGATTTTCTATTTCTTTTTTATTGCTTTGTAGTTTAGATTTAATTCTTATTCTTTTATGCTTTCTAGTATAGATTTATTTCTTATTTTTATTTTGCAATATGAGTAACTAATTCTTATAGGAAATCTAGGATTAGATGAAACTAGTTTAATTTCCTTTTATGTTTTTATTTGCTCTCTTTATGCTTAAAATAATCATGTTAGGATAATAAACTAGAGAATTAATTGGTAGAAAAAGAGTTTGATAGTCTATGTTTTCCTTGAGTGGTGTGATAGGTTATGCTTATTCAATTCTAAGGTTATTATCTAGTTGTTTATTTCTTTTCATGAATAATAATATTACTTGGATGTGAATTTGATAGATTATACTTCTTTTGAGTAACTTGATAGTCTATACTTAAGAATTCTAAAGTAATATGTGAATAAAAGAGAGTAATTCTTAAATGCAAATTGAAATTAACTACTGGATTTTCCTATTCTCCTCTCTTGATTTCCTTTAACTTTTCATATATTTCTTGTTTTTATTTCTTGTTGTGATTTGATTCTCCTTTTTATTTTTATTTTTCTTCTCTCATTTTCCCTCTTTTTATTTTCTTTTTATTTTCAATTGTTTCCTATTCTCTCATTCATCTCTTTCTCTCACTCTTTCCTCTTGATTTGACCTTTGATTTTCGTGCAAAACCTCTATCCAAAGCACACCATTTTTATTTACCCTTCCTATTAGCTTCCTACACAATCTAAGAACCTCTTTATACACAATCTCTCTTTCTAATACTCTCCTTCCCTGTAGATTGATAGCTTAAATACTATACTTGATAGTTGTGCTCTTGCAACTTTGCAAGTCTTTATGCTTATCAATGAGTTATAACGCATAATATTTGACCATTTTTAATTGTTTCAACCCATTGGTAATTAATATTGTGGAGACCAAAATTTGTGATTTCATGAGCTATAACCCATGATTTTTATCCATTTTAGCTATTCCTACCCATTAGCACATAATTTCACGGAGGCCAAAATTCACGATTGCACGAGCTGGAACCCATGATTTTTGGCCATCTTTAGTCATGTCTATCCATCGGCAAATAATTTTGTGAAGTTTAAAATTCAAGATTTCATGAGCTAAAACCCATGATTTTAGACCATTTTAAATTATTTTTTACCATTGGCAAGTAATTTTACGGAGGTCAATATTAACGATTTCATGAGCTATAACCCATGATTTCCTTGCCATGTTTAGTCATTTGTACCCAATAGCAAAAACAATTCTGGAATCCAAAATTCACGATTTCATGAGTTATAACCAAAGATTTTTGGCCCTTTTTAGTCATTTCGAGAAATTCGCAAATAATTTTGTAGAGGCTAAAATTCATGATTTTATGAGCTATAACCCACAATTTTTAACCATTTTTAGTCATTTCTATCCATCGGTAAATAATATCACGGAATTTAAAATTCATGATTTTATGAGCTATAACCTGCAAATTTAGGCCATTTTAGTTGTATCTTTCTATTGACAAGTAATTTTGCGGAGGCCATAATTCACGATTTCATGAGTAATAGCCCATGATTTTTTATAATCTTTAGTCATTTCTACCCATCAACAAATAATATCGCGGAGGCTAAAATGGACTATTTCATAAGCTATAACCTATTTTTATAGGCAATTTTTTGCCATTTTTAGTTTTTTCTACCCATCAGCAAATGATTTCGTGGAATTCAAAATTTCTGATTTCATTAGCTATAACCCATTATTTTAGGCCATTTTTAGTTATTTCTATCCATTAGCAAGTAATTTCATGGGGTCCAAGTATCACGATTTCATGACATATAACTCACGATTTTTGGCCATTTTAAGTCGTTCTAACACATGGGCAATTAATTTCCTGGAGGCTAAAATTCATAATTTCATAAGCATTTACACATGATTGTTGGCTATTTTATTCATTTCTACCCAGTGGAAAATAATTTCGCGTTGGCCAAAATTCGTGATTTCGTGAACTAACAGACAATGTTTAGCCATTTTTAGTCTTTTCTAATCATTGGCAAAAACATTTGTAGATATTCATAGTTTTAAGAGCTATAAGCCGCGGTTTGAGGCTATTTTTACTCTTTTCTATCAACTAGCAAATATGTTTGTGGAGTCCAAACTTCACGATTTTATGAGCTATATTCCACGATTATCGGCCATTTTTAGTTTTTTCTATTAATTGGTAAATAATATTGCGGAGTCCGAAATTCACGGTCATTTGTAGTTATTCCTACCCATCAACAATTGATTTTGCAAAATCTAGAATTCACGATTTCATGGGTTATAACCCACGATTTTAGAACATTTAAAGTTATTTCTATTTGTTAGCAAATAATTTCATGGAGTCCAAAATTCCTAATTTCATGAGCTATAACCCATAATTTTTGGTTATTTTTATTCATTTCTAGCCATTGGCAAATAATTTTGTGGAGTCCAAAGTTCACAATTTCATGACCTATAACTCGTGATTTTAGGACATTTTTAGCCATTTCTATCTAGTGGCTAATAATTTTACGGAGGTCAAAATTCACGATTTCATGAGCTACAACTCACAATTTCTAACCATTTTTTTAGTTTTATCCAACAGTAAGTAATTTCACTAAATTCAAAATTCATGATTTCATAAGCTACCACCCACAATTTTCTAGTATTTTTAGTTGTTCCAACCCATTGGTAATTTCAAGGAGTCAAAAGTCATGATTTCATCAGCTATAACCCATGATTTTAGGTCATTTGTAGTCATTTCCATCCATTGGCAAATTATTTCACAGAGTCCAAAATTTACAATTCCATTCTCTATATTCCATGATTTTAGGCCATTTTCAATTATCCCTATCCATTGGCAAGTAATTTCACGGGGTCCAAAATTCACTATTTCATGACTTCTAACTCATGATTATTGGTCATTTTTAGACGTTCCGACCAATAGGCAAATAATTTTACAAAGGCAAAAATTCACAGTTTCATGATCTCTAATTCATGATTTTGGCCATTTTTAGTCGTTCTGATCCATAGCCAAATAATTTCCCAAAGGCCGAAATTTATGATTTCATGATCTGTAACCTATAATTTCTGGTAATTTTTAGTCATTTCTACCTATTGGCAAATAATTTTGCATGGCCAAAATTCACGATTTCATAATCTAATCCATGATTTTGTGAAATGTAAAATTCATGATTTTATGAGCTAAAACTCATGATTTTAGGCCATTTTTAGTCGTTTCTTACCATTGGCAAGTAATTTTTTGGAGGTCAAAGTTCACAATTTCATGAGCTACAACCCATAACTTTTGCCATCTTTAGTCATTTCTACCCATTGATAAATAATTTTGAGGAGGCCAAAATTCATGATTTCATGAGCTATAACCAATAATTTTTAGTCATTTTTAATTATTTTTATTTATTATCAAATAATTTTACGGATGACAAAAGACACGATTTTATGTGCTATATCCATGATCTTTAGTCATCTTTAGTCATTTCTATCCATTAGTAAATATATTGCAAGGTCAAAATTCAAAATTCATGAGCTATAACCATAATTTTGGCCATTTTAATCATTTCTACCCATTGACAAATAATTGAGGCGACCAAAATTCATGATTTCATGAGCTAACCCATAAATTTTTGCCATTTTTAGTTGTTTCTATCAATTGGCAAATAATTGCACGGATTCCAAAATTCACAATTTCATGAGCTATGATCCACGATTTTTGACCATTTTAATCCTTCCAACCCATTGGCAAATAATTTCCACGGTAAAATTCACATTTCATGAGCTATAACCCACACATTTAGGCCATTTTAGTCATTTTTGCTCATCGGCAAATAACTTTATAGAGCCCAAAATTCACAATTTCATGAGCTATAACCCACACATTTAGGCCATTTTAGTCATTTCTACCAATCGTGAATAATTTTATGAAGTTTAAAATTTATATTTAGTGAGCTATGACCCACGATTTTAGGTCATTTTTAGTCGTTTCTTACCATTGGCAAGTAATTTTTGGAGGTCAAAGTTCACAATTTCATGAGCTATAACCCATGATTTTAGGCCATTTTAGTCATTTCTACCCATTGACAAATAATTGAGGCGACCAAAATTCATGATTTCATGACCTATAACTTCGTGATTTTAGGACATTTTTAGCCATTTCTATCTAGTGGCTAATAATTTTCTGAGGTCAAAATTCACGATTTCATGAGCTACAACTCACAATTTCTAACCATTTTTTTAGTTTTATCCAACAGTAAGTAATTTCACTAAATTCAAAATTCATGATTTCATAAGCTACCACCCACAATTTTCTAGTATTTTTAGTTGTTCCAACCCATTGGTAATTTCAAGGAGTCAAAAAGTCATGATTTCATCAGCTATAACCCATGATTTTAGGTCATTTGTAGTCATTTCCATCCATTGGCAAATTATTTCACAGAGTCCAAAATTTACAATTCCATTCTCTATATTCCATGATTTTAGGCCATTTTCAATTATCCCTATCCATTGGCAAGTAATTTCACGGGGTCCAAAATTCACTATTTCATGACTTCTAACTCATGATTATTGGTCATTTTTAGACGTTCCGACCAATAGGCAAATAATTTTACAAAGGCAAAAATTCACAGTTTCATGATCTCTAATTCATGATTTTGGCCATTTTTAGTCGTTCTGATCCATAGCCAAATAATTTCCCAAAGGCCGAAATTTATGATTTCATGATCTGTAACCTATAATTTCGGTAATTTTAGTCATTTCTACCTATTGGCAAATAATTTTGCATGGCCAAAATTCACGATTTCATAATCTAATCCATGATTTTGTGAAATGTAAAATTCATGATTTTATGAGCTAAAACTCATGATTTTAGGCCATTTTTAGTCGTTTCTTACCATTGGCAAGTAATTTTTTGGAGGTCAAAGTTCACAATTTCATGAGCTACAACCCATAACTTTTTGCCATCTTTAGTCATTTCTACCCATTGATAAATAATTTTGAGGAGGCCAAAATTCATGATTTCATGAGCTATAACCAATAATTTTTAGTCATTTTTAATTATTTTTATTTATTATCAAATAATTTTACATGACAAAAGACACGATTTTATGTGCTATATCCATGATCTTTAGTCATCTTTAGTCATTTCTATCCATTAGTAAATATATTGCAAAGGTCAAAATTCAAAAATTCATGAGCTATAACCATAATTTTTGGCCATTTTAATCATTTCTACCCATTGACAAATAATTCAGAGCGACCAAAATTCATGATTTCATGAGCTAACCCATAAATTTTTGCCATTTTTAGTTGTTTCTATCAATTGGCAAATAATTGCACGGATTCCAAAATTCACAATTTCATGAGCTATGATCCACGATTTTTGACCATTTTTAATCCTTCCAACCCATTGGCAAATAATTTCACAGCGGTAAAAATTCACATTTCATGAGCTATAACCCACACATTTAGGCCATTTTTAGTCATTTTTGCTCATCGGCAAATAACTTTATAGAGCCCAAAATTCACAATTTCGTGATCTATAACCCACTATTTTTTGTCATCTTTAGTCATTTCTACCAATCAGTGAATAATTTTATGAAGTTTAAAATTTATATTTAGTGAGCTATGACCCACGATTTTAGGTCATTTTTAGTCGTTTCTTACCATTGGCAAGTGATTTTTGGAGACCAAAATTCACAATTTCATGAACTATAATCCATGTTTCTTAGCCATGTTTAGTTCATTGTACCCATCGGCAAATAATTTTGTGGAATCCAAAATTCACAATTTCATGAGTTATAAGGATTGATTTTTGACACTTTTTAGTCATTTCGAGCAATTATCAAATAATTTCGCGGAGGCCAAAATTCCCAATTTCATGAGCTATAATCGAGGATTTTTTGCCATTTTTAATTGTTTCTACCCATCAACAAATAATTTCCCAAAATCCAAAATTCATGATTTCAGGATCTTTAAGCCATAATTTTTGGCCATCTTCAGCTGTTTCTACCAATTGGCAAATAATTTTGCAAAACCCAAATTCAAGATTTCATGAGCCATAACCCACGATTTTAGGCCATTTTCAGTCATTTCTTTCCCTTGGCAAGTAATTTTGAGGAGGCTAAAATTCACGATTTCATGAGCTATAACCCTGATTTTCAGCCATCTTTAGTCATTTCTACCATTGGCAAATAATTTTACGGAGGCTAAAATTCACTATTTCATAAGCTATAACCATGGTTTTTGACAATTTTTAGCTGTTTCTACCCAATGATAAATAATTTTGGGAGGTCAAAGTTCACGATTTCATGAGCTATAACCCATGATTTTTGGCCATTTTAGTCATTTCTACCATTGGCAAATAATTTTGTGGAGTCCAAAGTTCACAATTTCATGAGCTATAACCCATGATTTTAGGCCATTTTAGTCATTTCTACCCATTGATAAATAATTTTGAGGAGGCTAAAATTCATGATTTCATGAGCTATAACCCATGATTTTAGGCCATTTTAGTTGTTTCTACCCAATGATAAATAATTTTGGGAGGTCAAAGTTCACGATTTCATGAGCTATAACCCATGATTTTAGGCCATTTTAGTCATTTCTATCCATTAGTAAATATATTGCAAAGGTCAAAATTCAAAATTCATGAGCTATAACCCATGATTTTAGGCCATTTTAGTCATTTCTACCCATTGATAAATAATTTTGGGAGGTCAAAGTTCACGATTTCATGAGCTATAACCCATGATTTTAGGCCATTTTAGTTGTTTCTACCCAATGATAAATAATTTTGGGAGGTCAAAGTTCACGATTTCATGAGCTATAACCCATGATTTTAGGCCATTTTAGTCATTTCTACCATTGGCAAATAATTTTGCAAAACCCAAATTCAAGATTTCATGAGCTATAACCCATGATTTTAGGCCATTTTAGTCATTTCTACCATTGGCAAATAATTTTACGGAGGCTAAAATTCACGATTTCATGAGCTATAACCCCGATTTTCGACCATCTTTAGTCATTTCTACCATTGGCAAATAATTTTACGGAGGCTAAAATTCACTATTTCATAAGCTATAACCATGGTTTTTGACAATTTTTAGCTGTTTCTACCCAATGATAAATAATTTTTGGGAGGTCAAAGTTCACGATTTCATGAGCTAGAGCTAACTTTTTTTGGCTATTTTTAGTCGTCTTTATTCAATTGCAAATAATTCAGCAGTGCTAAAAATTCATGATTTAATGAGTTATGTAAGAGTTTAGTATGGGCTAATTTATGTAAATTTGTTTTAGTAGAAGTTTTGTAGTTGTTTAAATCCTCAAGCTCTTTAGCTTTTACCCAATAATGAGATATGGCCCATCTAGTTAGCCCATAACTCCTTCAGCCAAGATTCAAATCTTAACCACTTACCCACTATCCCTCTATTCTAGGAATATCTCAGCACATTTGCCCTTTTTAATCTCACCCTATCCCTCTCACATATCTCGGTCATGTTAAGGGGGTGTTTGTTTGCATGCAAGTTAAAGATGAAAGTGAGAAAGTGACTTTTTTTTTAACATGTTATGTGTTTGTTTGCATGCAAGTGGTTATGAAAGTGAAATGCAAGAAAGTTGCCACATAGGATTTAATGCAATTTTGACTTCCCCTAAAAAAATGATGAAGTCACATGAAAGTGATAAAATGGTAACAAATTTTAATGAAATAATTTTAACTATATTGCTAATTAATCTAGTTTTTCCACATCATCTTCACATTGCACTTTCAACAATAAATTCGTATTTCAAACAAACATTGTATTCCACTTGCACGCTGACGTGGATGTAAAAGTTATTTGCCAAAAAAAGTAACTTACATAATTTTATTTCACTTTTGAATGGCCAAACACCCCCTAAAACAATAGAAAAAAAAGAAAAAAAAAAGGGGCGACATCAAGAACTTGAGGAGGAGGAAGTTTTGGGCTGGGAGTCTTTCTTCAATTTTTTTTTTTTTTTCCTTTGTCTTCAGTAAACGGCAAGCATATCTTCCCTCACTTCTTTTTCTAAATTTTTTTTTTCCCTTCATGCAAGCATAATATTTCCCTTTCCTCTTTTAACTTTTATGTCAATAGTAGATTAGCAAAAGAATCTCGTCAAACTTGCAGGTGTCACTATCAAATGCTACTTTGAAATTCTTGCATAGCCATGACATTTCTTGTTACTTCATGAATTAAGGGGTAACATGTAGGATTTTGTCTGTTAGTGATTTCATGCCAAGACTTCTTGCACGAATGCTTATTTCTTTTTATCTTAGAGATGGATTAAATGCTTACAATTATTAATCCCTGGTCTCTGTATACTATTAGTGTTCTCAGTGGGATACGATTTTTATTTTCAGACATAAATAGACTTTATTCCCATTTACTTAATAAGTATTCTTATAATCTAAATACCCTATTATGCAAACTCGGTTGGATTTATAAAAGCATACTGTTAAGGTGAGCCTATAATTTTAGCCTATGGGTAATATTTTTCACTTTCTGGTATACTAGTAATTTTTTATTTAGAAATTCTAGTACAGGTAAACTTTTCTAGAGATGTATACGACGTCTTTTATATTATACCTTTCTTAAGTGCTTGTACTACTTGAATAAGAAATTGACTTTTCTTAGGTACTGTTGCAGAATTTTTAGTTACTAAAATAAACAAACTACCTTTTATAAAGTTTTCCAAGGGGTTTCTAACAAAAATTTGTTTTCAATAAAATTTATCTACTTAAAGTTTTCTTTTTTAATATACCAGAAAATTTTCCTTTTATTTTTGAATTTCGGCTAAATAAATCTGTTCCGGGTAGCAAGTTCAAGTTTCGAATATCTTTAATAGTCAGCGTAGGTTCCTTTAATTGTCAGTAGGTATATTTATATATACTAAAAGTAAACATTCATTAAACAGTCTTTAGTATGGTGGTTTGTTGGTTTGCATGCTATGTCTCTAGTCACTGGTTCGAATCCCATGGCCTTTCTTTTTATGCCAAATTTGTGTTTGGATCTGTTTTGAACTCAAACCCGTCCCGGTCAGGATCCATTATCAGCAACCAGACCCGTTTGGGTCTATAACACAAATTAAAAACCCAATTGGACCTTTAGCTCACTAAAACTAGTTTTGTGGATCTTTAGGTTATCAAACCAAACCCGTTTGACCCATTTTTGACATTAAACAATTACATTATTTATTTATTTTTCCTTTTTGTTAAGATGAATGAGGGTATGTTTAATCATTTGATGATGTGTTTGATCACCTAGTGACATTTAATAGGGTCGATTGTGCATAAAAACGACTTCCGTCAAAATATGATTCATAAGCGTGCTATCATAGCATGGCTATACCCTCGACATCGATATCCCGGTGTGAGGAGTTTCTCTTGATTATTACTATTATATAATAGCATCAACTAGACGATGCATCCATCTTGATTGGATATGTTCTGGGTTATGGTTAGTTTTCATAGTTTTACGGAAGCCATTCCACGGTAACTCTGTGGTTAGTGAATAACATTTCATGCACAGTCACTTAAAATAAATAGATAAATGTGGGGTTTAATAAAGGGGAATTGGACGAAGAATATAAAGTGTATATAAGCGGGCTCATGCGCATTCTTGATATCCAGAGTTATATATAAGGACTAAGGGCCGATTCTTGACTTGAAGCCGTGTTCCCGGGACGGTTTACGGGAACCCAATTTATATACATGAAAATATTCTCCTCTAATTCAAATAACATTTAAAATAATAATAATGTGCTTATGTGGCTTGTGATAGACTTTATCTTGATATCTACAATTAGCATTTTTCTTTTGTCACCTTTAAATTGAGATTTTATCTTTTCCTTATACCAGCCACATACACTTACACGCGCACAATTCCTTCATTTTACATGCTTATTGGGAGTTTTCTGACTCCCTTGGGGTTTGCGCATCCCAGACTCGGAAATCATTCTTTCTTCGCAGGATTAAGAATATTTTGAGGAGCAAGCCCAGCGACACTGATCACCTTCTATCCCATCAGTTTCTCAGCTTCAGTTGTTTAGGTAGTTATTTGATTCAGACTAGTCCTTGAGTTACATGTGGCTTTCTAGACTATGATGTTTTTTTCTTATTCTTTCTAGTGTGGACTTGTAGCTAAACTCTGTCTTTTCGGAGATTTTCTTTATCTATATTTCTTTGTTGTCTTAGTTACATGCTCTTTGGTGTAGTTGTGGTTATATATCTGTATACAGGATGATCTAAAGGCGTGAATGTAGCCGAATGGTTGCATTGCTGGCCGAGTCACGTTCCAAATATTTACACTTTGAAACCGAGGCGTGACAAGTTATAACCCATGATTTTAGGCTATTTTTATTTGTTTCTAGTCATGTGCAAATAATTTCACGGATGCCAAAATTTACAATATCATGAGCTTTAACCCACGATTTTTGGCCATTTTAGTCATTTCGACACATTGATAAATAATGTCGCATTAGCCAAAATTTATTATTTCATGAACTATCCCATAATTTTTGCCATTTTAATCTTTTCTAACCATCGAAAATAATTGGAGGAGTAAAAATTTACAATTTTATGAGCTATAACCCGCGATTTGAGGTCATTTTTAGTCGTTTCTATCAATTGATAAATAATTTTACAGAGTCTAAAATTCACAATTTTATGAGCTATAACCCATAATTTTAGGCCATTTTTAATCGTTTCTATCAAGCGGCAAATAATTTTGCAGAGTTTAAAATTCACGATTACATGAGCTACAATCCAAGACACGAATTCATGAGCTATAACCCACGACTTTAAACCATTTTTAGTCGTTTCTATCCATTGGCAAATAATTTCGTGGAGTCCAAAATTCATGATTTCATGAGCCATAATCCACACTTTTAGGCTATTATTATTCGTTTCTATTCATTGGTAAATAATTTTGTGGAGCCCAAAATTCACGATTTCATAACCTATAACTCACGATTTTAGGCAATTTTTAGTCATTTCTAGCTAGTGGCTAATAATTTTTCGGAGGTCACAATTTCATGTGTTATAACCCACAATTTTACCATATTTTGTCATTCCTATCCATCAGTAAATAATTTTGAGGAATCCAAAATTTATTATTTCATTAGCTATAACCCACGATTTTTGGCCATTTTTATTGTTCGAGCCATCGGTAATATCGCAGGCTAAAATTCACGATTTCATGAGCTATATTCAACAACTTTTACCATTTTTAGTCATTTCTACACATCGATAAATAATTTCACGGATGCCAAAATTTACAATATCATGAGCTTTAACCCACGATTTTAGGTCATTTTAGTCGTTTCTATCCATTGGCAAATAATTTCATGAAGTCCAATCATAGCATGGCTATACCCTCGACATCGATATCCCTGTGAGGAGTTTCTCTTGATTATTACTATTATATAATAGCATCAACTAGGCGATGCATCCATCTTGATTGGATATGTTACGGGTTATGGTTAGTTTTCATAGTTTTACGGAAGCCATTCCACGGTAACTCGTGGTTAGTGAATAACATTTCATGCAGTCACTTAAAATAAATAGATAAATGTGGGGTTTAATAAAGGGAATTGGACGAAGAATATAAAGTGTATATAAGCGGGCTCATCGCATTCTTGATATCCAGAGTTATATATAAGGACTAAGGGCCGATTCTTGACTTGAAGCCGTGTTCCCGTGACGGTTTACGGGAACCCAATTTATATACATGAAAATATTCTCCTCTAATTCAAATAACATTTAAAATAATAATAATGTGCTTATGTGGCTTGTGATAGACTTTATCTTGATATCTACAATTAGCATTTTTCTTTTGTCACCTTTAAATTGAGATTTTATCTTTTCCTTATACCAGCCACATACACTTACACGCGCACAATTCCTTCATTTTACATGCTTATTGGGAGTTTTCTGACTCCCTTGGGGTTTGCGCATCCCAGACTCGGAAATCATTCTTTCTTCGCAGGATTAAGAATATTTTGAGGAGCAAGCCAATGACGATCACCTTCTATCCCATCGGGCCACCGCTTGTTTAGGTAGTTATTTGATTCGGACTAGTCCTTGAGTTACATGTGGCTTTCTAGACTATGATGTTTTTTTCTTATTCTTTCTAGTGTGGACTTGTAGCTAAACTCTGTCTTTTCGGAGATTTTCTTTATCTATATTTCTTTGTTGTCTTAGTTACATGCTCTTTGGTGTAGTTGTGGTTATATATCTGTATACAGGATGATCTAAAGGCGTGAATGTAGCCGAATGGTTGCATTGCTGGCCGAGTCACGTTCCAAATATTTACACTTTGAAACCGAGGCGTGACAAGTTATAACCCAAGATTTTTGGCTATCTTTAATTATTTCTACCCATCAGCAAATAATTTCACGGATGCCAAAATTTACAATTTTATGAGCTATAACCCATGATTTTTGGCCAATTTTAGTTGGTTCTATCAACTAGCAAATAATTTCACGGATGCCAAAATTTACAATATCATGAGCTTTAACCCACGATTTTTGGCCATTTTAGTCATTTCTATCTATTGGTAAATAATTTCACAGAGTCTAAAATTCATGCTTTCATGAGCTATAACCCATTATTTTTGGCCATTTTCAGTCATTTCGACACATTGATAAATAATTTAGCGAGTCAAAATGTTACAGTTTCATGAACTATAAACCACGATTTTATACCATTTTTAGTCATTTCTACTCATCGGCAAATAATTTCATGAAGTCCAAAATTCAGAAGTTCATGACTCATAACTCACAATTTTTATCCAGTTTTAGTTGTTCCTACCACTTGACAAATAATTTCAGAGAGGCAAAAATTCACAATTTCTGGAGCAACTCACGATTTTAGGTCATTTTTTGTCATTTCTATCCATTAGCTAATAATTTTGTGATGGTCAAAATTCACGATTTCATGAGCTATAACCCATTATTTTTGGCCATTTTAGTTATTTCTATCCATTAGGAAAAGATTTTGCGAAATCCTAAATTCACGATTTTATGAGCTATAACCCATAATTTTAAGCTATTTTTAGTCGCTTCTATCCATTGGCAAATAATTTCGTGGAGTCAAAAATTCATTATTACATAAGTTATAACCCATGATTTTCGGCCATTTTTAGTCATTTCTATCTATTGGTAAATAATTTCACAGATTCTAAAATTCACAATTTCAGAGCTATAACCCATGATTTTAGGCTATTTTTATTTGTTTCTAGTCATGTGCAAATAATTTCGCATAATCTAAAATTCACGATTTCATGATCTATAACTAACCATTTTAGTCCATTTTTAGTCGTTTCTATCCATTAGCTAATAATTTTGTGATGGTCAAAATTCACGATTTCATGAGTTATAACCCACGATTTTTAGCCATTTTTGTTCATTTCTATACGTTGGTAAATAATTTCATGAAATACAAAATTCACGTTTTTATGAGCTATAATCGATATTTTTGGCCATTTTTAATCGTTCTAACCCAAGGGAAAATAATTTCGCGAAGGCCAAAATATATGATTTCATAAGCTATAACCAACGAATTTTGGATATTTTTAATCATTTCTAGCCATTGATAAATAATTTAGCGGAGTCAAAATGTTACAGTTTCATGAACTATAAACCACGATTTTATACCATTTTTAGTTTTTTCTATCCATTGGCAAATAATTTCACGGAGTCTAAATTTCACAATTTCTTTAGCTATAACCCACAATTTTAGGCCATTTTTACTCGTTTCTAGCCATTGCAAGTAATTTCGTAGGGTCTAAATATCATGATTTCATGACCTATAACTCATGATTTTTTTGCCATTTTAAGTGGTTCTGACCTTTGGGCAAATAATTTCACGGATGCCAAAATTTACAATATCATGAGCTTTAACCCACGATTTTTGGCCATTTTAGTCATTTCGACACATTGATAAATAATGTCGCATTAGCCAAAATTTATTATTTCATGAACTATCCCATAATTTTTTGCCATTTTTAATCTTTTCTAACCATCAGAAAATAATTCAGAGGAGTAAAAAATTTACAATTTTATGAGCTATAACCCGCGATTTGAGGTCATTTTTAGTCGTTTCTATCAATTGATAAATAATTTTACAGAGTCTAAAATTCACAATTTTATGAGCTATAACCCATAATTTTAGGCCATTTTTAATCGTTTCTATCAAGCGGCAAATAATTTTGCAGAGTTTAAAATTCACGATTACATGAGCTACAATCCAAGACACGAATTCATGAGCTATAACCCACGACTTTAAACCATTTTTAGTCGTTTCTATCCATTGGCAAATAATTTCGTGGAGTCCAAAATTCATGATTTCATGAGCCATAATCCACACTTTTAGGCTATTATTATTCGTTTCTATTCATTGGTAAATAATTTTGTGGAGCCCAAAATTCACGATTTCATAACCTATAACTCACGATTTTAGGCAATTTTTAGTCATTTCTAGCTAGTGGCTAATAATTTTTCGGAGGTCACAATTTCATGTGTTATAACCCACAATTTTTACCATATTTTGTCATTCCTATCCATCCGTAAATAATTTTGAGGAATCCAAAATTTATTATTTCATTAGCTATAACCCACGATTTTGGCCATTTTTTATTGTTCCGAGCCATCGGTAATATCGCAGAAGCTAAAATTCACGATTTCATGAGCTATATTCAACAACTTTTTACCATTTTTAGTCATTTCTACACATCGATAAATAATTTCGCGGAGTCAAAAAGTCACGGTTTCATATGCTATAACTCATGATTTAGGTCAATTTTAGTCATTTCTATCCAGCGGCAAATAATTTTGCGAGTTTAAAATTCACGATTACATGAGCTACAATCCAAGACAATTCATGAGCTATAACCCACGACTTTAAACCATTTTTAGTCGTTTCTATCCATTGGCAAATAATTTCGTGGAGTCCAAAATTCATGATTTCATGAGCCATAATCCACACTTTTAGGCTATTATTATTCGTTTCTATTCATTGGTAAATAATTTTGTGGAGCCCAAAATTCACGATTTCATAACCTATAACTCACGATTTTAGGCAATTTTTAGTCATTTCTAGCTAGTGGCTAATAATTTTTCGGAGGTCACAATTTCATGTGTTATAACCCACAATTTTTACCATATTTTGTCATTCCTATCCATCCGTAAATAATTTTGAGGAATCCAAAATTTATTATTTCATTAGCTATAACCCACGATTTTGGCCATTTTTATTGTTCAGAGCCATCGGTAATATCATGAAGCTAAAATTCACGATTTCATGAGCTATATTCAACAACTTTTACCATTTTTAGTCATTTCTACACATCGATAAATAATTTCGCGGAGTCAAAAAGTCACGGTTTCATATGCTATAACTCATGATTTAGGTCAATTTTAGTCATTTCTATCCACCATGATATTGATTCTCATTAAGCACACTTGTAATTGTTTTAATTTTTTAGATAAAGACACTCATAATCATCTGATTACTACATATTTGTGCTATTTATCAACATATCCATTTAATTTGGACCTCCTCTTTAAGAAAGAGTGATTTATGTAAATCATATTACTAACTGTTAATTGTGTATTAAACCCTTAAATCATTCACATTGCATATTAGTCCCTCAAATCTCAGCATTTGCTCATTAATACCTCAGATCTGCAATTTTATTGCAATTTCGTCCCTTTGTTAGCGTTCATGTTATTTTCTTTAACAATGGTTCGGTTAACCCTTTTATCCAACATCTGGATTTGCCATGTTTCCCACTTTTCACTTATATGTCTTCACTAAAATAATCTGGTACAAATAGTTACTCTATAACATAATTAACTAATGTTATGTTTCCTAAAAGCATACATATAAATATGTTTTATGATATGGGAGAGTGAGTGTGAGTGGCGTGTGAGCGTGTGTGTGCGTGGTTTTTCTTTCTTTTTTTTTTTTTGTTGAAGTGTATCACCCCAATAGCGAATATGGCTGTAGTGGCCTCCCCCTATCAGATCAAGACATAAAATTTAGAAAAATTCAGAATACAAATTGTATATAGGCCTAATTAAAATAAATATCAAATTAATATGAACAGCATTAGGTAGAATAACGAATTTGTTCTTTCTCATGACGTGGTCTTCAGGGATAGGTGGTGTATAACGTCATAAATAAACTAGTAGATGGCAATAAAAATCCAACCGCATCTCCGTGCGTATCTTTGGAGAAAGATTCAGCTTGAACCAGAACCATGTGGGCTTCCGGCAAATGTGAGTTAGTAATCTTCATGGGGTTAATTGTTAATATTTGCATGTTATTTGTCTCACCCCGGTTCACAAAGTGCACAAGTTGGAACGTGACTCGACCAACAATGCAACTATATAGTCACATTCACGTCTCTAGATCATCCTGTACACAGATATATAACCAAAAACTACACTACAGAGCATGTAACTAAGATAGCAAAGAAAATATATAGATAAAGAAATCTCTAGAAAGACAGAGTTCAACTACATCTATCCACAATGGAAAAAAAATAAGGAAATACATTATGATTTTGGAAAGTCCACATATGGCTCTAAGGAAAGTCTAAAACAAATAAACTATCTAAACAACTGAAGCTAGCAGAAACCGAGAAGGTAGATCGGTGAACACTACTGTTGGGCATGCTCCTAAAAATACTCTTGATAATACAAAGAAAGAACAGTCCCCGAGTCTGGGTGCGCAAACCCCAAGGGAGTCAAAAAACTCCCAACAAGCTTATAAAATGAAGAATTTGTGCGCATGTAAGTGTATGTGGTAGATATAAGGAAAAGATGAAATCTAAATTAAAGGTGACTAAAAATGCTTATTGTAGATATTAAGATAAACTCTATCACAAGGCACACAAGCACATTATTTTTATTTTTATTTTAGATGTTATTTGAATTAGAGGAGAATGTTTCATGTATATATGTGGGGTTTCCCATAAACCGTCCCAAGAAAACGGCTTCAAGTCTAGTATTGGCTCTTGGTCCTCATATATATAACTCAAGATATCAGGTATGCGTGTAAACCTGCTTATATACACTTTGCGTTCTCCATCTAATTCCACTTTAGTCAACCCCATTTTTATCTGATTAATCTTAAGTGATTGTGCATGAAAAGTTGTGCACTAACTACAGTGTTACCGTGGAACGGCTTCCGTAAAGCTATGCAAACATAACCGTGACCCAGAACATGTCCAATCAAGATAGATGCATCGTCTAGTTGATGCTCTAATAATGATAGTAATAATCAAGAGAAAATCCTCACACCAAGATATCGATGTCGAGGGTGTAGCCATGCTATGATAGCACGCTTGTGAATCATATTTTGACGGAAGTCATCTTCATGCACAATCGGTCCTATTAGATGACACTCGGTGATCAAACATCATCAGGTGTTCAAGCACATTATCAAGTGACCAAACATGTCCTCATTCATCTTAACAAAAAAGAAATTTTAAAAAAATAACATAATCATTTAATGTCAAACTGGGTCAATCAGATCTGGTTTTATAGCATAAAGACTCAACAAAAACTGATTTTTGGTGAGCTAAGAATCCAACTTGTCTGATTTATGCATTTTAGACTCAAGTGGGTCTGGTTTGATAGTGAGTCCAAACCGGGTAGGGTTCGAGCTCACAACAGACCCAATTTGTTTTTTTTTCTTTTTCTTTTTTTTTTTTTTTGTAAAAATGGAAGTTCATGGGATTTGTCCCCGTGAACTAAGAGGTAATAACCAAGTCACCTAACCATAAATACAAATGCTTGTTTTGAAAGACTAACTGCAGAAATTGATCAAAACTGTTTTCTGTTATAACTATAGTCTTGAAGAAATAGAACAAGAAGTTATGAAAGATTTAGAATACTTAAAATTTCTTCTTCTTTTTTTTTGTACAAAAATATTCTGGCCGAAATAAGTAAAGAAAGTAATGATAATAATGTTATTGTCAGAAAAGTAAATTGGGTCCATAAAGGATATATATTCATAGAGGACAAATTCATTTAGAAAACCCCTTGATCTTTTTAAAAAAAGATAATTTATTATTTTATTAGGTAAAAGTTCTTGTGGAAGGAAATTAATATTAGAAAAGGGAAGTTATTTTCTCATTGAATATCGTTACTTAGAAATAAGATAAATCCTAAAATATGTATGATAATTAAAATTTTAATGTAGATTAGGAGTTCTCAACCAACATTTAATGCCAACTTAAAAAATATAGAATATTATAAACTGTTAACTAAGGTTACCCAAAAGCATTCAAGATATGGATCATAAAGTCTATAAGGAATTTCACCCGCACATGATTCTAGAAAACTTAGAATAACAAAGTACCTATAGTTCCAATAAGAAAACCAATATATAATTTAATGAATTAAGTTCTAGGGTGAACGATAAAAAATACTTGCCTCAAAATATATGCATAAAGAGTAAAAGATTAGTCATACAGTATTATGATAAAAAAAATGTAATAAAAGCTATCTACAAGCTAGTTATCATAACTCTAGGAGGAAAATACTAGTAATTAGATAAGGTGATCATGAAAATAAAGGAGTTGAAGGACAAAAATGATTGCCGAGAAATAATTTGAACTCTGAAATTGAAAATCCCTATTTCCCTGTCCTTGAGTACCTGGTCCCTCTCTGATTTTTTTTCTTTTCTCTTTTTGTTCTTCCGTATGTTTTTGTGAAGAAGATAGAGGAAAAGGACAAGTCCTCAAAAGAGATGGGTTTGAAAGAAAAAAAAAAGATCATGTGCTTAGAGATTTTCTAGTGAAAGATTTGGGGGAGTTGGTTGAGGGAAAACGGCAGGAAGAAAAATCCCATGATTTCTTCTATGAGAAAAATTTACGAAAGAGGTAGAGATGCGGTTGAGATTTTTTTTTTTTTTTTTAGGGAAATTAGGATAAGCTTTTGTTCAAATTCGATTAAGTGTGGACTATAAGGATAAATGGGCCTTCCATGAGAAATAAAAACAAAACAAAGTGGCCCTCAAAAATAATCTCATCCACAAAACTATTAGCCCATTGTCCATTATAGCAAATTCTTGCTATTACATTATTAGGTCTATTGAAAAGGAACAATCATTTTGAACTTTTCAATTTGTTGTTATCTGTGTTTCTCAGGTAATTCAAAAGTTCCCTCGTCCTACAACATAAAACTTTTCTTTTTTTGGTGATATTTTTTGAGCCTTTTCATTTATTTCCTGTAAAACTATTTGCTTGATTTGTGTTAGAATAAACAGGCTTACTACACTTCTTATTACTAGTGTAAAAATCTGTTTTAATATAGATGCTAGTGATATTTATTTTTGCATGCAGTTAATGTGAAATCCAAGAATGCTACTGGATTCCAATTACCTGGTGTATTAGATGACATGTTTGCATATAGAGGTTAAATTCCCTAAGATGAAACTTTATTCAATCATGTCTAATGGATAAAACTTGAAATTGGACCTAATAGTAAAGTGATTTTCATATATAGCCCTCACAGTTGAATAATATTTGCATACCATATATATACCTCTTTTCATTAGGGTTTTAATGTCTTTTGCTGAATTTTTTTCCAGAGCAGGACTTCTACAGAGCTGGCCGACTAGAGAACTAAGATCAGCAGGAGGAATCGGTTGTCAACTCAGAAGAGAGATTCTAACTTGTTTTTCCTTGCGATCTTGGTCTTTTCAGCCTTTGTTTTCATTGATTTAATTCTATTTTCATGTTATTAAGTAGATCTCTTAAGTTATTTAACAGATCTTTTAGTTTATACCCTTGTGAACACGTTCACCATATTTTCATATCAGTCCCTCTTGATAATTTTATGCAAGTATTTCAGATTAGCCAAGTTTTCCCAAACTAGTGTTTTCTAGTTAGACAGAAGTCAATGAACTTCCAGTGATTCAACCCATTACCTATTTTCTATTCTTAAAATAACTTCGTTTTATTAACAAATAAAATTTTCTTTTACAAGCCCATTTTGTTAAATAATGTACATGTAGACTACTTTAATCCCACATCATACTAAAACAATCCATGTTTACATTGTATATAAAGACTATCATATATCATTTTCTCTCAATTGCTCACATTTTAGAATAGACAAACAATTAACTGA